>JAWZYV010004370.1:600000-1119573 GCA_038373885.1 Cheiracanthium punctorium
GTCCCAATAGATAGATGGCCAAGAACATGCGATTGCTTAATGGAGCAAGTGCCTTTTGAAGGCAGAACGTAACTATTGTGTTACGAGAAAGGAACTTCTTGCTATCGTTAAGGCCGTGGAGCGCTTCCATCATTACTTGTACGGCTGAAAGTTCCTGCTCCGAACGGACCATGCCTCTTTAACCTGGCTTCTAAATTTCAAGAATCCAGAGGGCCAGATAGCCAGGTGGATACAGAGATTACCAGAATATGACATCGAGATACGTCATAGGAAAGGAGCATCTCACGGAAACGCAGATGCTTTATCGAGAAGACCCTGCATAGACAGTTGTCGCTATTGCTCCAGGGCGAAGAAAAATTACCATCTGAAACATCCCGTTGTCCGCCAAGTAACATCATCGGCACCATCTCAAGATCTCTGGAGTGACGAAAATGTTCGGGCGGACCAATTAGCAGACAGCGACATCAAACCTATTGTGGAATTTATGGAAAAATCCAGCGCTAAGCCCAGTTGGCAAGAAATATCATCTTACAGTCCGGCAACAAAAAAGATGCTCCGATGGCAGTTAGTACTCTCTCGCTCGAGGATTCCGAAGGTTCTAGAAGAGCTACATAATGGCTTAACTGGAGGCCATTTTGGCGCAATGAAGACCCTGCAGAAAGTTCGCGAGCGCTTCTACTGGCCTAGGGCGCGAGGCGATGTCGAAAAGTGGTGTCAAGCTTCCGACGCCTGTGCCGCTCGTAAAGGCCCGAAGAAACGAAGCCGTGGAAGACTACATCGTTATAATGTAGGAGCACCTCGAGAGAATTGCCCTCGACATCTTGGGACCTCTTCCGCGAACTTCGGATGGCAACAAATACATCCTAGTTGTCATTGACTATTTCTCTAAATGGCCCGAATCGTTTCCTATTCCCGATCAAGAAGCTACGACCGTAGCAGAGGTATTGGTGCAGGAATGGATTTCCAGATATGGAACCCCTCTGCAACTTCATTCCCACCAAGGAACGAACTTTACCTCTACAGTTTTTAAAGGACTATGTCAACTTCTTGGAATAGACAAAACCCAGACTACGCCTTTACACCCTCAATCCGACGGCATGGTGGATAGGTTCAATCGCACAATTTTGAACAACCTCTCGCTCCTGGTATCTAGGAATCAAGAGGACTGGGACAAGAAACTCCCCCTCTTCCTGCTGGCCTATAGGAGCGCCGTCCATAAGACTACCGGCTTCACACCTTCCCAGATGCAGTTCGGCAGAGATCTTCCCGCCGATCTAGTGTTCGGCCGCCCTCCAGATGCGCCTTCATCGCCAGAGGAGTACGTGGGAAATTTTCGGGCACGGTTTAAAGACGATCATCATTTTGCTCGGGAGCGGATCAACCTGAACACGGAAAAGATGAAGACTCGCTACGACACGAAGGTTACGGGACAAGAGTTCAAAGCAGGTGACAAATTTTGGCTATGGAATCCTACTCGACGGAAAGGCCTGTCTCCCAAGCTGCAATCGCCGTGGGACGGTCCTTACACAGTCCTAAACCGACTGAATGACGTCATCGTACGGATTCGTAAGTCACCTAACTCGAAGCCAAGAGTTGTACATTACGATAGGCTAGCCGTTTACCGCGGTTGTAATTAGTTATTTGAATATCAGACCATGGTCACTATGGCGTAATTCCTCATTTCTTTCTCTTCTCTTCCTCTTTCTTCAACTCTCTTTCACTCACTACTTACGCCATGTTTAGTGTACATATTTGTAATATATTAGTTTTCATTAATAAGTATTTGTTTATGATTTATTAGTGTGTAATTATTTATTATGTTGATTATTTATTTATTATGTGTATTTGCTCATTGTGCTATTGATTACTTGCTTGAATTATGTTGTTAAGGTCTTGTTAAATGTTATACACGGTATATATTTGTGTGACCTCCTAACTGGGGATTGTACTGCCCGGGACGTGCAGTCCTTGGGAAGGGGGCAATGTTACGAATTTTCGGGGCAACCCGCTGCTCTGGGGCTTAAAATGGTTTAAAATTCGTAGATAAATTTTGCTTTTTGTTGCATCAAAATCGGCCAATTAGAACCGGAGATATGGAGGTTTCGGTTTGCCATTGTTTTTCAATGGAGGTTCTAGAAAACTCGAGAAATATTAGTCCTAGGGCTTAGATCTCTTCACTTTTGAGGACTTATTTTTGGCGCCAAATTTGGCGATATTTCGCCAAAAGTCGCCAAGCTTGGCGACTTTTTGGTCATTTGGCGCGATTTTCCCAATGGGGCCTGGAAGTTTATTTTCCTGCATTAAAAACGCATAATAACCTAACATCTCTCTTCTATGATGTAATCATAAGTCCCGCTTTATCTGGAATCTTCGAGAGATATACCCTTCTAGAAGCTGCTCGCAGTTTCTGCCTCCTCTATAAATTCCTCAGCCCGTTGCCCCGACAGTTCAGTGCGAGTTGAACGCTCAATGTGTGAAGAGCTCAGTGAGAGTACGCTTGCATTGTGAATTGATAGTGCTATAGAAGCTGTGTTTTAGCTTGCTTTATGAAGCTGTTTTTAAAGTGCTGTGTGTAAATTCTTCATTGCTGTGTCTTAAGGGATTGTGTACAATATCCCTGGAATATTTCCACTGAATTTTTGCCTGTGAAAGTGACTCATTGACTTATTTTTGTGTGAGAAATACAGCATTTGTGAGAGCTACTGGTCTAAGTGGATTGTTAAAAGCACATTACTGCTAGATTGTGCTTGTGAATTGTGTACAGCTGATTGTTCTACGAAGTTCTAGAAGCAATAAAGTTTGTGTTCCTTCCTGACAAGTGACTTTTTACTTGAACTTTTTACACCAACTGGACTTTAGAACGACGAACCCCAGGAGTAGCAGAGTAATTCCGCAACAATATTTATTGTTAAAATTCTGACTTTATAGTGATGTTTTTTTTATTTGTTTCATTTAAATGTTCTAAATCCAAAATTTAAATAGAAAAATTGAAATATGTATTGAAATGCAATAACTTATCAAATTCAGAATTTGCGACTTGTTATGAACAATAATATGTAAAAGTTATTTCACTTATATATTTCAAAAATATATTATTTTATTGAATTTACCTCCAGTATATATCTTTTGACTATATGAACATTATAAATGCATTTTGTAACATTCTATTTTTCATTTCTTGGGATATAAACACATTTCTATCAGACCATATGAAAAGATACATTATTCATCCTACCCTTCATAACCTTTTAAGACACTTTATCACTCAAATCCCATCAATCAACTTGCAAATTCGTCCTCGGTTAACAAAAGAGTTGAAGAAATATTTTGGAACTATATTTAAAACACAAACACGTATAAAAAAGAGGTGGTTTTCCAGCTGGGTACTACGTCTATAATAGTTTCAATATGAAAGACATTTTTTCTGAAATACACAGCAATTTTTTAATCTTTTACTTTGTAATTTCTAGAATGGAATATTTGACATTATCAACGCTATAAATTAGCAATAATGCGTTTACTTAGTATTTATTTATCGTTTTTTAAATATAAATACAATGTTTGGGCATAAATGTTAATGTATCCAATGAAACTTTAAATCCGCAAGCATTAGAAATATTCATAATAAATAAAGACACACTTATTGGTTAAATAACTGTGATACATTCCAGTAAATAACACAAAATTTTAATGAAAAGAAATGCTAAAATCACGTCTAAAAAAATTCGTTTTATTATTTTCACACTTGAACTTTTCAGCTCTTTTTTTGAAGTATCACAGACTAGGTTCCAAACGTTATCAAAATCTTTTTAAAGAATTTCAAATTTTGTGTAAAAAGATCTTAAATCGAAGAATAAAAATCACTAAAATGTCGGTAGTTGCAAAGTAGATCATTTATGCCCTAAATTACAATAAAAAGTCACTAAATTTAGCAAGTAATTGCCTGAATTGTCAACTTTGTTTACTATAAAGCAGTTTCTCGTTACGCCACAATCCATTCCTGGAGGACAAAAATTATCCGACATTGAGGTTTCGATTGGTTTATTCATGTTCTTGGAGAACAGATGTCACTTGGAAAACAGGATTTTACTGGAGTAATCTATCACGGGTCACATGCATGAAACTCCTGAATACCAAGACACCACGTTTATCCTCTTCAGATCAGACATAAATCTCACATCTCCAATTTTAGAACAACCTCATATTGTTCTTTTAAACCTATTAAACTTAAAAAAAACAAATGAAAAGTGTAAAATAAATAAAAACTTTGTGGGTTTCTTATTTAAAAAAAAAAAACATATAAAATGATACTTATGGGCTGTTATGGGTATGTTTGTTTTTATATTTCATTTCCCACTGTTTCGTGAGATGAAGTGTGACGGCTGATGAAGACTAAAAATATTGTAGGTCGAAACGATCGTCCCTTCCCATAAGTATAATTTTATGTATTATTTTTGTTTTTTGTTTTTCCTGAACGCTTTAATTTATTTTGTTTTTTAGCACCAGTATTTTGAGTGTTATTTTTTCTGAAATGGAAAGTGTGTTTTCAAATAACTTTCGAATAAAAGCCTAATGCCCAGTTTCTATTTCAGTACTAAAGAATTTTTACGAAAAACAAACGAAAACTGTCAAGAAATGTTTAATAGTAAATGATGTCCGAGAATTTTTTTTCAGTCACATTAATTTTGAAAGAAACAAAAAATATTGACAAATTAGGAAATTTCATTAAAATTCAAATACTCTTTCACGTAACGGCAGACAAAAATAGAATTAAGGTAAACAAAAACTAAAATATCTGCGCTGGTGTGCAAAATTAACACATTCACATAAGTTAAAATCATTTTATTCAAAATTAAAAAACCCCAAAGATGTGTACGTCAGCTTAGAACTACAAAATATCTCGCAGGATTGTTTTAACGGTGGAAATGACAAGGTTCACATTTGTAGACCTCTGGCGCGAAGAGGTTACAACAATAGTTGTTGCCGTTCTCAATTTAAGGTGGGGACAGCATTTCATTGAGTACCGTGCACCGTGTATGCTTCCCTAGGTATAAAATTTCTTTGAGTGGTAAAAACCTTTTTCTAAACACAGCGTAAAATCAATTTTGATAAACTTTTTGAGAAATGACTATCATGAAATGTTCTGGAATAAGACAATTCTCTTAAAAAGCCAAATGGTTACTAAATTGTATTTCTAAAAGTTCTTCAGCTATGCTTTAAGTTTAACAAAAAGAGAGAAAAGACTTCTTGTTACGATATCGTCAAATCTTACCCTCTCCATTGATATTTAAAAAATGAACGAAACAAATAACCAAACTACTATCACCTTACAAAAAAATGAAGAAGTACTCTTACGGCCTAATTCACCAAACACTTGACATGGGGATTAATCCCATCTCATATGTTGAAGTCATGGGTAAGGTATCTTACCGATGACTTTAATTCATCTGTTGGAATTAATTCGTTTGTCAGTTGTGTGGTGAATACGGCCGTAAGTAGTACAATAAGCCTAATTCTAAAAAACTCCTATTTTCAATTCAATTACGAGAAATTCCGGCAAAAACAGGATGTTCTTATGGGGTTTCTTCATTTCAATCTAATCGCAGAATGTACAATGCGCGAAATTGAACAAATTATAAAATCGATTCTATAAATGTATATGGAGATATGTCGACGACGTCTTTTCAATAGTTGAAGTTAATAATCTTGATGTACACAATTTACTTTTGAAGACCAAATAACAGTACCCTAAATTGTCTCCTTATTAAATTAATCAGAAACAGGCCACATGAAATAACAATAACAGTGTACAAGAAACCTACAATCAATAATTAACTTGTTGATTTCAATTTGCGCACCCCGTTTAAATACGAAATAGCTTCGCAACATTCATATGTCAACTGAACCATTAAAATCTGTTTTACTCGAACTCTACTTAAAGCTGAAATTCGCTTTATCAAAAATCAATGAAAAACTGAAGACTACCCTAAAAATTTAGATTATTAAAAGAATTTACAAGAAAATAATTAAGAAACTTAATACAACAGACTGTGAGCAGAAAAACGAGACAAAACATCACTAGCACCATTCCATACAGTTGAGGTACCGCAAATGAAATATTAAATCTGAGAATTTTACCTATACTTCTGATGTTCCCCAAGGTTCTAATTTGGGACCTTTACTTTTTATTTTGCTTATTAAAGATTTATCTTCAGTTTTGAAATTTTCTAAGTATCTTTTATTTGCTGACGATCTGAAATTATTTAGAGATACGGTCTGTTAATGATGCTTGTCTTTTACAAAGTGATCTTAATAGTTTGACAACAAATGCACTGATGCATCAAATTACTTCTTAATATTATGAAATGTAGTATTCTTAGTTATTCTCGTAAATCTCAAACTTTAATTTATTCATATCAAATTAATAATCTTCCTTTATTTCGTTCTGATTCTATAACTGATTTTGGCGTTGTTTTTGACAGGAAACTTGATTTTTCTCACCATATCAATAACATTATCTCTAAAGCTTGCAAAAAACTTGGTTTTCTTAAGTGTAAAACTAAAGACTTTTCTAACCTTCATGCATTAAAAGTCTTTTACTTCAGATTATTCGCTCTAATCTGGAATATTGTAGTCTTATTTGGGATCCCTATTATAAAAATAAAATGAAGTTTCTTGAGCGGGTGCACAGTCAGTTTGCACGTTATTTATACTACAAAAGTAATCCTATTTACATTCCAAATATTTCTTCATATTACTTGAGAAGTGTTTTTGGTCTTCCTAGTTTAAGATCTCGTCGTGATCTATTTTGTTTATTATTTTTTTTATAAAGTTGTCAATAAAATGGTAGACTATAGTGATATTCTTCAGAGTATTTGTGTAAATGTACCGAACAGGTCTCTTCGTAATAGTCATTTATTTGTGGATCCAATTATAAAATATAATTACATTTACTTTTCGTTATATAAATTGTATAAAATTTATAATAAGTTTTCTTTGGATTTGGATATTTTAACTTGTCTTTTACAGTCTTTAGAGTTAAGTGTTTTGAACTTTTGCAGTCATGACCGGAATTTATTTTATCTGTGTGTTTTATTTTATTTTTAATTTTGTCTTATGTAATTTGTCCTTTTATATGCATCACTGTAATAGATCTTAATCTGTAGTGTGCATTTCTTTTATAAATAAATAAATAAATTAAATTAAACACAGTTGCCAAGAAAGGAATTCGTACGCCCATTCATTAAACCCTTACGTATATTTTCAAAAGAATGAGAACAGACAAAAATTTTATGAACCATCAAGAAAACGCTAGCATTTATAAAATTCACCTTAAATATAATGAATCTAATGCTACTGGGTGCTATATCGTCGTCACAAAAAAGAAAATAGTAGATCCGAAAAAGGAACATGATTATTTAAAATATAGAAAACCTTGTACATTATTATGCCCAAATAGTCCATGTCTCAATAGACTTCAATTATTTTGAAAAATTAGTAGATTGTACACATACGAATTAGGGAATACAATCCCGCACTGTTTTTCGTCTTGCGGGATTTCGGGATTGACATTTATTGATCCCGCGGGATCCCGCAATCCCACGGGATTGACATTTCATTTAGCTAGGGCTTCATTTCAACAGGAAAAGTAAGATTTTAATCACTATGAAGCTTAACTTTAATAATAATAATTAATCTTATGAGATAATTTATACAATAACTTACAGAAATATGAAAATTATAATCATGATTTTCAGAATAATACAGTAAGTTATGTCTTTATTAGTATTAGTTATGTTAGTTTCTAAAATTGAGGAATTTACTGAAAAATACATTCACATACTTACGTTATTTTCTGAGTTGCTGAAAAAAGAACGTACAAAATCGAACCAATCCAATGAATCATTTCCTAGTTAAGATTTAATTTTAGTAAAATAATTAAAAGTGTGAATTAAAAAAATTAATAACTAAACTGAAAACTTTTTATAATTAATTCATGATTGTTGGCTAAGAGATAAATTAGTATGAGCTATTTCAGTTCACTTGGGATTGGGAAGTTTAGATTACGGTGTTTAGATTTAGATGTTTGATCCAGACTCCCAGTGGAAGATAATTTTAAAAAATATAACTTTAAATGAAAATTTGTAATTATGGATTCGTTTATTGTTAGATGAAAGACATGAATATTCAAAAATTTTTCGGTCTATTGGTTGGGAAAGCGGCGTGAAATTTTAAGAAAAAATAATTTATTTTTCGGTATCAATCCCGCGGGATTACGATCCTAATCCCGCGGGACTAGTCCCGCATATATTTGTGCGGGATCCCGCAGGATCCCGTTCCCGCGGGATCGGGATTGCATTCCCTAATACGAATTACAGTTACTATTTTAAGGCTTTGGAAATTCAATCAGCAAACGGCCCAGTCGATATCGGTCATTCGCACCTAGACGAAGGGTGGATCGTCCTACATCGCCAGAGGCAAGGGGGAAAATACAAACTCATCATGACCATCTAAAGTCGGTTTTGTAAAGAGATATTCGAAATCATGTGTGTTTTATTTTATTTATTAACACACATATTTTCTAATTAAACATACGACCTATGTTTTTTTGTGTATGTGTGTGTGTTAATAAGCATTTAACGACCATAGGCAAATAGAACCAGTTGATCTAAGCAAATGTCTATTCCATGCAAATATGAAATTTAAGCACAACAAAATGCTTTTGCAGTTTCTCTTTCTTAAAAGAATTTTTAAAATGCCATAAAATCTATGACGAGTTATTTTATACAGATGTGTTTTTAACAAATCTTTAAAACTTTAATTCCAGTGTTATATTTTTAGAATTTTCTTACTGCTGAAAGACTGTTAATCATAGTAAGTTAATCAATTGTTATAAAGTAATCTGAGCAACTGACACTCATTCAAAACTCACAAAACATAATGTAAAATAGTCATTTTCTAATGGCGTACACTTGCCGTACGTAATGTAAAATATATTTTTAGAATTTTTTTCTTGTTGAAAGAAGTATTTAAAGCTCGTGAGGTATTACGATGAGTTATCTTCCGCAAATGTACCTTTAAGAAAACCAAGAAATTTAAATGAAACAATACGTTTCATTATATTTTATTGCTAAAAGATTTTAATTTTCATGATAAGTTATGACGATAACGAGTTAGTTAACCTGTACAAATATCTCTTTAACAAGACTGAAAGAGAAAACTGAAAGCAACAATTTATTTTTAGGAATTTTTATTGTTGTGTGAAATTACGTAACCAGAGTAAACAGAGTGTTAAATTGTGGTGAATTAATTTATGTAATTATTTCAGTAAGGTTTTCTTGCTGTTTAAAAAGCATTAGAATAGTAACGAAATTAAGAGGGCTTAATACAGCTTGATTATCGTCGTTTTTGGTGCGGATTTTTCGGTAACTTGTTTTGGCGCGATAAATAACATGATATGGCAATGACTAACCACTGTGTACCTTTTGTTTAGGCGTGAAATCTAAAATTCTTCTTTGTACTTTCTTAGTATTATTGTAGTTCGCGTTGTGTAATTTATTATTATATGTAATAACTACTTTATATATGTAATAACTACTTTAAAGTATAGCTATATTTACGTTTTAAAGACAAAAACGAGGATTTTGGGGGTGAGAGGTCCCTCTAAAAGGAAATATCAACTGGAAGGCTAGTTAATTAAAACATATAAATATATATCACAAAACTTATGCATCCCTCTCTATGAAAAAGGAGAAATACATTATATTAAAATAAATGGCGATATTATTCTTGCCTTAAACATCACCAAAATGGGATAAGGTACTTACGTACTATGCCTGCGGTGATTCTCGCCAAACTATTTTTTCGTGAAAAGTGCCGCCAAACTGTTACCAATCGTATTCCGAACAATCAATAATTTCATGTGTCCGGTATTTCTCTTGGCAAAAAATCGCTCGTCTTGTCTGACCACCGGGATAACACGTAAGTTTCCTATTTTGGCTGATGACGCAACTTTTCTGCCAGCGCTTGTTAAGTTTCTAGAATTTAGTCAAAAAAAGTATATCTAATATATATATATATATATATATATATATATATATATATATATATTCTGCAAAAAATTGCTCATCTTGGCAGACAGCCGGGATAATACGTAAGTACCTGGGATAATATCGAAGGTGTTCTGAAGACTTAAGTCAAAGTTAGTATTTTCTTTATTTAGTTAAATTGTACATTATTTTTTTCAATGGAGAATTATCAACAACTTCATAACATAAAAAGATAATAAAACTTCTAACATGAGAGATGTCCACGTTCTACATAAGATTCCGAAATTAGCAGTAATTTCAGATAAATGTGTTTCCTTTACCTTGAGACTTAAAGAACACTTAAGATCACAAGGCTACATGCAATGTGATTCTGAAAAAATAAGGAACTATTGAAAAAGTAAAATTTTTTTATTGAATAAATGATTGATTAAAATACGAACAGCTGTACAGATATGTTATACAAATCATTTTACAAAACGTGTAGCCTTGTCAAAAAATCAAAATCTAGAACTATGCCCAACATACACTGTATTTTGAGCAATATCGATAAAACTTAAAAGTAACAAAAAAATCATTTGTTATTTCAAAAATGCTGCATTCAATAATTAAATTATTGGCAGCATTCTTCCAAATGTCAACTCAAACAATTCTAATCAGAATGCACAAAAAAAGAAGAGGCTTATGAAATATAAAAAATCAATAACTTGCAGAACAAGAGATATGCTGAAAACAAAAGCAGTACTCAATTAGGAAAACCGATAATTGATAATTTACTTTCATTTCGAATACACAGAACGAGAACAAACTGAGCATAATGGAACAATTTTTAAGAAGGGCTCAATTTTCTTCAACCGTAACGAAGAAAACAAGAATATTTAGTTTGTGGTGAGAAAGACTTTTCCCAGCGCTTCTCTTCTGAGTAAACAAAGCCAGGGCGGTGAATATATCGCGTTGTTTCATCTTATTTCTTGTCTTAAACAAATGTTATTTTTATAGAAAATCGATCGAGGAAAGAGGATACTTATATTAAAGGTCAGTAGAGCGGAAATTATTTTTATATGTTCTTGTGCGGTTTGTTAACGCATTCGAACAAACTTTCCAAAGAATTTCATAACAATCGAATATATCTGTGTAAAAAATGCTGAAAAAAATGTGTGGGAAAACGCAAATGATTTCGATAAATAAGAATAATATTTTTCTTTAAGTTATTTCTTTTGAAGAAATATTAATGATTATTTATGATTAGAATCATAATTATTGGAGAAGGATTTTTTGTTTCGAAGTAGACAGATAATTATGTACTGTTGAATTGAGCTAATGTTTTGTAATTAATGTTTACGCTGCTATATAATACAGCTTTAATATCTGTATCTTGTAATTGTTGTTATTCAGTGACATTTTTGGTTCAAATTATTTTATTTCATTTTAGATTTTTCAAGTAAAGATAAGAAGAAATGCTTAGCAACTTATATTTTCTGTATAGTTTTCTATATATAAAGAAAATTCGATTAGTTCATTCACAAAATCGTAGTTTTTTTTTTTAGAAATGTCAGATAAGAAAGGTTTATTTAAAGATACGGTTATTAAAATTTTGAAAAAATATGCTGGAATATTTATTTTTAATTAAAAAAAACTCTAAAGTTCGGCTTCATTTTGAAAACTGAGACGTTCTCGACATAAAACGCTAGTGATTTATTCTTAAATGTTCCGTCACGAAAGGGTTAAATCCGCTTGAAGGAAATGCGTACACATTATTTTTTCTTGCACTTTTGAAGGCGAACTTTTAGAAAAAATATGCTTCTTTGCCACAACACCCAAGAGAAATATTTTAGCATCGGCGAAAAGCATCCGCTATATGTATTTGGCTTAGTAAGAATTTGAGATAATCTCTTTTCTATCTCCTTTCGTTTCCTTTTTCTTGTTATTCGGTTTTGATGTATTGAGGAAAATATTTGGCTAAGTATTTTTATTTTACGAAATAACGAATTATTAAAAGCTATGCACAATACAATAAAAAATTTATGCATATATGCCTATGTATTGGAATGCACACTCATACGAGATTTAAAACATAGTTTTTGCCTCGTACTCGGTGCAATCACGTTCGTACATTGCACGGCGTTTAAACCCGTGTATTAATAGAAACACAAGTTATCTAAGGTATTATTTTTAAATCTGAATAGACTATAACAGGAGTTCAATCGTATTTTGTCTATTATTGCGAATTTGGATTAGTTAATGACAGCCGGTTTATCACATGTGATACTCTCTCCTCCAATAATTGTGTTGTACTCATTGGTAAACTCTGAATACAGCACTGTATAGTAAGTTATTAAAGATTCTTAGTGTTCTGTTTACAAAATCCATCACATTCATCAGCATCTCAGAAGGAACAAGAACTTTCATTATCATTAATGTTGTTCGCAAGAGTGAAGAGTGATACGGAATGACAGTTTTATAATATTCTGTACGACATTGATAATTCTTGCTATTTCGAATGAAATTAACATCCAGATTTTCCACAATTTCATAAAAGAAAATACACATTTATACGACGAATATTAATGGAAAAGAGATATACCGCAAACCAAAATTAAAATAGCGCATAAATTGTAACTGCCAGCTATCTTTAAATATCAAAAGCCCGTGAATCACAGGTGAAGGTAGGTAAAACCTACATCTGCCATAATTAATCGAAAACCTACAGAACAATTTAGAATTTGCTTGCAATAGTGTATGATCGAAATTCAAAGCAGTTATTGTATTTCCTGTCTATTCTTACGTGATGATTGGCTCTATTTTCTTCATATCTGCTCGACTATTTTCAGCTTTTTAAAGATGGACAAAACACGTGTATCTGAGAAAGCTTTTTTTATTTCTACTTTAAAAACAAAAAGACGTAAGCACCTTCAGATTTTCAATTAATTCAACTAGAAAATTTCTATGAATTTACCGAAAAACGCCATTAGGAAGGGAATCGTTAATTCCCGTTTCTTTTCTCTGAAGAAATTATTTAAAAAGTTTTTTGACTGTTCCAAAATACTTTGAAGTTTTGAAGTCTCTTTTTCTACAATTTAATTGATGGCAGTACATCTATACAAACGTACTCGTGTAAAAAGGTGTTTACCACGTTTTGGACAATGTGCTTTTAATTCAGAAACTTTACAATAGTATTCTTACAGAACTACGGAATAAACGTCAATATATTCGATGTGCAAGCCATTGCATGTATGGAGGACCGTATAGTATAGAGCCTACACTGAAAAAGTCTGTTAAATTTACAGAAAAAAACTGTTAGCCAGGACGCCAGTTTATTTCTATTTTTTTACAGAAGTCTTCCGTAAATTTTACAGATTCTCAGTTTATTTTACAGAAATTTTTCGTATGCGGAAAAAAATACGGAAGATTTCTGTAAAATAAACGGAAATAAAATGGCGTCCTGGCTGACAGTTTTTTTTCTGTCAGTTTAACAGACTTTTTTTTTGCAATGTAGTGCTACATTAAATATTGAATAATGTTAAATCACTAATGATGTAAAGTATCTAATGTGATAAGGTTCAAAGAAGTACAAACTTCAGGAAAATGTGGAATTCAAAAAGACTTCTCGATTTAAAACAACATTGTGCAATAAGAAACGACCTTTCCATGCTAACTTTAATTTCTAAACTCCTTCAAAATGTCATGTCAACAAAACTGCTATACCTCCGTTCGAAACATCTAATGAAATGATTTTCAGTATGTCAGAGGTCAGACACCTATTAAGTAGCAATTAAGGTCACAAGCATTGAGGAATTCATACAATATTCTTATACGCATCTGGGAAAATGCGAGAGCTAATAATGATTCTTTATTTTCCACAATTGTCTTGAAATACGAATACGAACATTTACTACCAGACGTCTGTTACAAGGATTAGAGAAACAAGATTTTTTGATATAGTAAGCTTTTAAAGCCCTAAATCACTTTTCATGCTACTGTTCAAATTTGTGTGATCAAATAAATTGGCGAGAAGAATTTTTAATCTTTTGAAATCATTAAAATTTGATGCTTTAGAAAATGTGTTTCATTTTAAATAAAAATTCTGGAAAAAAATCTCTGAATAATCTTGGAAAGCTAGTGAAGTTTCTCTTTATGAAGTAATTTCAATTACACTTCAACACTTTTTGTTATGTTATTATTTGAAAGCGCAAAAAGGCAACTTTTTCCATCTCTAATTTTTATGTCAATCAAAGTTATATCCCATAGCCATCGTAGAAATTTGCGATATATTTTTGAGCGACTCTATATTTGCATCCTAAATCAATCGAAAAAAAATTAAACTTAAACGGGCTGAAAAAAACTGCATTGCTTTTAAATGCAATAACATAAAACTATGTAATACATTTATTTGATTTAGTAAAACTATACTCCTTTTTGTTGAAGTGTGATGTATTTATCTGAATGAGCACACAAATACCTTTGAAAAAAAGGATAATTTGATAAAGAAGTTCGGTAATTGAATTTCTACAAGAATGAGCATTTTCCTCAATATCAAAGAGTTAATCGTTTGTGGTTCAACGATAATAATACTTTCCCATATATAAACTAATGTTAGAGTAACTTCACTACTTTTATTTAGTAATCCATTAAGGTGTCTCAAACAATCTTGGATAAAAATAATGTAAATGCACATTAAATCAATACTAAGTTTATAAGAAATTTATTAAATAACGAGATTGTGAATTGATATTTATTTAAATAAACATTTTATTTATATAAACGACCGTTTTATCCAAATTTACACAGGTATGGAAATTTGTTTCAACATTTTTGCAACTATAACTACATGCACAAATTGTGTAAGAGTTCCTTTAATATTTAAAATATCACTCAATTTATGTATAAAAGTTGAATCTAATGTCAGCAGACAATTATTTGACAGATGTTTATTTTCGAAGAGTGTGCATTTATATATTAAACGCAAAACTTGAAATGGACATAACTTTCCGATTTTATATTATCAAATTGAGATGACATTTACATTTGTAATACTAATTTTTTTATTAATTTCATTCATTCGTGAGAAAAAAAAATGGTTGTTTGACTTACGTCTCCAAATATCGTTGTATTTTCATAGTGCTATCTCATAGAATCTTTAACCCTTTACCAAATTATGAATTGTCAAGAATGTCAACTTGGATTTGTTTATTTTCTTTTGTTTTAGTTAGACAATGAAAGTTCAGTATGATTAGTATTTAGTAGCGATTTTTCAAAGAAATGGTTACAATGAAACAATGAATTTAAAAAAATATTTTTTCCGATACTTCTAAGTACTGTTAGTAAGTAAAGGGTTAATATCTTTTACTCGCTTTTTTGTATGTGCCATTGCTGTATTGAAACTTGCTATTGCGTTTATTTATTTATTGTAAAATAATTGCATTTGAATGAAATTTGCCGCAGATCATCTTTCGGAACCATAAATGCATAGAATTATCCTTTAATGCGTGTGCTGAACAGGTGGTGTAGTGGCAAAAGAATCGTTCTATCACGCCTGGGTCCAGATTCGGAACCCGTCTTGGGCTTGCGTGTTAGCTCGTCCGTCCCTTCATACAGGGTAATGTTGGTAACCTATTGGATGCCCCAATAATAGAATGACCAATACCTTAGGTCCGTTGTATTGGCGAATGTATAATCGGCAAGTGCCAGGCCCTTTATTAAAAAAAAAACTTTAATCTGTTTATATGGCTTTATTTGAAAATTTAATTTGTACAATTCAGACAATTAACGGCAATAACTTAAATAAAGAAGCACAAATGCAAGAAAATGAACACTAAACAATTAAGAAAGAGCTAGAAACTATTTTTGTAAAATCAAGATAAAAAGATCAAAAATAGGTTCATCATTAAGTGTTCATGTAAGTCCATACATCCTCCTCGCTTAAAAAAAAAGAACTTAATTCGCTCCATAGGAACTAAATTAGCTCTGAAGGATATAAAACCGGGACAAATGTGTCCCTTAATTTAAATCTTTTGGAGCTATTTCATTTCTTTCGGAGGGAATTTAGCTCTTCTTTTTTTACGAGTGTAATATGGTCTGCTAATAGTTCCATTATTCTGGAATTTTCTGCCATGTCCTTGGCAATTTAAGAGATGTCCGATGTGTTTCATGTTGCATGTCTACAAATCGCGTATACGTTCTTGGAACATATACCCATTCTGAACAAATGCTCTACCAATCAGTTACGTTCCTGTAGTTAAAAATTTGGTACCACCTCTTTACGTGGTTTTTGACCTTATATTTGAACTATCCAATAACTACCCATTAGTACGCTGACTAAAATGTATCATCTATCTGTCAATAGAAGTAGCTTTCGCTTGTGGTAATTATGGGAACTATATTCCCATGCACAAGAAATGATGTGATTTTCGAGATATTGCTTTGTTCACAAATCAGAAATTATTTTTTCCACACAAAATCAGGTTTTAAGATGAACTTGAAGCAAGACCATTTTTTCGATTTTTACTTACAAAATGTTAATGTGAAGTCTTTTAATGGAAAAATCTACTTTTCCCACATTTTCTCAAATCTGCCATTATTTTTGCCAAACAAAATCCGGTTTTGAGATATATTTCCAGCACGCAAGGACGTAACAACTTTTTAATTTCTATTTACGAAATGAAAAAGCCTTTTAATGGGAAATTCTACTTATCTCACATTTTCGGAGAATGCTATTTTTCTTTTCTCGCCATATGTCTGACTATAAATTTGTATCATTCTACTATATGATATTTTCTGTTTTAGGGGATTGCTGTAAAAATTAAAAACATATTGCAAGTTTTGAAAATTTAATGTTGACCCGACCCACTCTCTTGACTGATATTTGAAATGAGCTTGTCAAATAAAAACCAAATTTATAAACATCACATTCATTTTCCAGAAACAGTGTATGAGTTTTAAATCTTTGAAAAACAAGCTACCTATATAATATTAAAGAGAAATCAAAACTTTCATTAACTACATAAACATCAGAAGTATTTCATTATATTTTATTTCAAAACATACTATATTTTTAATTAAAAGCCAAAAGATAACTACTTTTTAAAATATAATATTCTTTTTTCATATTAGTTATGATCCCCGCCACACTATGTTTTTAACCTCCTTGCCAAAGATTTATTCTTACGATGTTTTATATTAACCAGTAGGACACAGTAGCTATGTCTCTAAGGTATTTCACTTTTGCCTCTGGTTAAAACCCAAGAGTAGCCGATTTGATTTGATTGATATAATTAAAACTACCCTGAAAAAAAATCTCAGATTTCTTGGCAGTCAATTACTGCAATGTAATTGAGACTTTCGTATAGCCCAACCGGTATTACTCTGTGAAATGCGCTTCTTGTTCTCCTATTCTTCTAAAAATAATTGCCCAAAACTCAAGACCATTAGATCGACTGACACATGATAAGCCAGAATCCTGGACCTTCACACTACACCCATCTACTATTGTTCAGTGTCTTATTCACCGGGCTATGGTTCTAAACCCCGAAGCAAGTTCTATTCTTCCATTTTGTAAAAACTAATTTTCAAATTTTAAGTTAAAAAAAACTTTTGCTTAAAAATGTAGAGTATCTACCTTAGATTTTACCGCTGTCCACACTGTCACATTCAGCGTTCTATTAGCGCATCTTAAGATGAATGTACAATTCCCAATCACTAATTCACTGTATTTTTACAGCAGAACATTAAAATGTTATATTTTGGGTAGATGCGTGACTCGAGAAGTCGATGAGGAAGTGCAAAATAGTGAACTATATTGACACTTTTAAAGTTGGATAAGAAACTAATTATATAGTTAACAATAAAATTTTAAAATTTAAATAGGTTAAAGCAGTAAACAATAGGAGTATATCTAAGCATCTTTCTTATTCGACTCACAAATAATAATATCGCTACCGTTAATACGATTTAATATGTCGAAATAGATTATCCAATTTTAGACTATCCCATTATTTCTTCAATATTAACTTTATGCTAATTACTAAAACATTACCAAATATGCAAGAATATTGACAAAACAGCATATAAATATATAGCTATAATATTAAAAATACTTAAATCCTCTTATCTAATAATTATATTAATCGAACTAAACCTTATCTTATCTTTGCTTTTTACCAAGAATTCACAAATGGGTTTCTTATTAAAAATGCATAAACTCAAAATATATTCCTTTATATAAAGAAAGCATCTATTATTTTCAGAAGCATATTCCTTAACTCTGTAATCACAGTCGTAGAACGTCTGAAACGATACAGAAAAATTTATATATAACGTCATCTTACATTTACTTTAGATTTTATTTTATTTACCTCAGTCTAGACACTACGAGTAATGATGTAATAGCTAGTTTCATTTTTTAAAATATCGAATAGGAGACTATGCATATTTTAAGAATTCGTGATTTCGTAACTCCAACATTTAAAAAACAGCAACAAAGTTATACGTTTCTGTTTGCGTTCCAAGAACTATACATAAGATTAAAGTTTGATGTTTTGATGAGCATTTATATTACTGTTTAAAGAAAAATTTTAAATTCACAGTAAAACAGCAAAACATTGACCCAAGCTGACTCTAGTGAAAAGGATTTAGAAACAAGTAAGATAAAAAGTTTTGAAATGAGCCAAATATAAAGTAATTTTCAAAAGGAATACCTTGTTCTCATATATGACACTAATTATAGAAAATATGTTTTAGAGATTTCTCAACTTCTGAGAAAGTATTTAAACTGTCGTAAAAGTTGGAAATATCAATGGGGTATATTAAAAACACTGAAAAAATTAATACAAGCTACATTCCTCATAAAGTGACTTTTAGAGGACATTACTGAACGTTCCCTAACGTTAATCGACGTTCAGTGAACGTGTGTTGCCTAGGAAAAAATTTCTCGTTATCAAACCTATAATATTAAACAAGAAATGTGTGTGGGTGAGACGAGTGATAATTGGTTTTATATATATATATATATATATATATATATATATATATATATATATATATATATATATATATATATATATATATATATATATATATATATATATATATATATATATATATATATATATATATATATATATATATATATATATATATATATATATATATATGTATATATATAGATATAGATATATATATATATATATATTTGAGCCACCCACTTTTTTCCCTAATAAAATACACAGGAAAGAAACCCAAAACACGATTAGCTGATCAAGTTGTTAATATTTCTGAAGATGGACTGAGCAAAAAATTTACTGGAAGAATTGCATATTCCAGGCTTAAATGGCCACCAAATGATGGTATTTCTGTCTTGGATGAAAGCCAAGCTGAAGTGATTTTTCAATCATCAAATATTGCAGCAGAAGATGACTGTATAATTATTTTTGAAGGACTTTTTGTATCTTAAACAAGAAGCAAAACTTTTCTAAAAAGCTAGTAAGGAATTAAAAATTTTTAACACTCTATTTTGTTGGTATTTTTTCAAAATCAACTCGAGCTTTCCTACACCATGGATCATGTATATCTCTCATTGGGATATTTGAGCCACAAAGAGAAAAGGAAAAGGTAAATTTTTTATAAACAGAATAAACCTGAATGAAATGGCAATTTTCTTGGTTAATATGAAAGAAAAATACCTAATATTTTACTTCCACATTTTACTTTACAATAAGAAACTATTAAAAAATTAAAATAAAATTTAAAAATTAGCTCAATTATTCCATCTCCCTACAGCTTAAAACATATGTGTAAATTAGAATACATATTCTGACGGAAATTTTGTGCCTTTTTTTTTTTTCCTTTTTTTTAAGAATCTGGACGGTAACATTATGTTTTAATAAAATAGAATTGGCAATATTTTATAAATAATTTTTGTTTCGATGTAGAATATATACCTCATCCGACCCGACCAGTGGGCGAGTGCATAGCGCTCTGAACTGGGAGACGGAAGGTGCCTGATTTAAAACCAGGTCGCTTCCGACAACCTTAACGTTCGGAGTTTTCCGTGGTTTCCTCCGAAACTAAGCGTAAATATGGATTAGGACCTCTTAGAAAGACCCCCACGGAGGGCCTAGAGTCCACGTGTAGCTCATTGACCGTAATCCCACAGCAACATATCCCTCACCCGTGGAATGAGAGATGGCTGCTCTTTCCCACTAGACACTATTTTACTAACTTAAATTGACAAAAGTTTAAAATAAAGCAATTTTTTTAGAATCTCAATGTGAAAATTTTATTTAGGAAATTTCGAACTGAAGTGAGTAGCTTAATAGAGTAATCTCATTGCTGCATTTGCTGTCATTATATCTTCCAAATAAAATTTCTAATGAAAATATGTATTTTAAAAAAGAATCTGAAAAACGAAAAACGAAAAATTGCATTTGCATTTTTACAAGAAATTTTTCAACCTTTTAACATTTTTCCTTTTTCACGGAAATTTACCCTTATTTGAGGAAACGGATATTTTTCTAAAAGGCAAAACTAGAAATATACTGAAATTTTAGATTACTTTTAAATAAACGTATTTAAATACTTAGGACTCGAGGAATTATGTTCTGAAAAGGAATGTATATTTTAACGCTGAAGTTTAATAAGGCATATAAAAATGGACTTGCAAATTATACAACAGAAAACTTACCATAAATGAAAAAAAAAGATTACAATAATCAATAAGACGTATCAGATTTAACTCGCAATTTCATAACAGAAAAATAAGAATTTTTCAATCGTCTGAATTATTCGGTTTTTTGTTTTAATTTATATACATATAATTTATTATCATTATTCTTTAAATGGCTTATTTAACCAAAGTCATTTGAGCACAAATAACTTCATCTATAGTCTCCAGGCATTCTTTTTTCTCCTTCTCTTTTACCAAATGGTGATGCATATCTAATTTATCAGTACTTACGATTAAAAATATAGAAAAAATAACAGTTTCAGTACCAAGATTGAAAATGAAAAAGAAAACAAAGTGAATACCCTAATTGTTTTCTCGGGGAATCAAAAATGCTATTTTTCTTATCGTTAATATTCCACATGAATCAAAACAAATTTTCCTCTTGGGGGTATTTTTATGAGCTGAAACGTATAGAAATGAAAGACGAGAAAAACTGAAAAGAAATATTCTATTAATAATATAGGTAAAATTTTAGGTGGGAAAAATAAACTTTTGGTTTAATTTTCTTCGCCATGTGATACAAAGGATATCTTTAACTTTATGGCTACAGCTTCGTTTGTTTAATATTTATTCTTTTCACTTGTTCGAATCACAACTTTTATCAGAATATTTCTGTTCAATTATTAAATGAAATATTACCAGAAAAATACCTCAAGACTTGTCAAATAATCTGGGTGAAACGTTTTCAAGCTATTTTCTCCAATTAAAAAACAGGTAATCGAGACGCCTGTTACTTTAATATTTTATACCTGAAGCTTTCTGGGAAGAGACGTTTCCCTTAAAAAGGGAAAATAAGTATATACCCCTAATGAAAACAAACGCAATTAAAAATGTTCAGATGTTTCAGGGCCTTTCAAATAATGAAACCTAGGTTACTAAAGCAAGGAAATAGAATTGGCAATAAAAATTAATTTTATGGAAAATTCCAAAAGTAAAAGAGCATTTTTGTGGTTTTCTGTCCAAAAAAATTTATAATTTGCTTTCGAAATTGCGGAATATGTTTTACCTATTTATGTATATTTTTTCTATAAAGTAGTAAGCCAACACGTCTATTACTTTAACATTTTATCTTTTTATAGCTAAAGTTTTTTGTGGGGCAAACGTTTTGCTTCAAACAGGGGTGATAATTATATCCTTACCCTAAACAAACACGATTAAAATTTTTACCTGTTTAATTGCTTTCTACAAAATGAAATCTATTCTAACGAAATATACAAAATGAATTTTAAAAGTAAAAGAGCATTTTTTTTTTTCAATCTGAAAGATCTATAATTTATTTTCCGAATTGAAATACTATTTTATGCTCCATTGTTTTTAGTGTATATATAGAAAATAATAATAAAAAATGCTTTTTGCGATATGTCTGGATCATTCGAATGAAAGTTTTTGCATGCAAGAAGAAGTTGTTTCACGAATAGTAAAATAAACATAAAAAGGATTGTTCTTAAAAATGTAATTTTTCACCGACGTTATGGGAAGTGCGAAGATTTAAATTCGTAACATGGAGCTAAAATTAGGTTCTAGAGGAAGGAAGCGGGATATTGTGGGGAAAAGATAAAGAATTTTCAAACGGGAAAATTTTAGGGGATTTTCTCGCGCTTATATATTTTGTTTTTGCGGTAATTTACAGAAAATAAAATGCTATATTTTGAACAAAAGTAAGTGTTACAAATGCTACATTTTTAACAAAATTAAGACAGTATAAGATGCATGCAAATGATGCATTTTGTAATAAAATTTCAAAAATGTAATACAAATAAATGCAAATGCTACGTCTCTACTTATGATTAAAAGCAATATTTGTTTGTGCATTTGTGTGTCGGCGGCTTTATGGGCAAACGGCTACTTTAGATACACCAAATTTGTTACAAAGGAAGCTATAATCATGGAATTACGTAGAGCACTATTTATATTTTGAGCCATGGCAACACTAAGTATGGGCAGACACTATTTGATGTTTAAAACAAAAAAAATTCGACATTTTTTACCAGAATTTTCTTTGTAATTTAAGTCATTTAAGTGATATTTTTTATTTTGTTTGTTTATTTACCGAGACTTGAAAACTGTGTCTCAGCCAAATTATGGAATTAACCCGTGAAAGTTTTCGCGCAATGATTTATTGCAACTTTCGACGTGTATTATGAAGGCAAGAGTGTATTGATCAACTTACTTCGATCTTTGGTGATGAAGCTTCATCCTTTGCCACGGTGAAAAGCTGGTATAACGAATTTTATCGTGGCCGACATTCACTCCCCAACGAAAGTTTGAAGGATGTTCAAAATACGCTGCCGTGCTAGAAAATATTGATGTTGTGCAAAAACTGATAACGCACGATCGTCATGTGACATATCGTGAGACTAAGTCAATATTAGGCATTAGTTCGACTAGCATATATAAAATATTGCATAAACATTTAGTTGTGAAAAAAGTTTGTTCTCGTTGGATAAAGTTGCTCGTGTCGATTGGAGCAAACAAATACTCAATAAATACAATAACAGTGCTTCAAAAGACGTATATAATATTGTAACAGGTGACTAATCATGGATCTATGCATACGAGCCAGAAAGTAAATACCAGTCGACTGTATGGGTGTTACAAGATGAACCGAATGCAACAAAATTTCCCCGTGCTCGAAACACTTCGCAACAAACTGGTCATCTGGAAACAGTGCCTTTAGAGGAACATAAAACGGTCAATTCTGAGTCGTGCGCAGTCATTTGCTTGCCCGACGTTTTCGGTGAAATAAGGAAAACAAACAAGCACCGCCCGCCGGATCATTCTTCATAATGAAAATGTGAGCTCTCACACATCTCGTCTAGCAACTAAGTATTTGAACACTCAAAAAATTAAATTAATGGGTCATCGGCCGTACAGTCCTGATTTGGAGCCTTTCTGTGATTTCTTCTCGGCAGAGGAAGCATTTGATAGGGGGAAATATTGGGAATGGAAATATTGAAACTGCGCATATAAAAAAAGGAAAAAAATACTTTCAAACGTTGTTCCAAGTTTTAACCACTTTGATGTTACGAATTTAAAAACGCATTCAAAATCCATTCACATTAAGGAATTCTGACGTAAAAATTAAGTTACTAAATAATTCAGTAAATTCTGTACGCCAGTTAATTAATATTCTTTTGTCCCATCATATTCATTTTATTCTTTTAAACTGAGAAATCTAAAAAAACTTTAGTTTTCATTTGATTATTGAATTTGACAGATTAAATGGCAGTAACGGATTCTGATGCTATCCTCACTATTATAATGAATAGAATATTAGTTATTGGTTTTAAATTTTAATCGCAAGTGAATTTGAATTCATTTTTAAGTCATGAATTTGAAATAGTATCAGAAACGCAGAGGATACGCGCTTTATGCAGAAATTACGTCACAAACGTTTATTATTGCTACAATCATGATCGCCAAAAAGTACACAACACATTAAATATTTCATGAAAATATTTCTATACCTATTATTTTTAAAATGTTGATTAGATTCCTAAGAAAATTTTACTAAGATGTTCTGAAGAATGAATGTGATTATTCATTCTTATTCAACAATACACTTTACGAATTAAAACAAAATAAAATAGCTATCCGCATCATGTGACGTGATTTTAGAACTTAAAGATTGTGTTCTTAAAAAGAATTTATATTTTAATTCTTAAGATTCATAATGTATATCAGAGTATATTTGTATGTTATTTGTATGTTTACAAAACTTATCTTAAATAAGAACTAAAAATATAGTTATACTGACAACAATAATTAATAAGGCATATCATATCCAACTCGCGATTTTATAACAGAAAAATATTTGTTTTTAATTGTCTGAATTTCTTGTATGCTTTACTTTCGTTATCCGTTAAATGGCGTATTAAACCAAAGTCATTTGAGCACAAACAACTTATCCGTGATCTCCAGGCATTATTTTTTCTCCACCAAATAGCGATGCATATCTAATTTATCAGTGCTTACAAGTAATAATATAGAAAAAAATAACACTTTCAATACCAAAATTCAAAAATGAAAACAGGAAAATCAAAGTGAATACTCTAATTGTTTTCTCGGGGAATCAAATATGCTATTTTTCTTATCGTTAATATTCCGCATGAATCAAAACAAATTTTCATCTTGGGGGTATTTTTATGAACTGAAACGTATAAAAATGGAAGACGAGAAAAAACTGAAAAGAAGTTTTCTATTAATAATACAAGTAAAATTTTGGGGGGAAAATAAAGTGTTGGTTTAATTTGTGATACAAAGGATTTTTTTCAACTTTATCGCTACAGTTTCATATGTTTAATATTTATTAATTTTTACTTGTTCAAATCACAACTTTTATCAGAAGATTTCTGTTCAATGATGAAATGAAATATAACCAGAAAAAATACCTCAATACTTCTCTGATAGTTTGAGAAAAAGGAAACAATTTTCAAGGTATCCTTTTCACTTGAAGGAACAGGTTATCGATACGGCTCTATTTTTAATATTTTATCCCTGAAGCTTTCTGGGGGAAGAAGTTTCGTTTTATAAAAGGAAAATAAGTGTACACGCCTACTCAAAACAGGAAAATTTGAAATTTTCACCTGTTTTATAGTCTTTTAAAGAATAAAATACATGTTACTTAAGGCCGGAATGAATTCTAGAAGGGGAGGAATATTACTGTTGATTTATGTCAGAAAATTTTATAATTTATTTTCAGAACTGGATTCAGTTTTACCTAATTCTGAACTCTTTTCCTTTAAACAAGGAAACCGACACGCTAACGATTGTAATTTATCTTTTTATCCCATAACATTTTTATATAAATACTAGTATATAGCTTCGCTTAAAAAAGGCTTAGAAACTTAGAAAATCTTCGAATAATAGCTTCGCTTAGATTCGCTTTAAAAAAAAGCTTAGAATAATAGCTTCGCTTAAAAAAGGGAAGGTAATTATACTCTTACACAAAAAAACGTGTTCACTTTAAAAAAATTTATCGCTTTTTAAACAGTGATGACTTTTAACAATTTTAGCGCTTTTTAAGCAATGAAATCTTTGTTGTTGTTTCTTATGCCTTCTGGCAACTGCGAAGCGATGCCAAGTCTTCCTCATAGAACGGCGATATGCGAAAAGGGACGGCTTCCATTTTTATGAATCCCAGTGGAAGGAAATCTAACTTTGCTCGGGGTATCCTAATTTTGAACCAATTACAGATGAGGGACCTAGAACCTGAAATTGGCACCCCTAGAAGTATCGTTTGAACGTGTCGGACATTGGAGCAACGAACAGTTTTACTTGCACCATCTCCCATTAGCGTACACGATTCCACAGCAGCTTAGCGAAGAGAGATTTTCATCTTAGCACTGAATCTGGTGATGCTTCACTTTCTGGGTTCTTTTGGGAACGGAGTTTAGCGAGTAGGCCATTGCAGAAAATCCATGCAAATGCAATACATTAAAAGAATTCTAAAAGTTTTTTTTAATTTTTTTCAATGGCGAGCCTCTGCCTTGGAGGCATAGGCCACTACTAAGGCCGGAGTTGCTGGTATCTTTATTACGGTGGTACCTAGTAGGTTGACCAACGTCACCCCTTATGTAAGGATGGACACAATGACCTTCACGCGCAGTCGGGGATCGAACTAAAACCGCCGGGAGTAGGGTGGATCGAAAAAAAAATCGAAATCTTTATTTCCTGAGATTAAAAGTTATATATTACGGCATGTGTAAAATTTGAATGTTCTACGACTGCATTTTGGGGTTGCGCATCGAGCTTGAAATCTAGAAATATTTGAAAAATATGACTTCATTAAAATATCCAGCAAATAGATACTTTTTCGAATTATTAGAATCCCGAGCTTTTAAAAGTTGTATATTGTTATGAATAAGATATATGGAAAAAATTAGAGTTGCTACGACAATATCTAGGGGTTGAACACCGAACTTGAAATTTTTGAAAAAGAAAAGTGAAGAAACAGAGTGAATACTCTAATTGTTTTCGGGAATCAAATATGCTATTTTTCTTATTGTTATAATATTCTGTATGAATCAAAACAAGTTTTTCTCTTGGGAATTTTTTTTTATGAACTGAAACGTATAAAAATGAAAATCGAGAGAATACTGAAAAGAAGTTTTCACTTAATAACATAAATGAAATTGAATGGGAAAAAAATAAACTGTTGCTTTAATTTTTGTCGTCATGTGATTCAAAGTATTAACTTTATCGCTGTGTCTTTTTTTTTTTTTCTTTCTTTCTTTCTTTCTTTTTTTTTTTTTTTGGTTGATCGAATCACAGTTAATTTTTATTAAAAGAATTCTTTCCAAAGATCAAATGTGATATAACAAGTAAATAACGTCAATACTTGTCAAATTTTCAGTGATGAAAAAAAATTCAAATTATTTTCTTCACTTCAAAAACAAGATACCGAGAAGAGTGTTACGTTATTACTTTATACCAAAAGCTTTCTTGTGGAGGAAGTTCCACCTTAAAAAAGGGAAAATAAGTATGTACTCTCACTCAAAGCAAACTTAATTAATGAATTTATCTTCTTTAATAGCATTTTCATGAATGGAATCTACGTTTCTTAAATGAATTCTAAAAGGAGAAGAGCATTGTTGTGGTCTACTATTCGAAAATTTATATCTTTTTTCAGAATTGAAATATGTTTTATCTAATTTTGAGCTTTTTTTCCCATATGAAGCAGGAAACGATTACGACCAGTGGCGTAGCCAAAGGGGGGAGGGGGTTAGAAATCCATACCCCGCCCTCCCTAGATATGAGAGTAGCAGACACGGTAAAAGCGACCTTATCCCTATTTCTTGCATATGACCCCTTGAAGGAGACGAGCAGATGTGAATTTCACTTCTGCTTGACATAGCTATTTACTTAGTACAAAAAGTTATGCAATTTTTTACTGAAAGTAAGAAAATTTTCCTTGTGGTTTATGCTTTACTTTTCATTTTGTTGTTTTCTTGTCACAAAACTATGTTTCACTTACCAGAAACTTGTCTTTGAAACCTATATTTTACTTATGAAACTTTTTTACCGTGTTCCTTAAATAGAGTGTCCCTTATTCAGGGCTAAATACATTAAGGTAACTATTGAAAAGGGCTGGGACCAACACAAATGTCCCTTAAATAGAGGTATTCCTTATTTGGAGATTTCACTGCATATGAAGAAAGCTTGTTTGTTTGTCTGTTTGTGTAACATGCATTTTGGATTTGTGTGCTTGGCCCGAAATCCGCTTATAAATCCACGTCAGAAGAACAATACAAGTGGTGTGCCCTCCACTGGGATCTTTCTAAGGGGTCCTAACCCATATTTACGTTACTTTCGGAGAAAACCACGGAAGAATCCAAACGGTTAGGTCGACAGCCGCGGATGGGGCCCGAACCTGGGACCTTCGGCCGTCTACCCTTTTCAGTTACATAACCACTGTGCCATAGGGAAGCATGAAGAAAATTATATTCACTGTAATTAGAAGAAAATAAAATGTTACTTTTTGCCACAAAAATAAATTATGCAATTGTTACATTTCCTAACTTTTTTTTTATTTATACATGTGCACATGCTACATTTTGCAACAAAATTCAAATGCTTTAATATACAAACAAATGCTACTTTTTGCGACAAAACTGAAACAATCTAATACACATGTGCAAATAAAGAAACATGACCTCAGGGGAAATACACCGTCAAACATGATTGTGGATTAAAAAAGCGTTTTTTATTTATGAAATAAGAGACTGCTTCACAGTTAGATACTTAAGTTTTTAAAATTGACAAATCACCACCCTATTTCAATTCAGAATGTTATTTTAAATGTGTTCGAATACTTAGTGGGTTTTAAAACAAGCGTGTTAATTATTCGCGCCGCGAGAGTATTAGAATCGATTATCGGCTTCTTCCAAAAATCAAAGCATAACTGCGAAGATGCCTAATAAATGGGAGTCTACTAAATATACAAAGCTGATGCATCTCAAAGGCGCTGAATAATTTCGAACTGTGCTTTTCAGATTGGTGTTAGATGATGAATTGGCTTCCCACCGGTAAACTGTTGCAGCTATCTCTAACAAAAGGGATAAGGCTCTTTTGTGCGACTTTCGGATTAATACAAAGGGCAGTTCATAAAAACTGAGAGTAAAATCATAAAAAATCAAGAAATATATTTACAGCAAAAAATACATCATTCTTTTTCAAAATACCTTCCGGCAGATGATATGCAACGGTCCTATCGTTCAACCCACTTTTCAAAACAAGTAGAGAAGACATTTTCTGGAAGCTGCTTCAAAGAATCCTCCGCTACTGAAATAACTTCAGGATCTGTGTTAAATTTTCAGCCACGGAGCTTCTCCTTCAACGTCGGAAACAGCCAGAAATCGCATGGTGCGAGATCTGGACTGTAAGGGGGATATGGCATGATTTTAATATTGCATTTACTAGGATATTGCTGAACAGAAGTTGCGACATGCGGGCGAGCATTATCGTAATGTAATGTCATCACTTATCTCCATTTCTGTAGGGCAAATAAAACAGTTCTTTAAACAAACACGGAACTAGGAAAATAAAATCGTCTGCTTCGTTTAGAATTTTGTATAAACGTACAATTAATAGTTTGAAAAAATTGCCTGCACTTCTATTTTTTTGTTTCGCGGTGTTGCCACTACGTAAAAAAATAACTCTCAGTTTTTATGGAATGTCCTTTGTATAAGTTAGAAAATGATAAATCATCCTCGACTTATTATAAAACGAAACGGACAAAGTTATTACAACTGTAGAACTAAATACGAGCATAAGCGATGTCAGTCATAAATTAATGCCATTATACCGATGATCTGTAGTGATGATTTTAGTGTGAAATACTTTAACAGAGAAACATTAAGGCTCTAGCATTCAGTCAATAAGTAAGCCACTTTCCGGATCGCCCTCTTAACTCTAAACGACCCATTCAGTAACATGATCTGCCCTCCAAAACTGAAGAATGCTTCCTTCCGATTTTATCGATGTCTTAGAAAGCGTTGATTGCATTTTAATATAGGTAGGAATCTGACACTTGTAAATCTGAAACATTGCATAATGAGATACATTTCTTTATCTACACACATTTTCATCTCATGAATTTATTACAAGTGACTGCTTTATTTCGTCGCGTTGCCAGATACACGTACGTCATAATATGCATTTCATTGCATGACTGACAGAAATCTTCTTCCCCCTTTTCCCGAAGTCTGCCCCATTCATGATTCAAGTCATGTTACCTTCAGCAAAAATGAAGCATGACATCTCTGGAGCGATGGGAATTTCGTTAGGCGGAGAATGTCTCAACACATATTGTTCTGCAATTTTGCCGTTCGAATTCCGATATCGTATTTGATAAATTTGAATTCGTGTCATCGACTAAACTGTCACCTGATGCAAAGATATTTTTATCGGCTCAACAATAGTTTTCAAAACATATGTGTGAATATAAACGTGACAAATCGATAGAATAAAGTGCAAAAACTTGAAGCAGTTGAAAAAAAGTCATGAATAAATATGTGAGAAAGAGAACTACAGAAAACTTGCGTTTTGATTTTTATGACGATAGTAAAAATCAAAACTTTTTATCAAAATATTAACAAAATAACGACGATGATTGGGAAAAATGTATTTTTAAACGTTATTTTCGGAAATATTGTAGCAAAAAAATTTCCCGCTAAACTATAAAGGTTTATTTTAATTAGATTGACAAACTTTTAGTAGGGGTAGGATACACCAAGACGGTTAAGAATCACATAGCAATGTGGGGTCGGCATAGTCATTTTCATGTACCTCTTAGCCCTTTAACGCGCAGTGTTCCCGCTCTGGGAACACCAAACTGACGTTTTGGCTGTTGCCAATCACGAAGAATAGATTTGATTTCTATAAAAATAGTTGCGGGGGATATAGCTCCACGAGAATCTTTTACTTTATAGCACGTCATTTCCCGTAAAAAAAAATTGTCACAATTATTTTAAACAGCACTGACATCTGCTGAAAAATGGAAGAATGTGAGAACAGCTGGATAGATTGTCCAATGCTGAAAAAAGGGCAGCCGTTGCCATCGCTCGACTTAACTACCAGCTAGATGGCGGACTATTGAAACGTTCATCGCGTGCCACAGATCTAGAAACCTCTTTTTGACGCAGCTGGCTGTGCCGCACAGCGAGCTGCGTCCAGAAAGGGTCTCTAGATCTGTGGCACGCGATGATGATCTGTGGCTTGCTGGTAGTTAAGTCGAGCGATGGCAACGGCTGCCCAGAAGTGTTGAAGTGTACATCTAATTTCTTAAGCAAGTTTCATAAGCAAGTGGCTCTCCTCTAACAATGTCATCAATGTAATAAAAAAACTTTTGAATTAACAATTTTTATCAAGTACTATATGGGAAAAATACATTAGTTTTTGAAAAAAAATTTGCTCGGGAAGCTCACTATTACTTTAACACTCCTTCTAAAGTGATTATTAACAGGTACATGAAGACAACATTTCTGACGCCTCGTTGCTATGCGATTCTGGACTGACTTGGTGTATCCAACCCCTCCTAAAAGTTTGTCAATCTAATTTAGAATCATGCTGTATATTCATTGAATAAAGCATAATTTAGTAGACCTTAATAATAATTAAGAATAATTATTATTAAGAATAGAATTATTAAAGTAGAATAATTTCGTTTAAGATACGTTTCTGCTCAATAAACACAAATTTTCAGTAAACAAAATTTTTGATAATACATTCAAAACAGAAGATATGTTTAGTTTTTTGCTTTTGCATTATGCAAATCTGCCCCGTTTGACCGATTGGAGGCCGACTATGGCCGGGTGGATGAAACACTGAGCGTGGTAGATTGCCAAAATATGAAGATTCAGAGTTCTGGCCTTTCGCGCGGCTGCCAATCTAACGGTCTGGAGTTTCGGGTGGTTTTCTCCAGATATAATGTGAATATGCGTTAGAATCCCTTAAACGTCCTCTGCCCGGGGCAACATCCCTGTATACACATAGTTCATCGTGCCTTACTCAAAAAATTGACCGATTGGTTTGAAATTTTGTACAAGTACTTAAAAATATATTTTTTTTAATTAGTCTCAGCTGTTCTCAAAATTCAGAAAATATACTTCCGTTCTCAATTTTCATAGGTTTTCTCAATTAAGCTTCGATACTGTTAGGCAAATCACTTTGAAATTCCACAAAGATGAAAATATAACAAAAATTCCTTGTTCCTTTAAAATAATAAAATTTTATCTGTTATTTTAGTTTTGTTTTCTCGAATTTTTACCCACAAAAATAAGTGTAACTGACATCATTAAACCTACAGGAAATTTCTGTAAAGCTATGAAAAATAACCCCAATATCACAGTTGGTCACAAAACAGTCACCGTGACGTCACTAAGGATCATAATGATCACCGTGTGTCACAAACTAGTAACATCGTGATTGGTAAGTGAAGGGACTTCACTGTGTGGTCATTGGGACGCTTTCTTTGTGGCTTTTAAATCCGATTCGATTGTTAGACATTTTGACGAGTAAGTTTAGTAGCAATAACGAGAAAATGTGATAGCCTTTTTAGAGGAAAAATTCTTAGACTTATGTTTCAAACATTTTAAAAGAAAAAAATATTCAAGTTTAAAAATTCAAAAATACATCTGTATCTGTCATGTACCGAATCTCGTACAAACATTGTATTTTATAAGTTTATATTTCTTAGCATCGGAAAAAATGTTCAATAAATTATTAGTTTTTTTAATGAAAAAATAAATAAATAATAAATTAAAATAATAAAGTTTAAAAATAAAACGCTTTCACATAGAAAATAATTTTAGAAGAAAAAATTAAAAAGTTCCAAAAATTTAATTTATATGAAAATTATTGTTTGCATTCATGAATTATTAAATACACTTCTTTGTATTGTGTTGAACATATTAAATGTTCACGAAATCGTAAGCTTTTATAATAGTAAATAAAAAGAAAATACAAACGCTTTGACTCTTACAAAAAAGAAAAAAAGGATTTTCTAAAGTTTAATTTCGACTTTAGTTTATTAATAAGTGTATTTCCCTATGTGTGTGATTTATAATGTACACCTCTACAATTTCTTTCCTAAAACTAATTTTTCAATCATTTCACTATTTAAAGCATTCCCAGGAAGGTAATCGTAGCGCGATCAGTAGCATATTCATTTGCTATCCAAGTTATGGAGAGTTCTGTTCCCGATATGTTCAGATATCATCTGGAAGCGGTTTGAGACATCATCATTAGATGTCAGCAAAAATGATTTTTCTTTTCCTATCGGGATCCACTTCGCGATCATATCGTGACATCCGCATGGGGAGGTATTTCGACCGCGCAGCGAACACACACCTCAATCGCTATAACCACACGTGACTTACTTGTGATTGTCACTTTACGGTCGAATTTTAGTCACGGTGCTATTAAGGATATGAGCTTAAAATATCGTATATTTTTCAGTTTACTTGAATCGTAGTTAGAATTATTTATAGATCACGTGAATATATAAACCCAGGTGGTGTAACGGTTAGCGTATTGTACTGACGTTGACAAGTCCGAAGTTCGATTCCCAGGCTGTGTAAGGTTGACTCAGGCTTTCATTCTTGAAGTGGGACGTTAAAATGACGACCAAGCTATTGATTCAGGACTAAACACTAGAGACTTCGCGTCAGGTTACTACTTGGCTGAGGCAGACTGTCTGGCCATGGTCGCAACGGCGTGGTTAGGCAGCGCAAGCCTTGGCGCCGCTTAGGCTGCCATACCAATACTTATTTTATTTTATACGAAGATATATAACCGTAAGTTTTAAAGTTCTCCACTCAAAGCAAGCCTTGTGTTGCTTTGTCCAAAAACATAGAAAAAGAACCAATAAATATTGTATTTTTTTTAGGATTTCTTTGGGAAAGTCCACATTATTATGATCCCCTTAAAACATAAAATATGATTTTCATAAGACAGCAGTATTGCTATAATTGAAAGATTTGCATTTAGAAGTAATATATAAACTGTAAATATTTCTTTTTCAATATAATTTTTCATCTTATTTCTATTTCTGATTTTTATTATGATTTATGTGAATTGCTGTTTTAATCCTGAAGCGAAAAATATCATAAATTACGTTCCGAATTGAGAACCTCATATTGTAATGAAAGTTTCATAATCTCATTTCATTTCTATTTATCTCTAAATCAAAAGTAAAATTCAGTCTGTAAAACAACAATTTATTCCAATGGTTAATGGGGTATATATTCTAAATAGAACAAAATACATTCGTTTACATTTAATTTTTGCGGTTTCAACATCAAAAATATTTCAGATATATTTATGAATCATAGAACAGCATAGTACTGTTATTTACTCTCCTCATGATCAGTGAAAAAAAAAGGGGTGCTTGTTAGGTCTTATTGTTTACCATAATGGCTACAGCACGCAAGTCTAACAGTGGCTGTTTTAGCGTCGTTGCAATTACTTTAATGAACCCCTAGAAGTCAAAGCTTCACAAAATGTTTTCCGTTTCTCTTATCACTAATGCAGAAAGCTCATTTTTCATTGATTATCATCGAAAAACATTTGTTTTAAACAAAAAATCGAGCTAAATACAAGATATGGTGTATATATTTTTTCGTTCGCTTAACACAGACAAAGAATTGAAAAGTTTTTACCATTAAAGAATAAGCATTTTTGTAAGATGAAAGTATATTGTCTTTCATTTTTTTCGGTCGAAGCACAAAAGCATGTTTGTTCTAAAATATGAAATGTTCTTGAACAGAATTATCATTTGTCATGTAAAACATCAGTTACTTTTTCCTTTAAAGTATTACACGATCTTTTCTAATATTGATTACATTTCATTTTGTAAAGCAGGAGTTATTTGTAATGAACAAGTACTCCCATGTTATTGAAAGTTAATAGTAATTTGAGTTAAATGAGAAAATGAACCATAACTAAACTAACTCTAGTTGACAAAATAAATTATCCTATCGAATATTGACGACAAGTTATAACACAAGTTCTAATTACATACTATGACACATTTTTGAAAATACAGTAATGGTTTAATATTTTTTTTCGTTAGGATAGCTTTTATTTTAAGATTAGAAACATTAATATGAATAAACATATAAAACATTAATTAAATATATATTACTTAATATTATCTTTTTAAAAAGTAATCTATTAAGTCTGAAGTACACATTTACACAATAGTCATGACCTACCTATAGTAACATATCATCATAGAAGTCACTTTTTTAAATCATAACTTTAGTTTTGTGCAGCCACGTAATATTGTTTCATTTCCCATCATATGGTTTGAATCACTCACAAAAGGCATAACAGAAGTTCTCCATTTTACATCTAACAGATATCACCTGGGAAAGAAACATTGATATTTCTTGGTAAGAATTAAAGCACTGAGATATCTAATAATAGTTATACTTCTCACTCGATCAATGAAAAAAAAAGCGCAACTTGTTAATCTCTATTGCTTACCAAAACGTCTACAATATAATGAGAAAATCAGCAGTCACTTTTCCCCTATCATTGCAAATGCTGAGTGAACCTCATCGAGTCAGGGCTTTCTACAATTTTTTTGCTTCACTAATCTGTTTTGTGGCAAGTCTCTCTCATCGTTGATTTTCCGGAGAATCCGTTTAACCCTTTCACTGGCGGTGGTTGCGCCGTGAAACCCCCTTATTTCAGCGATTTCACTGTTAGTCGCAAAAAAATATAGTTAAATGGTACCAACTCTCAAAAAGTGTTGCAATTTAGCACAGCCAGCTGTGTCATAAAACTTCTTTAGCTCTATGACGCCAGATGGGCTATTCGATTGACCGCCATCTTGATGGTAGTTCAATGGATCGATAGTGACGGTTGCACTTTTTCATCGTTGGGAAGTCTACCCATTTGGTATTTTACATTGATGTGAAAATGTTTAAGCTTCCAAGGGTTAACATATAAAATTTTGTGGAATATCAAGGTATATTCTAAATCTTCTTGTTTTTTTCAACACGGAAAAAGTTTGAAAAGTGTTTCGTCGCCATAAAATAAAAATTTGATTATTTTTCAATTTGATAAAAGCACAGTGCATTCTTCAATGGGAACAGGGAAGAATTGCTTTTCGTCTGCTGCATGTTTTATTAGAATATGTACTGATGTTGAGCAGTACTTTTATTTATTTACTTCTGTCTTTGAAAATATCACTTTTTTATTTATCTTATATTATCTTTTAAATACTCGTTTACACTTTATTTTTAAAAGAGGCAGTTACTTGTATTAATATTAAGCTCACATGTTGTTGAAAAAATAAAAATAAAAGAGGAGTACAGAGGGAAAAGGTACAGCAATACTGAAATTTTAATGTTTAAAATGATTTTTCTAGAGAAAATTGAATGTAGTTCATATAAATTCTAAATATTACCAGTCAGTTTTAAATTTAAAAAATCTGTCAAACTATTTACAGCACGTTTAGGATCTTTTGTTTTTTCTCGAAGTAAAATTTTAATATGTAAATACATGTACACTTTTAAATTCAATCTAACTTTTAACTTTTGATAAATTTTAAGGATAGTATCCTCTTCATATACAAAACAAATTTTATTCTTCGCATAATTCTTGCTATTTTGTCTTTAAAAAATGCACAGTATGCCAAGCATTCTGCTTTTTATCTTACATCTTCCACATAAATATAATAACCATGTGAACATCAAATGGTCTTGTTGACATTGATAGTGAAAAAATCGTTTGCCTTGTTTCAAATCTCAAATACGTCTTCCCGCTTTAAAATTTCTATGTAAAGATAAATGAAAGGAAATAAACTCTTTGTCCAACTAAATACGATGGCTGTAAATTAAATAGTGGCAACTTAACCTATAAACTCTATTTGAGCATGCCAGAACAGCTGGCATGCTCAAATAGGCTGTGGTATCAGCGAAGTGGCACAGTTGTCGATGAGTAGAGGGCAAATGACAGTCGATCCAGTTAGAAGGGTAATTGTTGATTGGTGTTAAAGTGGAGAGTTTCGTTTACATCGCTCTAAAGCATGTTTTTAGAAGGTGATCAGCGGTCGTGGCCTAAAATAGAAGTTGCCCGTGGCAAAAAGGAACGGAATGTTATCGAGGATTACTGGAAGCAGGTGGCGAAAGTGCATTACCCTATAGGATGGCTGCACGGTGGGTGTCATTCTTACGTATGCTGTGCTTGCAGGACAAACTTTCAAGGCAGACTATTATTGCCGATTTCTAGAGCACCATCTGTGTGCGGCTATGCTGCGCAAACATCCACGTTTTCTGCAAAACAATCTCCCTATCGCGATACTTGACGACGTTTGCTGTTACATCGCAAATAATGTCACTCTCCGATTGCAACGGTGGCAGTGAGAAATTCTGGAACACCCTTCCTACTACCTGTGATGAATCCTTGCGGTTTCGATCTGTTTCCGAAGAAAGCCCTCCGAAGCTGTAGATTGCATGACGTTGCATCTGCACTCCGCCCAGTAGGGCGCTCCGTCGCTGACATCAGTACTCAACACCTTGCCAGTGGTCTTCAACACCTTTCCGACATTTTGCAAAAAGTTATAAACTTTGCTGGCGATTGGCGATTACATAGAAGAAATATGATGCAGTTGTATTTGTAAATTCATTAAAAATTAATTTATACCTGTGTTGCCATTACTTAATTTACAGACTTCGTATATTAAATACTGTATCTCACTTTCTCCCTATTTATTCCCAGGGTTCACATTTTGGGATTTTCAAAAGGGTCGCGTCTGGCCAGTCTCTTTATTACTGATATTACATCCTGTCCTTATTGCTATAGTGCCGATACTCTCTGCCCTTTCTATAAAGAAAAAATTAAGTCTTGCATATTTTATAGTGAGATGTCGGGAAAATTGCCCTTCTTTTCAACAGGAAATGCGGCCTTTCTCAATAGAAAATGCTCTTTCTATTAAAACCTCCCTGTCTGTTCTAACCTTTAAACGCGTGGTAGTTGCGCCGTGAAACCACCTTATTTCAACTCTTTCACTGCTGATTGGAAAAAAAACAGGTTAAATGGTCCCACAGATAAAAAGGAGCATCCGTTGTCATCGATTCATTTATCTATCAACAGCATGGCTGTCGATCGAATCGTCTTTCTGGCGCCATAAAGCCATGTTGTTCATAGATAAAAGGATCGATTGCAACTGCTGCACTTTTTCAGCTTTGGGCAGTCTATCCAGTTGGCCTTCTATGTTGACGTGAAAATGTCTCCGAATGTTTAAAAAGCAATGTGAACGCTGTTTATTCCATTTTTCATCATACGAGGAATATGAGGGAAATTTCGTGCAACACAATACTAGTAAAACACCGCCCCAAAACTGTATTCTTTAGACATAATTTTGATAAGCAGTTGCTTACTCTGTCATTTTACATGTTTTATTTAAAGCTACTCGCAACAAATAGCACAAAACGGATGTGCGTTTGAATTACCATTGTTGCGGCTATCCGGCCGATAAGTAAAATAAAGGAAAAATATATTGATAAAGATTAAAGGCATGAACTATTAGTTGCACTTTCCTATTGATCGAAGGAAAAAGGGGTAACTCGTTAGGCCCTATTGTTTACCATAACGGCTGCACACAAAAGTAGCAATCCCTGTCCCAGTACCATTGCAATTACTTAATGAACGCCCATGAAGTCAGGGCGTCCCAAAATGTTTTTCGTTTCGCTGATCTCTAATGCGGCAAAGCTCCCTCTTTATTGATTTTCTATAGAAATAACATTTGTCTAAGCCATAAAATCGGGTGGAATAACAAGATATGTTCTATATCTCATTCTTGTTTTCTTAACTAGGAGAAAGAGTTTGAAAAGTGTTCCCGGACCATAGAATAAATATTCGCTTTATTTTTAATCTGATGAAAGGGATCGTACTTTATTACACAGTTAAAGTATAAAGGACTTTACTAGTTTTGTTTTTGTGTAATATTTGCTGGCGAGGAAGAGAAGGTGATCGAAATCCCTATTTGTTCCATTTCTCTAAAGTATTTCCTTCAGCAACATTGTACAATCTTTTCATATTTATTTATATTCCATTTTTTAATTCGATGGTTACTTGTATTAAAATTAATCTCCGGTGTTGGTGAAAAAAAAAATAAAGTTTTAAAAGTATGGGCTATGGGATAAAGTATATCTGCACCGAATAAATGCTTTGTTGAATTCAAAAATCTTAGGGTGGCACTATTTCAACAGAATAATTGTTATTTTTTTATATTTTTGTTAAGTTAAGAAAAACATTGTTGAATCGACAAACCATTTTTTTAGTGTAGTCAATACTGTAAGTTTAATTTATGAAATGCATTAATCTCTTTAGATCTAATCTTATTTATACGATAGCATTAATCTTATTTATACGTTGCCTTCTGAACAGTTTAAAGGAACATTTAGTTAAAAAAAAACACAGACTCCTGCAATTAAATAAAAATTTAAAAAATTAGTATAAGAGGGATATATGTAAAAAATATAGTTAAAGGTTTTATAGAAATTAGAAGTACTTCAATTCGTCAACGTACTAACTGCATTAACTTAACTCCATTCCACTACTTTATATATAAAATACTATAGATATAACACAAAGGAACCATAATACAATGCAATTCGGTGTCATTTTTAAAAATCAGTATGTGATGCATATGTGATTCGGTGCAAGTTATTAGGAGACGTGATTTTATTAACTTAACAAAATGCATTGCACTGTTTTTATTAATATCGGTGCAAGCATCTAGAAAGATTTAGTTAGTTTATAGTACAATGTCTAAAATTATGCAATCAATATTTTTAACACAGTAGCTTAAAATATACTTGCTGTAGTTAATTTATTTTTAGAAAAAGTGTATTGCATTTCAAAGACAATAAAACTATTGCTTGGGGAAATTTATTTTTAAACTCGGTTTTTAGATCTGCCCGACCCACCATTATCAAAATCATTTTTTAAATAAACTAATAAATGTATACTTTTTAAATACACTAATGTGGTTTAATCTCTTTATTTCTTGAATATGAAACATTTTTATCATAATTACAGAATCACAAATGGCTTTTTTTACAATAACTTTTAATCATTATTTCAAACTGTTGTATAATAATTATTCTTTCTCGTCAATTATTATCCTTCCTATTTATGATTTTTTTTTTTGTATTTTTCCTATTAATTAATTCTGTTCCGTTTAATAATTGTTTGTAATTATGTTAAATAGCTCTTAGCATTAATTCTGCTCAATATTTTCAGCGCTGAAGGCTCCCGAAAATTCAAGCAAGAAAATTTATGTTATACCTCATTTAACAATCATATAATTAAGAAGTGCTCTTTTTAATATAGTAATTACAGTCTATCTGATTGTTCAGATTTTTATTTTAAAAGAATAACGGGCATATTATAATTGAATGCATTTCTCTTGAGTTAAATATTTTTACACTGCATGAATAACATATCTAGATAACCTCAAATTTTGTTTATACCCTTCTAACTGTTATTAAGTTAATAGTTCAATTAATAAAAAACGACACTATTTATTTCATCTGAATAACTATCCATCTTAAAAATGAACAGAATGTTTCACTTAAAACACAGGCCACTTTCTCCAAATGTAACCTGAATACGTTAGACACCCTTGAAAAGTCAACCGCTCAAGGCATAACCCCTTAGGAAGATACCCTCGTGTAAATTTTAACTTATAATCATTTGATTTGTTCATTTCCCAAAAAGCATTCAACGATAATTTTCCCCCACTGATTGTAGTTACTGATTTTTTTTTTTTTTTTATAAAGCACGAGGAGGCCATTTCGCTCAAGCCCAGATTTTTGTCTACGCGATGTTGTAGACAGATTTTCTAGACAAGAACTTTTCAAATGTGTTTTCCAGATAGCGTTGGAGGTGGGGGGGGGTGTAATAAAATGCTGAAAGTCGCACAAGAATTGTAATTTCTGATAACTGATCGCTAAGTTTGGTGCCAAAACGCGGTAATTCATTATAAAGGGGGAGTATAGTTAGAAAATGCCTGGCGAAGATTGTGAAATAGTTTTAGTAGGCGATTTTAATGTAGATTTCAATTCCGAAGAAGTGTTTTATGGAACAGCGAAGACAAATACAGTACACTCGTAGATTATATAAAACACTTTCCAAATAGTATTTATAAAGGTGAAGTATAGTTTGACTATATGCCTGTCGAAAACTGTTAAACAGTTTTGGTAGGCGATTTTAATAGATTTAAATTCTGGAGTGTTTGTGGAACAAGAAAGACAAACACGACACACTCATGGATTAGGATGCCCATTCGAAACAATATTTAAATCGTTGAAGTATAGTTGGAATATACTTGGCGAAGATTGTAAAAAGTTTTAGTAGGTGATTTTAAGATAGATTTCTATTCCAATGATGGGGTTCATGGAACAAGGAAGAAAAATACGCACACTCGTGAATAATGATACACTTTCCAACTTGATGGAATAATGAAGAAAAATAGGCGGTTTTTAGTTGCCTTACCAAGTTTTTTTGTACGATTGGGAAAAAAAATCTTACATTCTCTGAATTTCTTGATTTATAAAAATACTAAAACAAAAATGTGAATTTTGATGAATAGATAAATTATTTAGTCCTATCTCCGAAACTTTCAACCAACTGTTTGTGGATTAAAATTATTACAGTAAAATCAACAAAATAATTTTGTTAAATGAGCCAGCGCAACACCAGTTAACAAAGAAATTTTGTTAATTCAAACAAATAATTTTGTTTATTTTAGACAAATAAACCATTTAAAAACGTAGTTAGATTAAATTAACAAAGCATTGGTTATTTCAACCAAATTGTTTGGTTAAACTAACAAAATGTTTTGTAGAAATAACCAAATAATTTTGTTAACTCAACAAAAATTTTGTTGGCGCTGTTTCAAACAGATATTTTTGCTGATTTAGTAAAATTTTTGTTGATTCAACGAAACATTTTTTTCAGTGAGGTACGATAGTGATAAAATTGTTATTGTTCAAGTAAAAAAAGTACAATATTAGTCTAATCACCTATTTAAGAAAAAAAAAATATTTTGTATAATACGTAAAAACAGAGTGCGCATGCTCATACAGTTTTAACGGAGTAATTCGGAAGAACAACATAGTAAGTAGTGCTTTCTCGCAGATTAACACAAAAACGAAACATAATGGACATAAACTATAACAGATTCATTACTTTTTCATCACTGAGAAAAAAATGCAAATCTACTCTGTTCGTTGATTTGATTTCCAAATAATTTTCGATTCGAAATTGCCTTTTTCTCAGAGCTTCATTTTGTATACGGCCCTGAAAAATGACCATGTTTGTAAAATGGTTTAAGTCTCTTAACGCCATGTTTCTTATCTCTATGAAAATTGGTCGTGCAAAATCAAAAACTTTTTGTGTTTGCGGTGTTTTTGTATGGACAAGATTTCTCTAAATATGAATATGAGGATCTGGGAACTGTATTCAAATCCACATTGTGTATATTTCAACTAAATTTGTTTTCGGTATAAACTTCAAATATCTCCCCTCTGAATCTAATTTGGAAAATTTTTGTAATTGGAAGTACACATCTAGGACTCACGGTTGAGCACGGTCAAAGATCGGTCAACTTATAAGTAGGAAATGGTGTACGTGGATATACATGGTGTCCGCAAATCACTGACTTAGGCTTTTATTCTTTAAATATTGATGATAGATATACACAGTAAATTGCCATGCTACGCCAAGCATGGCAACGTAAAAACGGTTTTTAATTAATAATTAGAAAAGTAATTAAAAATCTAAAATTCCAAGTAGATATTGCCTTCTCCAGAGTCCCATCTATACCTAAACCAAAATTCATCATAATCGATTCAGCGGTTTAGGCGTGAAAGCGGCATAAACAAACAAACAAACAAACTCACTTTCGCATTTATAATATTAGTTAGGATAAACACTTTCATATGCAGATGGTGAGTCACGTGACTCTTCAAAATTAAAAATATTTGATAATTTGATTACGTGAAATAAAACCGCTTATTACAATTATATACAAATTCGTGTTATTTAATCTGAAAACCTTATTGCGAAGGCGTAAATATTGTGTTTTTCTTCGACACACGTGCATATTATTGTCGTAACACGATGAGTTATACATACAAACCTTCCTCTTGAATCACTCTATCTATTCCTGAAAACTGCATTAAAATCTGTTGAGTAGTTTATCTAAGTGTTAAGTTAAGGTTATCTAGTGTTGAGATCTAAGCGAACAGAGAGCGGAAGCCACTTCATTTTATACTATGTAAAGATATTTTTCAATTCCTACTAGTTCACACTCTCCCTATATATATATATATATATATATATATATATATATATATATATATATATATATATATATATGTAATATATATATGCATATCTTGTTCAAATTTTCAATCGTTAATGAAGTACTTTTTACTCATCCACTCAAGTTCGAATACATTTTTTTTAAACTAGTAGTGGATTGCACTTGATGTTAATACATTTTTTTCAAATATTAATTCATTAATTAAATTTAATTAATTAATTTTAGATCCTGTTTTGTGGGATTAAAAATGAATGAAGACAAAAAAACTAAACAAACAGACCGGATTAACGGTATCGACCTTTGCTTCACAAAAGGGCCTTAATTAATTAATCGACTAATTAATTAAATTTAATAAAAATGAACTAAAATAAAAATTTTCTTTGTTCCCCTAAGTAGGAGTTGACTAAAAAAAGAGTTATATTACTTGTTTTCATAATCTTGAACAAATATGATATCATATCAATTCTTCACAAATTTTGCAGCAAAGGGGATATTTCACATACTTTTATCCACAAATTTTACAACAAAGCCCATGCTTCAGGTATATTTTCCTTAAGTTTACAGCACCGGTAATATTTTAAATCTGTAGCAATGTTTCAGATATTTTTTCAAAAAATTTTAACAAATGTTATACCAAGCTCATATGTCACATATTTTTTCTCAAAAATTTTCAAACAAAAGTGATGTTTTATGGGGTTGTTTTCTCGATTTGCCATAAAGCTGATATTTCGTATTTTTTATTCCACGAACTTTACAATAAAGTTAATATGTCATATATTTTCCCAAGCATTTTACTACAAAATTGAAGATTCTTACATTTTACTAAGGTGTGTTGAAAAAAATATGAACATGTAACTATGATTTAGGCATTATTATTTTCCTAACGATGTCTTTTATTATAAAATACATAAAAGTTTTAGAGGCATAACTGATGTAAAATAAAGTGTCATGAAATGTACAAACGCTCTTGATAGTTAAAATACCGCAGTACCTCAGCTGGAAAGTTAATATAAAAACTTTTAAAGAATGAAGTTTTCTAAATGTAATTTATTCGTTTAAGTTAGATTAAGGCAAAGCTACATTAGGTATCTGTGCTTAAGATGGGATGCCTAGGCCGCAGGACTTTTATGGTCTTCTAACACTTATTCACGTTAGATCTGGAGAAAAACCACTCAAAACTCCTGATCGTTAGTTCAGAAGTCGCGCAGTAGGCCAGAACCATGGAACTTCATACTTGAACTATCTACCAGTTTCGGTGTTCTTAAAGGGCCACTCATCTCTCGAAATTTATTCAAATTCTCAAGTCATTTATAGAATGAAATATATGTTTAGGGTTACAAGCAATTTACAAAATATTATTTTAGTGGAAATATTCAATATTTTGCTGATTTAAAAAATTATATAAATTTTAGAAAGTCTATAAAAAATTTAAAATAAATATTATTCAATCCAAAATCAAATACGTTTTACAATTCTCATAGATATAGAACTGAAAATAACCAGTTTCAGTAAAATGGAATTTAATTGAATAAACCAGTTTCATAACAGATATTCCTACTTTATCACAAATAAACTAGTTGTTATAAGAAAATTCCAATTTACTAAATGCAAAAAATCAGAGGGACATTTATGTTAGTCAAAAAAACATTTGAAGAATCATGTCTGAGAGGAATAAAACTTATTCCAACTTTTATTGTGAGTGTAAATGCAATTTGACAAATGGAACTTGAATGTTGATTAGATTTTGCTGAATTCATTTCTCTTGAAAATATCTTAAGCATAAAAACGGAGCAACAATATTTTAAGTTTTTGTTCTTAAGTTTTTCAAGATAAAAAACGCATTTATTTTTATTAAATAAAATGCTTTTCACGCTTTCAGCTCAATTTTTAAGATTCTAAATTGAATTTTTGTCTCCGAGAGCACTTGAAAGTTTCAGCTTTCTAAATCAGTAGCTTTCTATATTTTGAAAAAGGATCTTAGAATTTCTCGTATGTGCAATAATTAAAAATACTTTCTCTTAAAAGATATGCTTGAATTTCCCTGGAGTTATGTTGTAAAGTGTACATGATTAAAAAGAACGGTAAATTTCGCATAAGTAAAATATTTCTCAACGTATTTACAATTTAATATTTACGAACATTAAAGCAAAAACTGAAACGTACGTAAAACCGATGTTAAGAGATTTTAAATCATTTCGAAAAGTTGTTAATAAAAAATCATCATTTAATGTACTTTAAACCACAGTTGGACTGCAATAAATTGGAATTGTTTTGTGTTCTCTTGTATGTAAGATATAAATATTACACACAAAATATTTAATACGGAACATACCATAGGAAAAATTAGTAACAAGTTCAAGTTTCGTTTTAGTCCAAGAATTACTTCAGCTACAAAAATTCGAAAAGTCATGCTGATGGAGAAACTCATAAACTCTTTTTATCTACCTTTTAAACTGTTTGTTATCGCTATTCGATAATTTTAGGAAATGATAAAATTAATGCAAAGAGAGTAATTTCTTTCAATCTCGCTTCAAGCAAATGCTGACTTCTTGTACATTGATACGAAAATGTAAAAGATCTATCAATGTTATGCACACTTTTCCCGTATACAACATGTTCTTTTAACTAAATGTAATACGTGCTATTTGATTTTGTTAAAAATTCTGTTATATCATGAAAATGCTTTTCAGTCTATTATTTTCCATAGGCCTGAATATATTGTAACTGTGTGCTCCCATAAAATAACTGCAAATCACAGTTAGTTTTACAGCTCAATTAGTCTATATGTTATGGTAAAAGTAATAAACTGGTGATTATATACAATAACCGGTAATTGTGCACAATCACCACTAAATATGGTAAATATAATAAATTTTTGAAAATTTATCAAATTAACCGGTTTGTTTGCATACTTCCCAACTCGTAATGGTAAATGTGATAATATCATGGCTGATTGGGCTAGTAGAATAGAGTACCAGTTTTTTTGTGTAGTTACTACTCAGAAGGATACTTTTTCGTTGGGCACTATGGTGTAAGAGACCATGAATTACAATATTTATATTTTACAAATAAAAAGTCAATGAATGGTTAAGTCACATACATTTACTTAGCCTGAACGAAATTTGAATATGGGACTGACAGGTGTTGTGAAATGAAAAAAATACGATTTATATCAACTTGTACAAAACAGTTGAACATAAAAAAACAAACTGAAGTTACATATAAATAAACAAACTAAGCCCATATTCAAGAGGGAAAAAAAACATTTTTTTCAAATAACGTTAAATGCTATTGCTACAAATTACTAAATGTTTTAAGTTTACTTATTTAAGCACATTAGGCTGTTATGACATTTAGAATTATAAAGTTTGCCAGATTTTTTACATTTGCACTTATCAGACTCACATTGTCCCTTACAAACACATCGCTGATATCCCTGACCCCCAGAAAGAGATATGTCTTTTTAACGCATTGTCGAAGTGATATTGCTAGATATGGAACATCGTCAAGCGAAACAAATTTTTCTTCACAAATTGTGAATTGATTTTTGGTACAGTACTGTGAAAGTGTTCTTGTTTCGTTCCTAACTGATAAAACTCTTCATTTTGAACTTCTGATATTACCGCTAATAAATTTCGGGGATCACTTCTTGTTCTGTCAACGTCTCCTAGTTTTACTGTGTAACCAACTTTATGTGCAGGAAATTAAAGATTTGAAACCTTCAACATTTTCTTTTCTTGTAATTCTAAACCTTCTTTAGCACTCATTCTATGTTTTTTCACCATCTCTTGCCTCCATAAATTAATGTCTAGATTACAGCGACTGCTGCTTCGTTTTCTTTCTGAGTCTCAAAATTAACTTCAAATGGAGGGTCATTTTGAGATAGATCGTTATTGCCCATATTAGAAACATTTTCCATTTTTCTACTGGTGTTTTTGGAAGCATTATTAACTGTCTCAATTAATGCCTGAAGCTCTTCTTCAGTTCTAAGATGTTCGATAGAGGCATTCGGAAAAGAGGTTTTCAAGCCAAATTTTGCAGGCGTCCCAAACATAGCTTCATAAATAGAACACTTGATGCCTTCATGAAATTCTCTATTTTTCATAAGTTGCACATAACGTAACCCTTCGGACTATTTACTGGTGTGACTGCTTTCCAACCAAGAACTTAGCATATTTTCGATATCCTGGTTTGCACGTTCAACCGAACCTTTAGTTTGGCTGTGCCTAGGTTTTCTGTGCACGATTTCCAGATCCGGCCGCATTGCACAAGGTTCTTCTACGATTTTGTTACTAAAATCACGACAGTTATCACTTTGCAAAACACTGCGGGTTCCAAATACAGTAAAAATATCAATTAGGTGATATGCAACCTCATCTGCACGTTTTCTTTTTAGGGCAAGCAACTGTACGAACTTCGTCAAGTGGTCTTGATAGACAAATATAAACTTAAAATCATTATCTGGTTGCAACTGAATGTCAGTTAGGTCCGCCTGGTATCTCAGTTCATCTCTTGAAGGATCATTGGCATAATAATAAGTCCTTTCTTAGGTACCTTGTTTTGTTTTGTTTTTTCACCACTTTCACACAAATTTAAGGAAATCATGACTTCTTCGCAAGTAATGTTTTTTGTACTTTTTGCAAGTTCTTTTAACATCCTGTTTCTACCACCATGGCCTATTGATAAGTGTACGACATGAATTATAGTAAAAAGTTCTTCAAAGAACACGTAAAATCTAGCATTGGAGCTGTCTTTACTTATGGGAAATATAAGTCTTCAACATTGCCTACTTTCATTACATCGTATCTCGTTTTTTCTTTGATAATCTTCCGGTTTGTTCCCACTACGTTTGTTTTTACTATTATTCACTTTTTTTTAAATAAGATGCAACGAAATGAGACCAACTACTGAAATACTGTTGATAGACGCCAAGCAGTTGCGCAAACTGAACGAATTTTTCTAAAGTTGGACCTTTCATCACATTTACCATTACGAGTTGGGAATTATGCAAACAAACCGGTTAATTTGATAAATTTCCAAAAATTTCTCATATTTATCAAATTTAGTGGTGATTAGGGAATGCAATCTCGCACTGTTTTTCGTCTTGCGGGATTTCGGGATTGAGATTTACTAATCCCGTGGGATCCCGCAATCCCGCGAGATTGACATTTCATTTAGCTAGGACTTCATTTCAACAGAGAAAAATAGAAAAAGTAAGATTTTAAGCACTATGAAGTTTAACTTTAATAATAATAATTAATCTTATGAGATAATTTATACAATAACTTACAGAAATATGAAAATTATAATCATGATTTTCAGAAAGATATACTAAGTTATGTCTCAATATATTAGTATTAGTTATTCTAGTAGCTAAAAATCAGCAATTTACGGAAAAATGCAATTTATAAATACTTACATTCACACACTGATGTTCTTTTCTTAGTTGCCGAAAAAAAGAACGTACAAAATCGAACAAATCCAATGAATCATTTCCTGGTCTAGATTTAATTTTAGTAAAATAATTAAAAGTGTGAATTAAAAAAAAAATTAAAACTGAAATTAAAACTTTTTATAATTAATTCGTGACTGTTCCCTTAGAGATAAATTAGTATGAAATATTTCAGTTCATTTGGGATTGGAAGTTTGCGAAAAATTTAGATTTAGATGTTTGATCCACACTCCTATTGGCAGAAATATAAAAAAAATAAAATTTTAAATTAAAATTTGTCATTATTGATTCGTTTATTGTTAGATAGGAGACATGAATATTCAAAAATTTTCGTTCAATTATTGAGAAAGTGGCGTGAAATTGTAATAAAAAGTAATTATTTCTTTCCTGCAATCCTATACATCCCGCGGGAATTCTATTCAATCCCGCGGGATTAGGATCGTAATCCCGCGGGACTAGTCCCGCAAATATTTGTGCGGGATCCCGCAGGATCCCGTTCCCGCGGGATCGGGATTGCATTCCCTAGTGGTGATTATGCATATTTACCGGCTATTATATATAATCACCGGATTAATCAAATTTACCATAACATATATAATATAGATATTGACGCAAACAGTTTTCAGTAGCGAGCATGTCACATTGAATTCATGTCATATTGACATGTCATATGACCAATAGCATACACACATTTCGTGAAAACTAAAGCTTTAATCCAGCCAAGCTCACAGAGAAACCATATTTCTAATTTTTTTCAATTTATTTGTAAAAATAAAAACAAATAAAATCCTTTTCTTGAGCATTAACTGAGAAATTCAAATCTTAAAACGCAAAGTTTTCAATTTCGCAATGTTTAATTTGTTTCAGACTCTAACAAAAGGAGCTTTAGTAAATGATTAAGTACACCAAATAAGATGCATTTGAAAGATGCACGAAAATAATAAATTTATTACAAACTATACATACCGCATCGGAGCACTTTCTTTGCTCCCAGGCATTAATGTTTCACCGTCTTCCTGGAATGTATTAAGCTAATTTATCTTAGTTAATGTAAATGTCAAAAGGATTTTAAGATAGTTCACCTGAAATTCACCCCCGAAGCAATGAAACATCTACTGAAGATATTTCAGAGACATGCATTTATGATTATGAAGCAATTAATAATCTTTTGAAAATATTTAGAATCAACAAACTGTTAACTAATTTAGAAGGAGGTGATAGGTGGTAAAATAATGTAAGTAAATTGTACAGAATTACCATATAAAGTGATAATTTTAAAAATTTTAATTTCCAGTTTCTTTTCTATATATTTCTGTTCTCCCAGATGCAAAAATATGCAGTATAATTTGCAGTTTCATAATGCAAGGACTCATGATTTCTAAACGTTTAGAAATTACTAAAGGCTTTACCAAAGTGACAGCTTTTATTTGTAGGTGCTCATCACTTGTTCACCAGAGAACTGAGCCTACATTTCTCTATTTAGGCTATTCGACGAACTGTGGTCATGTTTGTAACAAACTCCAAATGTTCCAAACTTTGGAAAATTCGGAGGAGAAGAACATTCATCAGGATATCGCGGACATAACGCAACTAATGTTGGACTGGCTGATTAAAATTTCGATCCAGTGTGTCCATCATTGTGTTCAAAGACGATGTAGATATTTGAGTGCTATTTTGTTCAGAACATAACTGCAATGTCCAGGCTTCAAAATAAATCACAATTTATTTCGATACGTTGACTTACTTTTACAAACTTTAAAACATTTACTGCTCACTCGTAATTAAAAATTATTTATATACTGAGTCCTTCACTATAAGTGAGACAAACTCCTAGGGTTTCAAAACGACTCCAAATGTCTTTTTCGGGTACCTATAGAAGAATGAGAATTTAGAAGTTGTGGACCGACGAGAATCGGGCAGCTTGGAAATCTGAGAGTGCACCCTGAACGATGACGACAACATGAGATGGTTGGCACTTGATCAGCATGACGCTGACGGACAATACAGCTAGATCTAGAATGTTAGATGCACATTAGCCAACTGCTGCAGATAAATCACTCTGTGCTTCATAAATTTGTCGATGTCTGCTACACCTTATACTGCGTGCAAATACTCCTTTAACCCTTTGAGGCGCAACCCTTTCCCAATGCTGAAAAAAGGGCAGCCGTTGCCATCGCTCGACTTAACTACCAGCAAGATGGCGGACGATCGAAACGTTCATCGCGTGCCGCAGATCTAGAGACCCTTTTTTTGGCGCAGCTGGCTGTGCGAGAGCACAGCCAGCTGCGCCAAAGGGAATCTATCCCCAAAGGGAATCTATCCAGCTGTTCTCACACATTCTTCCATTTTTCAGCAGATGTGAGTGTTAAAAATAATCGTGACCATTTTTTTACGGGAAATGACGTGCTAAAAAGTAAAGGATTCTCGTGGAACTATGTCACCCGCAACTATTTTTATAGAAATCCAATCTATTCTTCGTAACTGGGAACAGTCAAAACGTCAGAGTTTGGTGTCCTCATGGCGAGTACACCGCGCGTTAAAGGGTTAAATGGTAACCCTCCTCCCCTTACGCTGAACCATCGACGCCTGCAGTTGCATTGAGCTCATGAACATACATATTGAAATGCGGACGGGCAACAAGTAGTTTTTCTGACGAATTCCGCTTTAATTTACGATACCCTATTGGCCTCATTCGTGATATGGCGGTGAAGGTCTCGCTTCCGATCCTCGCCCAACAACTTCTACAGATGAGCTTTTAGTACGCATACAAACATTATGTAATACTCTTTCCTAGGCAGACCTTCAAAATCTGACTCCATGCCCTGTCGTATAGCAATACTTATTACAGCAAGTGGTAACTGTATACACGAATATTGATTTTGGACACTTAATATTGCTTTTTTGATTTCAAAGTTCAATCATTGGTTTGCCTCAATACAAGCCATTTGAATATTAAATTTCATTTATTTCTGATTATTTCTTCATGGTGCTGCAATTTTCACAAAAACGATTTTCTATGGCAACATTTTCCCAGACAGGTAGTACATTTTAATGCAGTCATAAAAACTTTAATGTAGAGGGTGGTCTAAAAGAAACTTCCCCTATATATGAGTCCCTATGAGTGGCCGAACCGTTCAACCAATCGAAATGAAAGTTTAGATATAGTTATTTGAATGTACGGGGTCCAGTTTGCGATGATTTAAAACAATAAACCTCTCACAGTCACGGTTACAGTGACAAAATTTCGAAATTTTCGAATGGCAACACCCATTTCCTTCGTGCGCAAATTGATCAGAGCATGGAAAAACCTTAAATGGCGTTGGAACGAGACACGTATGACGTAAATTGGCAGCGTAAAACATTTGCAAAGAAGAGCATCGTAAAGAACCAATCACAATAAAAGGGAAGGTGTAATTGATGCATAATGCGATTACAGGTCCATTGCATACACCAAGAAGTGATTCCCGCAATTTGGATGTACCGAAAGCCACAGTTCTCCAAATTTTGCGCTCTGTTCTGCGGATGTGTCCTTATCGATTCCAGCGCGTCCAGGCGTTGTCACCTGGAGACAATCAACAGCGTGTCGACTTTACGAATATTTTCCTAATCAGATAGGATGAAAATAGCAGGTGGCTGCTGCGGATATTATGGACGGATGAGGTACATTTAACCCTGACAGCGAACGTAAACTCCAAGAACTGCGTTCATTGGGCAGAAGAAAATCTTCACGTGTGGCACCAGTGCCTTTATACGACAGACACGTGATTGTGTGGTGCGGCGTCGCAGAGACATTCACTCTGGGTCCTTAATTCTTCGAAGAAGTCACATCCAGTGGCATGCAAGTGTACTCCGTCACAGGTGCTCGGTATAAAGCAATATCGGAGAATTATGTAATTCCAGAATTGCAGCAGCGAAATGTCATTAATGACATTGTATGCATTGTATGGATGCAATAGGGTGCTCCTCCACACATTGCCAGAAGTGTTCGATAAGTGCTGCAACAGCACTTTGGTGACAGAGTCATCGCGCATACCTTTGCAGTTTCGCAGCCACCTCGTTCCCCCGACCTCACTCCGATGGATTTCTGGTTCTGGGGTTATCTGAAATCAAAGGTGTACACATCAAATCCCCGGAATTTTTCAGTAGGGATGGACTGCGGGACAGAAATTTGCGAGACGAGACAGGCATATTTTACATAGTGATATAGGGATTTTTGCGAGACGAGACAAAGTTTTTCAGCGATTTTGCGAGACGAGACAGCCGATTTTTCATCTCGCGTCCATCCCTATTTTTCAGACTTGAAAGATGAAATAAAACGGGAAGTTCTACTAATTCCTCCTGGCGTGATCATTGTTATCGAGAATCTCCCGCATGCACATTACGTTATTGTCTGCGAAGGTGGCCACGTTGAAAACTTGTAATTCGAATAAAAGTCTTTTCCCCTCTCCTCTCTTTTGTTATCCTTGGTTCTTTACGATACTCTTCTTTACAAATGTTTTACGCCGCCAATTTACGTCATACGTGTCTCGTTCCAACGCCATTTCAGGTTTTAACATGCTCTGATCAATTTGCGCACGGAAAAAGTGGGTGCTGCCATTCGAAAATTTTGAAATTTTGTCACTATAACCGTAACTGTGAGAGGTTTGTTGTTTTAAATCTTCACAAACTGGCCCCCATACATTCAAATAGCTATATCTAAACTTTCATTTCGATTGGTTGAACGCTTCGGCCACTAGGAACTCACATATAGGGGAAGTTTCTTTTAGACCACCCTGTATTATACATTTAGAACACAAGAAGTAAGTTTAAAAATTTGTAAAATCACTTTATATCAGAACATTTTATGTTCTTAAATACAAGAATAGGGAGTAAAATTGGGACTTATCAAAACCGAAACCGAAAAACTTCGTCTTAAAAAAATCTGTCAGTTTTAAAAACGCACAAAATTAGCGCTACTGTATAGCCTATTTAAAGTTCTATGATATTTTTTATCTGGCGGCAGTTTTTTCCAGCAATAAAGATAATGCAGAACAATAAAAGCACTGGGAGATTAACAATTGCGTTTCAGAGCATTTTATATATAATATATATATATATGTATATATATATATATATATATATATATATATATATAAGTGACATCCATTTATGCTTAAAAAAATGTAAATTAAATTCTCGAAAATATTTCTTTTCCGCATTTTTTGAAAAGACCATCTCAAATACTTTAATCTAACTATTCATTCCATTTAAGGAGAGAAAAACCTTTTGTTTCATTTGACAACAAATGTAAAATGTAGGACTTTTTCTAGAAAGATGTCAAAGAAGAGGATCCCATTACTATTTCCTTTGGGAGTTCTTTTTTTTTTCTCTTTTTTGAAACTGTGACTCAAACAAAAGTTCTAAAAATTGGCCATTTCAAGGAGTGGATAAAATACGCATAAAGACTTGCTCTACGAAAAAAAAAAATCAGAATTTTTTGAGTCACTTTATGTTTTCGTTTATGCAATTCTGAAAATAAAACAAGCCTTGTAAAATGACTCTGTTTAGGTATCTTGTGAAATGACTCTTTTTAGGTATCTTCGAATAGCCGTTTTTAGTGACATAATCCTTCGTGCTCCTAAAAAAGGGAGATAGGATATTAATGTCGGAATGATATATGTATTCAAAAGAATTGCGTTACGTAGCATTTGGATGAATTACATTGTGATACAAGTCACGTAAGTTACAATGGAGCTGTGTAAAATTTAAATTACCTAGAATTAATATTTCTTGTATTCACCGCTTTTATGCTTTATTAAAAACTAGCTGCGTGCCCGTTCTTCGCACGGTAGGAAACGAAAAATTTCCTCACATGTGTAATTCGAATAATTCCAGTGATGTGGAATCTAAAAAAAGCAAAATTATTTCACTCTTGACTTAGAATTTGCGTCATATATGTAATAACCTGAGATCATTGCAATATAATGACACACACACGCACAAAGAAAAAACTATGTCAGCGTCATTCGGTATCAAAAAAGTGAAAATGGACCGTTTGCAGTGAACTTCTCACTTTCAAAATGTCTTATTTCCGCAGACATGCTGTCTTTTAGGTTAACGTTTTAGCGTTAAATACCTCAGACACTACATGAAATGGACATTTGTTTTATTTTAAAAATACGTCACCCTCTCTTGAAACCCTTTACAAAAAGGAAAGAGACAAGAAATAAGACTGCGCTATTTATAAGGGCTATAAAATTGTTTTTCTAGATTATGCCGTTTAATTTTCTTCTCACAAATAAATCCTGTATTTATAAAAGGAAATCGACCCAAGCAAAGAAATCGTCTGCTCGCGGGACCCGTTTTTATTTATTTTTTTTCAACTGGCAATTTTAGTCATTGTTACTGTATCCAGGACAACCAAACCGCAAGATATCAAACCGAAATGTAAGCAGCTGCTACTGAAATGAAAATCCTTCTTTACTTAAAAATTCGTAAAAATTCTCCTAATTTATATTTTTCCTCCGTTCTTCTTTTAAAAGTAGGCGAATTGTGTGCTCCGTCTTTTGCCGAAATATAAAAAAGTTATGAATGATAGAATTTAAGATGCAGCAGTTTTAAAAATATTTTACGACAGTCAGCGTCAAATTTAATTTTATTTGAAAAATTCCCAAAAATCTGCAAATTATGTTACACAGTCCGAACAATTTTTAAAAGAAAATTTTCTCCTCTATACGATGATGTAAATATCGTTTTCTTGCGAGTGCAATTACCGGCGTTATTATGTATTACGCAAGAAAAATCGCTAAAAATCGGACCAAACATAAAATAAAACATTTTCTAATTCGAATTTCGAAAAAATCGCTTCGAGGTGTGTCGAGACCCATCTTGGAGAATTTCCGTACAAAATTTGGTAGGTCTACGATCACCCGTTTCGGAGCTACGCGAGACACAGGCAGACAGACAGACAAACGGACAGTTTACACTCTGTTTTATTTATATAGATAGATAGATACAATAAAGTACATTTCTTTAGTTCATAAATGTAAGAAAAATATGTAATAGGAATATTTAGCAGGAAATTAAAGTTGAAGATAAAAAAAAATAGGTTTAATTATAAAGGAATGGGGGAACTTTTTTTCAAAGAACGATATGTTTACTTATTGAATACTGTCCTAACGAAAAAGCTTGGGAAAAATCATTAAAGCTTAAGTTTTAATTTTTTACAGACACATTATGTCGATATTTCTTTCTAAAATGACCCAGCAAAATACTGTTTATGTGAAATACAAACATCTCCTGGCAACTTAAATTGCCACGATATTCAAAGAAGCGTTAATAATTATTATTATATTTTTGAAATATTTCATTTTGAAAGGGAAAACTGAGACAGCTAATAAAGTAAATGTTTGAATCAAGTAAGGATTATTAATCTTACTTGTACCACAGAATGTTAGAGCCTTTGTCATCGTCAATAGTGTGAAGAAGCAGTTTGCTGTTCTGTACTGATGTGAATAATGATATTGTACTTTCAAAAAAGCATGTACTTGGCTAAAAATAATTCTTTGTTAAATGTCTGTGTGACAGCAGAATCGCTATAAAGCTCCACGGCTTGTATATGTTTAGGGGATTGTCTCCTATATTAAAAACTTAACAAGTTAATGTTCATAAATACAAAAGCATTCCAATACATTACTGCCAAACACAGTTTTATAAAAATTCACCCGTTTTAAGCACAATATCTTTTACTGTATAGTTAGTTAAGGCCCAACGACGGTCGAGTGTCTCCCTCAAAATTTGCGCCAAATGTCGTCAAGCTTGGTGATTTTTAGAGATAAATTCCCAAATAAGAAACGAAAAAATATTACGAAAAAGGAACCCATCTTGCCAATATTTTCCACCTCCTCTTGAAGGTAGGAAATGCTTTGCGAAAAAATATATTGTTGGTTTAGCCTGCAATTCTCTAGTAACAAATTTATGCAGGATGCTCCGTCAGCTTTACCCTCAAAGTGCTCCACCACATAAAAAGTTTGAGAGACTCTTGCCTAAATGATTTTGCATTAATACAACTTTTTAAGAAATAAACTCCTAATTTTTTCCTGCTATTGCTCATTAAATCATTTTGCAAAGGAAAAACAAGAAAGAAAGAAAGAAAAAAAAAAAGAAAGACAAGAAATGTATGTTCATGCTTTGAAAAAGAATTAGTATGGACTGTATTCAGTTTGTATCCAGAAAAGCGGATGCTCCTTGAGCTGACTTGGATGATATTGAAAGTATTTCCAAACCTTTTCGATAATAACTGTTTCACTAAGCGAGGAACATATTGCGTTATTTTCCCCAATAATGCCGCGAGATAAAATACAGGTGGGTCACAATTCCCTCCCGCTTTTGGTAGGCTTATAAAAGCTTTATACAGCAACAAAGTTGACTTTATTAGAGAAAGAAATGTTACAGGTTTTATTTCGCTAAACTCCAATATGTGAACCTTTCGTGACAGCGACTGATTATTGTAATTTTGTCGGAGGTGCGGGTGGGTGGAGGGCAGTTAGTTGTTTGGTGGGGCGGTTAATTAGAAGACTGACATATAGATTTATTTTATGGAAGTAAAACAGGATCTTTTTTTACATTAATTTCTTTTTTCCCAGTTTTCTCTCTGTAGCCCCTTCACCCCACCCATCCCCCTTATAATCCGTTCTTGTTTAGTAATGCGGTAGACATGAAGTCTAAAGTAAAATTCGCCCCCCCCCCATTCACACGCTCGTTTTAACATGGTAACAAACGCATTTGCGATCCTTTAGAGTAAATTTCAGCTTTGGCACAAACACACGATCTTTTATGTAACCCCATAAGTAAAATTGTCTGGAATTAGGTCCGGAGAGCAAGATGGCCACGGAAGAAGGCGACTGTCGTCGGCAGATCCTCATCCAGCTCAACGACGAGGAAGCCCATTATTTGTGAAACAAAACTTGCAATGTTTCTTTCTTGGAGAAGGCCTTACTGGAGAAAGAAACATTACAAGTTTTGTCTTTCTTGTAGAAAAACTATCCGCCCTCCCCAAACACCCACCCTCGACAAAAGTGCATTAATCCGTCGCTGTCACGAAAGGTTCACATATTGAACTTTTGTGAAATAAAACTTTTAACATTTCTTTCTCCAATAATGTATGTTGCTGTATTGGTAATAGACGTGTATTTTTCCTTCCAAACAAGTAAGGGAATTGTGACACATCCTGTATAGAGCGTCTTTTGTTGCAATACTTTGAGAAATAAATGTTATGTTGGTGACATATAGAGTAATTCAAATATGTCCTTTATGTATGTCTCTGCAACTCCCATTAGATCTCGGAGTTGGAATCCTACTGGAAAAAAATTTCTCTCACAAATTAAGAGTACGTCTATTTAAAAATAAGCAATGACTTTTTTTTTTCAGTAACCGAAAATTGCTTGAATTTACACTCTGGAAAAAAAAGAAAGAAAACTGTCATTTACACTTTTTGCAGTATAAAAATACAAAATGTGTCCCATCATCCCCAATTCTTTCCTATATTACGTTAAATGTAACCTCATTTCAGTAGCGTTATTACGCACTAAAGCTATTGAGACATTTCATTTGTAACGTAATATGTTCAGAAGAGTACACATTATATCTATTAGTATGAAAGTTTATTTTGGGGTGGAAAAGGCCTAAGTGTTTTCTTCTATAAAATTATATTTTTGTAAAAAAGTATAAATAAGACGTTAAAGCTAATCTTAATTATACGTGAACAGTCTGTCGCCCCGTGGAGTCATGATTTATCCTTGCATGGAATTATGACTAGCTAAGCTATCATTCTCAAGGTTAATTCTAAGCAACTTTATTATCTTTAGAGAAATAAATGGATATGAAACGTCATAATCCTTTTCAAACGAGCTGAACATTTTCAAAGTTTGATTGCAGAATTTTTTCGTTTATTATTAATTTATGTAATTAACAAACTCACGAAACTCATTTCGAACAAAATATATAGAAAATAAACAATTTTCATTAAATTTTCAAAGAATTTTTTTGTATAATTTAAGCGTGGTTTTTTTTAAGATTTTCAGATAATAATCAAATGGACCACTTTTTTAAATACTTATAGGGGAAGGTGGTGTACCTTGGAGGTATGTGTACCTTCGAGGCATATTCATTGTGCAGCCACCAAGAGAGATAAATGTAAACTAAAATATTAGTTGCATATATTTATTACTAGAGGCTCATGGGAAGTTGTTCTATGACTGATCAACACACGTGTTTCTGATGTAAAAACCAAAGTTTATTTTTAGCATCAAAAAGTTACATTTCAAGGACATATTATTTTTCTTCCATAGCTGTTAGCATTAAATTTTGTTTTGAACTAATAATCACAAGTTTAAAAGCATATTTTCAGCTACATTTATGTATATTTGAAAATGGTTAACTCTTAACATAATAAGGTATGGAAGCCATTTTGTAAAATACTTGCTTGTAGTGTACCTTGGAGGTACCACCAAGGTACACTTCCAAAATTTATTAATAATTATGAGTAAAAGTTGTTAGAAAGTATTTCTTTACTTTAATAACCAAAGTGCTGGCCAATCAAGCCTTAGTTTAAATGTAGGAATGTTAAATTCCTGAAGTTGTAAACCTAAATATAAGTTCAAAAGCAAAGTTATTTGAGCTTAGTATTAGACAGTAAATAAATATTTTAATAAATACATTAATAAATATTTATATATTATCGTTCCATGAATAATATTTTTTACAATTTATTAACACTTTGCATTTTTAGAAAAATTTGCACTTTGCATTTTTGAAAAATTATCATTTGGCATAAGTTTAGATTACCTGAACGTGGAATAGAATTAAATGGGTTACACATAAAAGAGAAGATTTAAACAGTGGTTATTTTTATTTGACTAAACTTTATTTTATGCCTAAACTATTTCAACTTTATTATTTTAGTTATATGAACAATTTTATGTTTTAAAAACTGTAAATTTAAAACTAATTAGACTGATATTATCCCAAAGTAGACCTATGCAAAGTCAGATTACTGTAAACAAATAATAAACCAACTTTTCTTCAAGCTGTGTAGTACTCCATCTGTTAAAAATAAATATCTCCAAGGTACACCATACCTACCTCCAAGGTACACTACTGGTGGTGTACCTTGGCTGTATTGTAAGCTATTTTTTAAATAATTAAAAATAAGTATAGAAATGTATTTGGATACTTTATAAAAATATATGTAACTCCTGATATCCTTAAATTTATGGGAAAAAATGTTTTACTGATATTTTCCAAACACATTTTTTGTAAAAAATCAAAGTTTGAAAATACCTCCAAGATACACCACCTTCCCCTAATGCTTTTTAGTTCCCTAACATTAGAACTGTGAAACTATGAAAGAAATAAAGAGAGCATTTACGTTTACTGTTAAATACGTGGTCTATATTTATTTTACTAACAAATATAAAATGTAAAATTTAATAGCAATGTTAGTTTTTCGTAATAAAATTATATTGTTGTCATTTTATTCAATACCTGACAGAGTGCAAAAAAATGGTGTCTTGGAATTTTTATTATTTATTTTAAAACTTTGATTCCAAACTAAATTTTTCTCCCAGTGCAGTATTTTTCAACTCTTTACAATGTATTAATATTCAAAAAGCCTATTCTGCTAGTGGAAAAATTTATTTATGCTAAAAGATATTTTTATCTCGCACATCTTTCTTCTTTATAACTCCACTCCACTCCCTTGACTCTAAATAAAAGGTAAATGGAGAGAAAAACATAATGATATACAGACTTGTCAGAATTAATTTAGATATCTTCCCCGTTTTTGGAAGTTTTCCAAAATTCCACTCTTTTGTTCCTGTCATAAATCTTATTGTAGCATTTGTGATGATGTCTTCTAAGATAAGGCTGTTCAGTTCTAAAACATGGCTCGTGGATGTCTGGTTCTTTGTTGCTACACTACGAGTTTTGCTCAAAAAATAAAAGAATATTGATCTTTTTGACACAAAGATAATTGAAAACAACTGATATGCATCTAAATAGAAATGCAGATTTCGAGAAAGCGTTTACACGAGTTCATTGTACTGATAAACACGCATGAAATGACTTGAAAAGTTTTTCAAGAAAAAGTGTGTACCCCGAACAGAATAACGAATATAGTTATTCATACATTACTATTAATTCTTTTTCGATTTGAAAAGGATTTGTTACTCTATTTGACTCAAGTATGCGATTAGATTTTAAAGGATCTAAAACTTTTGACAAAGAAAAATAGGCATTGTAGATGATGAAACATTTTGTACTTACTTATCATTCAGTTTTTCATTGTTATTCATTTTATCTTTCACATTTAAAATGAATTACACGTTAAATCATTAATAAAACAAGATGGTTTTGGCTTGTCTTACATAATACTTTTGAAATTTGTTCTTTATTAAAGGGCGAGTCTTTTTACATTTAACTACCTCTTTTAAACATAAATTGCTTACTAAAGGCAGGCCGAAAGCAAATTTGATTCCGAGCTGGAATGATTGCATTTAGGTTGTAGTCTGTGACAGCGCCCTTCTGCTGGCCCAGACGTTCTATCGTTAATTATCAGAATTTTCCAAGCTATATCGATGGATAGTAGATTTTAGAGTTTTCAATAAAAAACAAACAAACATTGAGCAGGTCCTTATTGTGATTATCTAAGGATTGTATAAATAGTGATTTATATAAGAGCATTATCCTATGCACGGAGTATCTAAGTTTTTGAATGGAAATTCATTAGATTTCGGAGCAAAATAAGGATATAAATTTTGCATGCAGTACATTTTTTGATCATGATTAATGTGGAAAACTTAGATAATGTACTAGTTACGTATTTTTTTAATATCCTTATTTTGTAAAGAATTGCTGAAAATTTTGTACATAAATAAAAAATTTAACAAAGTACTCGAAACTAACAATTCAGCATCAGAGAAAACTATTTTACTTTTGTCACTAAAGTATGCCTTAAGTACATCAATTTTTAGAACTCCTCTGAGATTAAAAACTCTACGATCCTCGCTCTTTAAAAGCTAATTTTCTTTCTGATCTTAACTTCATTAACCCGGTTCTGGAAGTTTTCATTACAGATATTTGAGATCCTACCGAAAATAAAACAAAAATTTTCGGAAGGGTAAAGAAAGCGTAATTTGTCTTAACTTTGGACCCCTTCCAAGCATCCAGCATACTGCTTCCATCATAAATAACACCGTATCGGTCGTTAGAATGACATTTCGGATCCAAATTTCTGCGGTCATCATAAAAATGGCAACAGAAAAAAATAAAAATGTATCGTCACTCTATTTATTTCAGCTAATGAAATGACGTACGTGACACATTAAAAACGCATTAAGGGTAAGAATTAAAACTTCGGTTATTCTGTTTTTTTAAATAATAAAAATAGAACCTTCAGCATCATTTTATTAGCCAGTATATGGTGACTTTATTAAGTGCAAATTTTTAGAATAAGAATATAAATAATGATTATTTGCTAATACCAGTAGTCCTTATATTTAGTTATCAAATCAACTTCTGAGAGTATCTGAAAAGAAAATTGTAAAGAGAATTCTTAATATTTCCTAAAAAGACTTTTATAAGGATTATTTAACTTGAAAGGGGAAAATGTAAAATTTTTCCCTGAAATCTAGATTACATCTTCACATTAATTTTTTCCCTTAGATATTAAATAATCTACAATGCAGAAAAAACAAGAAAATTTATATTCTAAATTTTACAATACAGAAATAACAAGAAAATTTATAGTCTAAATTTTACGCAAAACGTACATTTGTACACTTAAGGTAAGGACATCATATGTTGACCGTGTTCTAGTAGTCAACCTTTTTACGTAGAAAACGTTAAAATAAGAATTCAATTGAATTAATATCCAGTTAAAATCAAGTCTGACGATAAGATAGAAGGAATCTTTACCAACAATATTTTAAAGTCTTCTTGTTGCAATGGAGTGTGAGTTAGCAATGTTAGACGCTTTTTGTGTTGTTGAAGTTGTGGGTTGTCTGTTTCACAAAGAGAAGATGCCCTTTCAGAAGCAAGATAAAACGGTTTCCAAAGAAAGTTTGAGTCTGTTTCATATATTATTCATTTATTTTGTGTTGTGAAAATGTAATATAGATGTTTTAAAATTATAACTTATCTTTACAGTACTTTTGCAGCGTAGTCAACTGTTGAAGACTCTGTTTTCCATTGGCCTAGAAATTGAAAAAGAAATTCAACTTCTGAATTAGTTATTATTAATTTTTTCAATAGTGGGCTGCCTGGTAAATTATTGATGGTGATGCAACTTGAAGTCAAATTTTGAAACACAGTTCAACCCTTTAACGCGCAGTGTTCCCGCTCTGGGTACACCCAACTCTGACGTTTTCACTATTACCAGTCACGAAGAATAGATTTGATTTCTATAAAAATAGTTGTGGGTGACATAGCTCAACGAGAATCCTTTACTTTTTAGCACTCATTTGCCGTAAAAAAATTGTCACGATTATTTTTAACAGCACTCGCATCTGCTGAAAAATGGAAGAATGCGAGAACAGCTGGATAGATTGCCCAATGCTGAAAAATGGGCAGCCGTTGCCATCACTCGACTTAACTACCAGCAAGAGAGCGGACGATCGAAACGTTCATCGCTTGCCACAGATCTAGAGACCCTTTTTTGACGCAGCTGACTATGCCGCACAACCAGCTGCGTCAGAAAAGGGTCTCTAGATCTGTGGCACGCGATGAACGTTTCGATCGTCCGCTCTCTTGCTGGTAGTTAAGTCGAGCGATGGCAGCGGCTACCCTTTTTCAGCTTCGGAAAGGGTTGCGCTTCAAAGGGTTAAATGCAGCTGCAACCGATATGTGGATGTCATGTGCAGTGGTGATTATAGATACGTGATGGTGAATTTGTGATTTTTAAGAATAAGAAGAAATTGTACCTTGGGAAAGTCATAAAGTAACGGTAAAAATTACAATTTGCAAGCAAATGGTCTGTTTCAGAAATGGCTGGAGCGTTTAGACCTTTTCAACTAGTCAGCCGTAGTGGCTCATAGAGGATCCGAAAATGGGAAGCTGCGCGAGAAGTGTGTTTGATGTTCCTGAGCTGCATAATTCCTTCTTTTGAGTACACAAAAGTAGCTCCAGGTAACTTTATGCACTTATTTCACGTTTTAAATGACTACCTTAAGTACTCTGCTCCCGACATTTCGTAATTTGTCTGATTTAAAAAAAAACATGCCCTATTAAAGCTGCTCGACAGCCTGTAAAGTGACTCGATAATCTGGGTGGTCAAGTACTGGTGGAAAAAATGGTCGAACATATATATATACTAATTTTTCGTTATTTCTATATGGTCAACTACTAACTCAAAATTATAATTTCGCCTATGCATTTTTTAATAGCAATAACAGTATAAAACAAATGGTGTTTTCGTTTATTGGTGAACATGGTAGCACTGTTTGTAAAACAATTACCCAAGGAATTCAGGCAAAAGCAATGTGTAAGTATTAAAGTAAGGAAACGAAAAGCCCTTAAATAATTTGTACCCTTGAAATAATTAAAACGTTGCATAATGATACACATAAAAAGGTACTTATAAGCAGTTCGATCGTTTTGGCAGAAAAGATCGCGATGTTTGATAAGTACCTTTTTATGCATGTTATTAAAGTTTTAATTATCTTTTAACACCAGTTTTTTGTTTGTTTGTTTGTTACTGGTAAATTTACTTTATTCAGAAAATAGTTAGAGTTCAAGCCAAAATTACCTACTTTGCTTCCTTGTATAAATAATTAGCTCTTTATTAATAACCATTAGTCATTATAATATTTTGTACCATTAATGATTTTTTAATAATCATTATAATATAATCCAATATATTCATTAATAATTATAATATTTTGCACCATGAAGGGTGCAAAATGTTATAATAACTAATGGATATTAAAAAAGAACAAATTAATTAATAATTCAATGAATTGCCTATTTTGCTTCATTGAATTATTTATTAGTTCTCTTTTAATGCCCACTAATCATTATAATCATTTGCACCGTTCATTTCATAACAAGAATAGTAATTTCGTGCGAAACCTATATTCGAAGTTTTTCTTAATAAAAACTATACACGAGTTTCCTCTAAAAGAACGACTCGAATACTCTTTGAGAGGGTGTAAATATAGCTATGTTTTATACCATTTATGAATAAAGTATTATGAGCTTTTGCATTTGCACACATTATGAAATTCAAATTCAATTTATCTTTTCCTAATAGTGAATTCACAGACTTTGATGATGTTTTTCAGACTGTTTTTAAAATGCTAGATTGGTAAACTGTGTGGGTGGTTCAGAAAAAGTAAGGTAGCAAGTCTTTTAACCAAAAAGTTTACTCACGTTTCCAGGAGGTATACAGACATAACGAGGCATTTGGTACAGATTATCTTTCGACATAGCCTTCATGGATATCAAAGCATTTGCTATATCTGTACACCAGTCTATCGAAACCGACGGTTTGGAAATGGCATCCTGCCACGTGCTTCTTCAACGGCCACAAAAAATAGAAATCATTGGGTGTGAGATCCGGATTGTAGGGAAGATGTTCCAATAAGTTATAAAGTTCCAATATATACCAATAACCAATCACGTGAAACTGGGGCAATATGCGGGTGAGCGTAAGATTGCTGTGACCGTCTGCTGTACCCGGACATGAAATTTTATTCTCTTGGAGAATATATGCAACCCTGAGAGCTCTTGTTGCCTTACTTTTTGAACCACCTACGTATGTCAATGTTTGGATAAATCAAATACATCAACATCAAATATATAAAGTGCCCTAAAAAACTTCATTTTTCTTCTGACAGTATTCTATCCTCTAACTATTCATAATAAAGCTTTCAAAAATTAATGAAGTGAATAGAAATTATGTTAAAACTCCCTAATTCACAAATTAATATAATGCCTTGAACTTCAATTACTTGCAATAAATTCCGAAAAAAAGAAATGTGTATTTTACTTTTTAGTAATACAAGAAAAAATCTTATCAGATCTATATTTTAATATTATCTGTATTTCCTTAATTAAGTTTTATTTTTAAACGGCTTCTGGTATAAGAAAAGTACTGATTGGAAATAAACGATATTTTTTTCTTTCCGGAGTTTAGAAGCATAATGATTTTAGTGAACGTAAGATATTCGTTTGCGTACATTATTTTTCCCCAGAATGTTGGCATCTACCAGCAGATGCAGCCAGCAATGCGAGATGTCAACAGCTCGCAGTGCATGTGCGTGGTTCGAAGAGCACCAGGATGATTTTACCGTACTCCCCAGGCCAGCAAACTCACCGGATTTAAACCCAATCGAAAATCGTGGGACCACCTCGATTGGGTTGTTCGCGCCATGGAACCTCAACCGTGTAATCTAGCGGAGCTGGTCACGGCACTGGAAACGGCATGGCTCAACATCCCAGTGAACACCTTCAGAAACCTAATTCACTTTCTTCTTGCATGTCTCGGAGCGGTCGCTCTGCCAAAGGTGGTTATTCTGGCTTTTGACAGGTGGTCACATTAATGTGACTGGATTATGTATATTAATTTATAGATATGAAAAATGCGAAATTTAAAAAAGAGCTTTGTTGTTTTTGTTGGTGTTTATAAATTAATTTTTGAAATCTATTTGCACAGTGAAGTACATTTAAGATTGTAATTAGTGTGGTTAAAACATGACCACAAACTTGTTAAAACTTTCAAAAGTTTAAAATTCCGCTTCAACAAATACTCAGTGCTTTGTATTCAATAATCTATAAGTGTGTATATATGTATATATATATATGTGTGGGGGTGCGTTTTCAGTTGGCCCCCAAGGAAATGTTTGCTATATAGAATTTTAGAGAACATTTTTATTAAAGTAAAATATCATGAATTTACAAAAGAAAATCTTTCGGAAATTTAATGCGTATATTTAGGTTCTTGCTTAATTTATATCACTACGAAATGCATCAAACACTGTTTATTTGCCGCATTAAAAGAAAACTGATTACTGAAATATAATTTTTTAATGAAGTGCTGCAATAAAGTTTTTGAGTTTTTATTATTTTAAAATACATTTGCTATCTTTCATTCAAATGTGTAGCACGCTACCTTTAATTAACATAAAAATAAAAAATTATATGTGCAGCGCGGCGATAAATTGTATTAATGAAATTTGACCCAACCGCTCAAAAGGTTAGCCGCCCATGATTTAGAGGATATCACCTTAATTAGCCCGATTTTGATATAACTTCTATATTAATTCATAATCCACCTATTTTTATTGTTAATTATTAATAATCCGTCTATTACTGCACTGAATTTGTTACGATAAATCGAATGTAAGAGTAAAATGTAGTGTTAAATAAATGGAACTAAGAAAGAAAAACTATATTAAAAATTAGAATTCTTTATTTTAATTCGAAGTCTGATATTTTCTGGAGCTTAGATTATTTTTAAATATCTTTATAATTATTTGAAAGTTAGTAACACATTTTCTTGCTCATATTATACTAAAGAACAAACTTTTTATGGCACTTCTGATAGAATAATTATTTAAAATTTAAAAATAATTCAATTTTTCCTAACTCATATTTTAACTTTTAGGAGTAATTTGATACGACAAGTTTAGAAAAACTTAGTATACATCTCAAAGTAAAATGACTAAAATGAAAGACTAAATCATAAAAAATATTTTTTAAAAGTTTCTCAAATTATTATTTTATTATAATAGTATAGAATTTGAATGTGTCAGGCATTCACTCTAATCCTAGTTTTTCTAAAATATGAATATGTTTAAATTATTAATGGCAGATTATTTTTCATAGTGTTTATTTTTGAATATTTTTCTGATTAACAATCAAATAGTAGTACGTACAAAGTCTGAATACGATTGAAAATGCTCTTTCTTGGATAAATTCTAATATTGTAAGCATGTCGAATACGCTGCAAAAGAAAAGAATTCATATTGATACAAGAGTAAGATTTTGGTTAATACAAAAATTGTTGGTAGGTTAAACAAAAAAAATTTGTTTAGATAGCTTTCTTAAAATATGTCTGAAGTTGTTGGATAATTAGATTTTATTTTTATACAGTTTCTCTCTTAAATGCGGTTCTTTTATGTCTGTGTGAGAGAGAGAGAGTCCATTTTTGAAGTTTATTAAAATGATATGAAAAATTTGATTTTTAGAATTTCTGTACCAGCATTTAAAACAAAATACTCTGAAATGCTCGAAATTAAAATTATGAGAATACTAGAATAACATAGGTAGATAAAAACAGGGCTCTTAAAATAACGTACTAATTAAGGAATCAGTAATGAGATAAAATATACATTTCATTTCATTTTCTTATGATTTTCATACAAAGTAGAAGCGGTTGTTTGCAATAAAGCTACATGGAAATTGAACGAATAATAATCCTCTTTTAGGAAGAGTAATCATGTAGCATGCTTCCAAATATAATATTATTCACTGTAGTCGTTTTCACGAGATGCACGGAAATAATTTTATACAATTTTAAGAAAATCTCAAAATAGTCTGACTTATGAGAAAAAAAATTAAGCGTATACTTTAAACTGAGTGATCAATTTGTGTACTATGGGAATTTATTTTCATTCCATTGAAGCATTTTTTCATGATGCCCGATCAAAAAAGAGTCAATGGCTGCTAAACAGGCAGACAAAAAACTTTTTGTGATTCTTCATATATCTTAGTTCTTAAAACAAAAAGAAATCTATTTTTAAGCAATGTTTCACTCAAAAGATAGTTTTTTTCAAGCTATTGTTTTAAAAGTTTTAAACTTCACAAGTTTGTATGTGGTAAACTGTAAAACAATTTGTAACAAAATAATTTTGATTTTATACAAACGCTGATATTTTGAAAAACAAAAACACTTTAGCTTTATTGAAACCTTTCTTTTCAGAAGTAAGATATCTATACGAGAAACGAAATTCTACAATTCTATTTTCAATATGCATAGCATTTCGTATCTATTTTATCGAAGTTTCTAATGTGTCACAGCAAGATATTGAAATTGGCATGTCGTAACTGTCGTAAGAAATATTTCGTTTTTGGAACATACCTAGGGAATTTCCCTCATGAGTTTTACACATTGTTGGAGAACGCCTTTTGAAGGATTTTATACATTTCTTGCATCGGAAGATTTTGTATTACCAAGTTGTTACAAGGCTTGATTTTCTGCGATAAGAATTCATGTTACAGCTCTATGACTATGAGAATGAGATTTAACATGGAATTGAATGTTTTAGAAACCGTGTTTTAAAAAAGCAATATTTTAAAACATATGTGTATTCCTACGATTCCGAAAACATACAGTTTACTATTTTATGAACTTTGAGAAACAGAATTTGTATCATGATTTTACCAGGCCCTATTAAAGCATTATTTACGACGTCAAAGCATTTATAATTGCGATCCCTGTGACAGTTTTTTTAATTAAGTATTACGCATAATGAAAAGTTAATTATAGTCAGAAACAATTATTTTTCTTGTAATTATTTTTAAATTAAATTTTTGCTAATCCAGTTGCAGTTTATTTGGAAGGTTTTTTTTTTCTTTTTTTTACAGTTTAAAAGCATTATTTATGAAATTCAACTTTCTAGTTTTACCCCATTCGCAAATCAGGCGGAAAGGGTTAACATGAATCGGTAATTTCATATCCCCTTTAAGTCGCCACTTAAACATCTCATTTACTTACAAGTAGTTCGAGTAGTTCGTACTAACTACTTGTATATTAAACCTGCAATCACTCAATACAGTGCACGTGTAAGGTCTTTAAGGAGCAGTAAACCGTTATATACGATCATAGTCTATAATCTTATATAATAAAATCCGAGAGTAAATATTGTATGTAGCTATGTAGGTTTGTAGGCAAGTTTGTGACCACCGATCTTTTTGCGCGCGTCTCTGGATTGCATTGCGCCGAGACGGTTGGTCGCAGACCTACCAAATTTTGCATACGGCTTCACTAGGACAGATCCTAACACGCCTCGGAGCGATTTTTTCTAAATTCGAATTAGAAAATGTTTTATTTTATGTTTTGTCCTATTTTTACCGATTTTTCTCGCTTAATACGTAATAACGCCGGTAATTACACTCGCAAGAAAACTAAATTTACATCATCGGATAGAGGAGAAAATTTTCTTTTAAAAATTGTTTGTTCGGACTGTGTAACATAATTTTCAGATTTTTGGGAATTTTTCAAATAAAATTAAATTTGACGCTGACTTTCGTAAAATATTTTTAAAATTGCTGCATCTTGAATTCTATCCGTCATAACTTTTTTATATTTTGTCAAATGACGGAGCATACATTTCGCCCTCTTTTAAAAGAAAAACGAGAGGAAAATATAAATTAGGAGATTTTTTATGAATTTTTAAGTAAAGAATTATTTCCATTTCAATATTAGCAGCTTAAAATTTTCGGTATGATATCTTGCGTTTTGGTTGTCTTGGAGACAGTAACAATTATTAAAATTGTCATTTGAAAAATAAATAAATAAAATTACTTTAAAATAACTGAGTTTTCGCATGTGAAAAGTGCGTGATTTTGATGTCATAAGTTTAAAACCTCTTTCGAAACTCAATCAGAATAACGGACTCAGAAGCAAAACATACGACACGCATGAAATAATTCTATATTTTACTTTACGTTGCCAGAAAAATAATTGAATGCTGTTTTTTCACCAGTGAATTATCCAGCATTATTTTCGATTGAGATCTTAAACGGGTCACGTTTTCGAATAGCAGGAAATATATTGCGGTATTAAACAGGGCCTGATTATGACCAACAGGGGGCCCCGGGAATTGGTGAATTTTGGGGCCCCCCATGTATGAAATTTGTTTTATTTTTCATAAATATTTTTGTAAAAAAAGAACAACATTTGAAATTGGGGGCCATTTCGAGCCGGAGGCCCCTGGGGAAAATTCCCGATTTACCCGTGCGATAATAGGCCCCTGGTGCTAAATACACCAATCTGAGAAGAACTATGCGTAAAAATTTATGGAGCTGATTTAGTGGCAACCATAAACTGAAATAATTATCGTTTATGCTAATTCGTAAATTGCAAAGAATCACCCACGAAGGTAAATGTATAGGAAGGGACAATTCTCTTAGAAAGTTGGATAACGCTGTTGTTGCAAACAGATGGCGCTACGCACACGGGGTAACTGCGCATCTCCTGCTTCTGCGCATCCAGGTTGTTTATATTTCCATCGATACGAAGTAAAGGGAGATCGTTGAATTAGCGGAACTTCAAAAAAATATGAAATACATAGTCTGATGAACGTGATATATAATAATTTCTGGGACTATATTCCGTATACGGTGCATTGTTTACATATCGATGTTTTTGTTTACAAATCCTTGGCGAACACTCTGACGCTAGAGTGAGCGATGCACCGCCAAAGTGAAGTTACCTGCCGGTGGTATTTGTGACTGGCAACCATAAAGAATACGTGTTTCGTCAGGTTTGGGAATTTGAAATTGTTTCTGTTATTCATGGAAGGGAATGAAATGTGTTATCTTATAAATAAAAATGAAATTCTGTTTGTTTGTTTGTTTATTTGTTTGTTTGTGGATTTGATTCGTATACAAATCCACAAAAATGGACCTATCGGCCTGAAATTTAGCACAGATATGTAAAATAATATAGAATAAATCGTAGTCCACTTTAAAACTTTGAAAGTCCACCCGTTCCCGGAATTTAAGAGATTTTTTATGCTCTTCACGCAAAAATATTTCCGTAATTGTAACCCCTGTAGTGAAAAAAGTGTGAAATAAGGATCGTGGTTGCCATGTGTGGCGATTTTGCCGAATAAAATGTTTTAAATTCTCAAAGTAAAAATAAAAGAATAATAATGATTTTTTTGTTAGTTTATATTCGTAAGGTTATTTTTTTAAAAATTATAATATCGTGTGCATGGGAAATCAGAGCAGGAATGTAATGCTTTACACGTAAAACAATAAGAATTGAAGATTTCCGAGGCTAATGTGTAAATTTTTTTAGTTTGGCGAAAAAATAAAATGGCTGAAATATGGATTTTGAGTAAGTGAGTTCTAGCGGTTTGCACAGTTTTCGGCTTGGCGCAATTTATTGAAAGCTTAAGGAAATAGATTTTGAAAACAAGTGCAAAGGTTTTATTAGAATACAGCGTTAAATTTTAATGATCCGTGAAGAAATAATGCAGTTATTAAGGGATTTAAAGTGATCTAACTTCAGTATTCTCGCCAATTGAGTACATTGATTTAAGTTGGGGGAATTCCGCCAAAAATCAGATAATTGAAATCTTCTCATTTAGTACATTGGAGTAACGATGAATAAAACACATTATAGTTGATAATTTAAAAAAAAAATCGGCTGTATTAAAGGATTCCAATTTTCAAATAAATGCGTGCTACTCTTTGGCGGTCGAACCATTTCCCATATTGATTGCTGCTAAGTCAATTCTTCGAATGATTCCCTGAAAAAACTCTTGCAAAATGGCGTATGTTGGCACTTTGGCGAGGCTTAGATTTGAAACTGGATTTTATTTGAGACTGGTATATATAATAACACTGGTTATAGATAAAAATGAATGTTGGTATGTGTTTATGAGGTTGAAAAACTCCAGCACCGTTGCACGATGAAATTTGGTTCACCTAAGTCTTTTATGATGGAGAAGGTTTTTATGCTATCCGTTTTCCTCTAACTTGCCACTTGGTGCCGCAGCACAACGTTGAATTCTATTCCGTTTAGCCGTTTGCTATGCGAATATCGTCCAACCGATTTCGATGAAATTTGGTACACGCGAATATTAGAACACGGAGAATATTTTTCACTATGCATTTTGCTGTAACTTGCTGCTAAATGGCGCTGCAAAGCATCAACTTCTATACTGTTCGACCGATCGGCATAAAATTTATTATACTTACACATTTGAGCAGGAAGAACATATTCTAACTGCGTTCCTTTTGGTGTTACTCACCATTAGATGACACTGCAATGCATTGTTATTTTAACTCGCCACTAGATGACGCTGCAGCAGGCCAAATTCTTGACCATTCAAACGGTCGCTATGAAAATCAGTATACATAGCTATTTGAACAATGAGAATATTTTGGCGTTATCCATTTTGCTATAACTCGCCACTTGACGGCGCTGTAGCAAATCATTACTTTAATTAACTACTAGATGGCCTTGCAGTGTATCACTTCTTGACCGTGCAAATGATCGTTATGAAAATTGGTATACATAGATAGTTGAACACGGTCGCTATGAAAATAAGTATACATAACTATTTGAACAATGAGAATATTTTGGCGTTATCCATTTTGCTATAACTCGCCACTTGACGGCGCTGTAGCAAATCATTACTTTATTGAACCACTAGATGGCCCTGCAGTGTATCACTTCTTGACTGTGCAAATAATCGCTATGAAAATAGGTATACATAGATATTTGAACTCGGGGAAGAGTTTGGCGCTATCCATTTTCCTATAACTTGCCACCAGATTTCGCGTCAACACATGAACTTCAGGACTGTCCAGCGGATAGTCATGAAAATTCGTATACATCTGAATGCGAAAAATATTTTCGACGTATCCGTTTTGCTAAAACTCGCCACTAGATTGCGCTACGCCGCATGACCTTCTGCACCGTACAAACGATTGCCTTGCAATTCGGTATGTATGATTATTGGGCACAATATAACGCGATATCCACTTTGCTATATCTGTTTATTACAATGAATAGTAATCACCACAAATCGTAATATCAAAAAGTCCATTCATTCCCGTGCGAAGAACGGGTACTTCAGCTAGTGTTAATATATGAAACGAATTTGTGCGTGTTTGTTAGAAATATAGTGTGATATAAAGCTAAATAAAAGAAAGCATGCTGGTGTTACGTTATAAGCCGGTGGGTGTTGGGGACATTTCTGAGCGGTTACTTAAAAAAATATAAAGGTAAGTGCTCTTTTTTAACGAATCTTTGCAATGTTTAAGGTTTTTAATGTGAATTTTAAATTGATATTTGATGTGTTTATGTTTTCGTAAGTGCTATTTACGTGCTATTCTAAAAATACTGACTTTATAAGAGGTGTACAACTAGGTTGTTTAATCCACCGATGTTTTTTTGAGTTGAAAACGGGCCAGTGTTTGCCCAGTTTACATTAGCTGTACAACTAGGTTGCTGAATCCACTGAGGTTTTTTTTAGTTAAAAACGGTACACTGGTTGCATAGTTTACATAGCTGTACAACTAGGTTGCTGAATCCACTGAGGTTTTTTTAGTTAAAAACGGTCCACTGGTTGCATAGTTTACATAGCTGTACAACTAGGTTGCTGAATCCACTGAGGTTTTTTTAGTTAAAAACGGTCCACTGGTTGCATAGTTTACATAACTGTACAACTAAGTTGCTTAATACACTGTATTTCTTTTAGTTAAAAACGGTCCACTGTTTGCTCATTTTAAATTGCCTGTTACTGAATTTGCAGACGTTCTTTTGGTTAAATATGGACGTTGTATTTTTTTTTAATGTTTTTGTAAGTGGAATATATGTGCAATTTTAATGTGTTAAAATACTTTGCTGATCGTGCAAAATGGTTGGCGACAGTCGCTGGAGCTTTGCGGTTGCCAAGCTCCAGCGGCTGTCGCCGTGTTTACATGGGGTGCGCACCGGCTTGTATGATTTTACCAATTTCTGTCTTCAGGTGTGTTTTAATTACCTAATTGTCTTAGAATATTATTTCGTAATTAATATAGGCAATAATTTCGAAGCGAAGTAATATTATGTATGTAATGTCGTGTTATTATTTTGCCCAAAAACTGTATTTTAAGAAATAGTAGTAAATTTAGAAGAATGTTGTATGTGTGAATGCAATATTTAAAAAGTGTTCATTTATAATGACGATCACACTCAAAAAAGCAGCATTTACATTTATTTCATGCTGTGACAAATTTTTACACAGCTTTAAATTACCGCTAAAAAACTCATGTTAAAATGTTAAATTCATGTTACATTAAGAACTCTCACCATGTTCTAATGTAAATATATACCGCGGCAGACGAAAACTTCTTTTATGTGAGCCACGATATGCACACTCGTTAGGTGTGTTTTAATTACCTAATTGTCTTAGAATATTATTTCGTAATTAATATAGGCAATAATTTCGAAGCGAAGTAATATTATGTATGTAATGTCGTGTTATTATTTTGCCCAAAAACTGTATTTTAAGAAATTGTAGTAAATTTAGAAGAATGTTGTATGTGTGAATGCAATATTTAAAAAGTGTTCATTTATAATGACGATCACACTCAAAAAAGCAGTATTTACATTTATTTCATGCTGTGAAAAATTTTTACACAGCTTTAAATTACCGCTAAAAAACTCATGTTAAAATGTTAAATTCATGTTACATTAAGAACTCTCACCATTTTCTAATGTAAATATATACCGCGGCAGACGAAAACTTCTTTTATGTGAGCCACGATATGCACACTCGTTAGCAAATATAAACTCAATATTTTAATAATCTTAAGATAGAACATTTTTTAAATCCTTTTTTATACATTTGTTACTAAGGCAACCATGTAAGCAAAAGCGAAAGAAATATTTTAAATTTAGTGCTCGCGTTCATAATCTTGTTCACATGCTAGGTCGGAAAATTAAAAACAAGTAAAATTAGTTATCAATCAGCAGGGGAAATGCTTTATTCTTTTGCCGTTAGGATCGCTGCACGTCACTAGATTTCCAATGTTTACATAATTGAAACTTATTTGGGGTACCCAAAGTTTAACATTACAGCTATGGAGAGTGTCCACTCCTATAGTATATCTCCGTGGAATCACCAAAAAGTAAAAGCCTACATTCGCCTACATCTAAACCGTTGCTTTAAATTAAGCATTAACTGTTGCAAAACGACAGTATATTGTATTGGTATCAGTAAAAGATAGTATAATTAATAGTAAGTAGATATTATAAGGCAATATTGATCAAACCACAATATACCGCATTAATAAATATTTTGTGAAACTAAGTCTTCTATTCATTTTTAACACTATTACATCAGAGCTAACAAAACATTAAGTAATTCTACGTCGCGTTAATATATCACGCGGTAGTTTCAACAGAAAAGACTGTAACAGAACTTTCTTTTTTCTTGGAGATTCTGTTTTGTCACAAGTAGTTCTGATCACATTTTAGGAAAATGTTCTCCTCTTGCCTTGCGAAGAGTGGGTACACAACTATTTAATTATAAAATAAAACGGTTCTCCACTTCATGTAGTATCTAAGGTATTAATGGCATAACTTAAATCTAAAAAAGAGTATGATGCAGAAATGAGACATATTGAAAATTAGGAATTTTCACTGAAAACCGCCACGCTTTTCTTTTCTGATCGTGAATGACACCGACATAGTTTTTTGCGTCATAATATTAACAATGGTCACAGGTCAGTACTTATACTAACTTTACGAATAAGTAAGGAGTAACTTTACGCGAAGAGTCAAATCATTTTGCTTATTTTAAGATTCCAAATCACCAGAATTAAATCAAATTATACATATAAGAAAAAGTTTCGTTCCCTAACGTGCGGAGAACGGGCACGCAGCTAGTAAATCTTATAAATAAAAATGAAATTCTGTTTGTTTGTTTGTTTGTTTGTTTGTGGATTTGATTCGTATACAAATCCACAAAAATGGGCCTATCGGCCTGAAATTTAGTACAGATATGTAAAATAATATAGAATAACTCATAGTCCACTTTAAAACTTTGAAAGTCCACCCGTTCCCGGAATTTAAGAGATTTTTTATGCTCTTCACGCAAAAATCTTTCCGTAATTGTAACCCCTGTAGTGAAAAAAGTGTGAAATAAAGATCGTGGTTGCCATGTGTGGCGATTTTGCCGAATAAAATGTCGTTCGTATACAAATCCACAAAAATGGACCTATCGGCCTGAAATTTAGCACAGATATGTAAAATAATATAGAATAAATCGTAGTCCACTTTAAAACTTTGAAAGTCCACCCGTTCCCGGAATTTAAGAGATTTTTTATGCTATTCACACAAAAAGCTTTCCGTAATTGTAACCCCTGTAGTGAAAAATGTGTGAAATAAGGATCGTGGTTGCCATGTGTGGCGATTTTGCCGAATAAAATGTTTTAAAATCTCAAAGTAAGAATAAAAGAATAAATGATTTTTTTTTTTGTTAGTTTATATTCGTAAGGTTATTTTTTTTTAATTATAATATCGTGTGCATGGGAAATCTGAGCAGGAATGTAATGCTTTACACGCAAAACAATAAGAATTGAAGATTTCCGAGGCTAATAGGTAAATTATTTTAGTTTGGCGAAAAAATAAAATGGCTCAAATGCCGATTTTGTGAAAGTGAGTTCTAGGGGTTTGCACAGATTTCGGCTTGGCGCAATTTATTGAGAGCTTAAGGAAATAGATTTTTGAAAACAAGTGCAAAGGTTTTATTAGAATACAGCGTTAAATTTTATTGATCCGTGAAGAAATAATGCAGTTATTAAGGGATTTCAATTGATCTATCTCCAGAATTCTCGCCAAATGAGTACATTGATTTAAGTTGGGGGAATTCCGCCAAATTTCAGAAAATTGAAATCTTCTCATTTAGTACATCGGAGTAATGATGAATAAAACACGTTATAGTTGATAATTTTAAAAAATTCGGCTGTATTAAGGGATTCAACTTTTCAAATAAAGGCTTGCTTTACTTTTTCGCGGTCGAACCATTTCCCATATATTATTGCTGCTAAGTCAATGCTTCGAATGATTTCCTGAAAAAACGCTTGCAAAATGGCGTATGTTGGGACTTTGGCGAGGCTTAGATTTGAAAGTGGATTTTATTTGAGACTGGGATATATAATGACACTGGTTATAGATAAAAATGAATGTTGGTATGAGTGTATGAGGTTGAAAAACTCCAGCACCGTTGAGCACCGTTGCACCATGAAATTTAGTTCACCTAAGTCTTTTATCATGGAGAAGCTTTTTATGCTATCCGTTTTCCTCTAACTTGCCACCAGGTGGAGCAGCAGAACGTCGAATTCTATTCCGTTTAGCCGTTTGCTATACGAATATCGTCCAACCGATTTCGATGAAATTTGGTACACGCGAATATTAGAACACGGAGAATATTTTTCACTATTCATTTTGCTGTAACTTGCCGCTAAATGGCGCTGAAAAGCATCAACTTCTATACCGTTCGACCGATCGGCATAAAATTTTTTATACTTACACATTTGAGCACGAAGAATATATTCTAACTGCGTTCCTTTTGATGTTACTCACCACTAGATGACACTGCAATGCATTATTATTTTAAGTCGCCACTAGATGACGCTGCAGCAGGCCAAATTCTTGACCATTCAAACGGTCACTATGAAAATCAGTATACATAGCTATTTGAACAATGAGAATATTTTGGCGTTATCCATTTTGCTATAACTCGCTACTTGACGGCGCTGTAGCAAATCATTACTTTAATTAACTACTAGATGGCCCTGCAGTGTATCACTTCTTGACTGTGCAAATGATCGTTATGAAAATTGGTATACATAGATAGTTGAACACGGTCGCTATGAAAATCAGTATACATAGCTATTTGAACAATGAGAATATTTTGGCGTTATCCATTTTGCTATAACTCGCCACTTGACGGCGCTGTAGCAAATCATTACTTTATTGAACCACTGGATGGCCCTGCAGTGTATCACTTCTTGACTGTGTAAATGATCGCTATGAAAATAGGTATACTTAGATATTTGAACACGGGGAAGAGTTTGGCGCTATCCATTTTCCTATAACTTGCCACTAGATGTCGCGTCAACACATGAACTTCAGGACTGTCCAGCCGATAGTCATGAAAATTCGTATACATCGATATCTGAATGCGAAAAATATTTTCGCCGTATCCGTTTTGCTAAAACTCGCCACTAGATTGCGCCACGCCGCATGGCCTTCTGCACCGTACAAACGATTGCCTTGCAATTCGGTATGCATGATTATTGGACACAATATAACGCGATATCCACTTTGCTATATCTGTTTATTACAATGAATAGTAATCACTACAAATCGTAATATCAAAAAGTCCATTCATTCCCGTGCGAAGAACGGGTACTTCAGCTAGTCTTATATAATAAAATCCGAGAGTAAACATTGTATGTAGCTATGTATGTAGGTAGGCAAGTTTGTGACCACCGATCATTTTGCGCGCGTCTCTGGATCGCATTGCGCCGAGACGGTTGGTCGCAGACCTACCGAATTTTGCATACGGCTTCACTAGGACAGATCCTAACACGCTTCGAAGCGATTTTTTCTAAATTCGAATTAGAAAATGTTTTATTTTATGTTTTGTCCTATTTTTACCGATTTTTCTCGCTTAATACGTAATAACGCCGGTAATTACACTCGCAAGAAAACGAAATTTACATCATCGGATAGAGGAGAAAATTTTCTTTTAAAAATTGTTTGTTCGGACTGTGTAACATAATTTTCAGATTTTTGGGAATTTTTCAAATAAAATTTAATTTGACGCTGACTTTCGTAAAATATTTTTAAAATTGCTGCATCTTGAATTCTATCCGTCATAACTTTTTATATTTTGTCAAATGACGGAGCATACATTTCGCCCTCTTTTAAAAGAAAAACCAGAGGAAAATATAAATTAGGAGATTTTTTACGAATTTTTAAGTAAAGAATCATTTTCATTTCAATATTAGCAGCTTAAAATTTTCGGCATGATATCTTGCGGTTTGGTTGTCTTGGAGACAGTAACAATTATTAAAATTGCCAGTTGAAAAAAAAAATTACTTTAAAATAACTGAGTTTTCGCATGTGAAAAGTGCGTGATTTTGATGTCATAAGTTTAAAACCTCTTTCGAAACTCAATCAGAATAACGGACTCACAAGTAAAACATACGCCACGCATGAAATAATTCCAAATTTTACTTTACGTTGCCAGATAAATAATTGAATGCTGTTTTTTCACCAGTGAATTATCCAGCATTATTTTCGATTGAGATTTTAAACGGGTCACGTTTTCGAGTAGCAGGAAATATATTGCGGTATTAAACAGGGCCTGATTATGACGAACAGGGGGCCCCGGGCATTGGTGAATTTTGGGGCTCCCCATGTATGAAATTTGTTTTATTTTTCATAATTTTTTTTGTAAAAAAAGAACAAACAGCATTTGAAATTGGTGGCCATTTCGAGCCGGGGGCCCCTGGGAAAAGTCCCGATTTGCCCGTGCGATAATATGCCCTGGTGCTAAATACATTAATCTGACAAGAACTATGCGTAAAAATTTATGGAGAGCTGATTTAGTGGAAACCATAAACTGAAATAATTATCGTTTATGCTAATACGTAAATTGCAAAGAATCACCAAAGAGTAAAAGCCTACATTCGTGGCAAATATCTAAAACGTTTCTTTAAATTAAGCATTAACGGTTGCAAAACGAAAATATATTGTATTGGTATCGGTAAAAGTATAAATAGTAAGTAGATATGCTAAGGCAATATTGATAAAGCACAATATACCGCATTAATAAATATTTCGTGAAACTAAGCCTTCTATTCATTCTTCAACAACCGTCTTACATCACAGCTAACAAAATAGTAAGTAATTCTACGGCGCGTTAATATATCCCGCGGTAGTTCCAACAGAAAAGACTGTAACACAACTTTTTTCTTGGATATTCTGTTTTGTCAGAGTTATGATCACATTTTTTAGGAAAATGTTCTCTTCTTGCCTTGCGTTAAGCGGGTACACAACTATTTAATTAGAAAATAAAACGGTTCTCCACATCATGTAGTATCTAAGGTATTAATGGCATAACTTAAATCTAAACAAGAGTATGATGCAGAAATGAGACATTTTGAAAATTAGGAATTTTCCCTGAAAACCGTCACGCTTTTCTTTTTCTGATCGCGAATGACACTGACATAGTTTTTTGCGTCATAATATTAACAATGGTCTCAGGTGAGTACTTATACTAACTTTACGAATAATTAATGAGTAACTTTACGCCAAGAGTCAAATCATTTTGCTTATTTTTAGATTCCAAATCACTGAAATCAATTCGAACTATACATGTAAGAAAAAGTTTCGTTCCCTACCGTGCGGAGAACGGGTACGCAGCTAGTAAAATAATAACTGTAATACGTTGTAAAAGTTTCAGAGTACTTTTTTCCTTTTTGACATATTATGACTCGGGGTAATCTAAAAGAGCACTTCGTTGAGTTTAACTTATGCTGTTCCTCAGAATTAAATCATTAATGAGACTGAAATAGATGAAATTGAATGGGTGACTTCGAATATCTTATTCACGTACACAACGAATAAGAAAGCGTCGTCAACTGTTACCTTAAAAATTCAAAAAATACCCTTAAGTCCAAAGTGTCCCGATACATTTGGTTATATGTTGTATATCTATAATATTAAACAGATAAAAAAGCTCTCTAGTCATAATATTTAAGAGTATTAAAATAAAGAAATATCTGTATGACTGTATTTATAACTACGACCGTTGTCTGGGAATTCGTTACACAAAAATGCGAATTGAATTTATTTTCCCTTAATTTATATTTTTATATTGTATGTGTATATTTAGTAAGGATAACATGCCCTTACTAATTCTTGAAATAGATCTAAAACAAAATATAAAGCTATAGAAATATGGATAGTATTCGGTTTAAAACGTAACAATGTGATTTTTTATTTATAAAACTTTAGTAAGATGAAATTTGCACCGCTTATTTCTAGTGGTAAGGACCCATAGTTTCAATAAAATACACTTGCACTTCGAATTTCGGAAATCAAGAAAGAAAAACAGCCAAAATATTTTACACAGTAAAATATCTCATTGCAAATGGAGAATGTAAGGGCATGTAAAAGGAAACAAATTCTCTAATAAGAGCCGAATTTTGCCACTAACAACCAAATTGGTGAAGTTCGTTTTCTCAGCATTTACAACACCATCCTGAAGGTATATCCTCCTCCTCTAGAGTAACTAAAGACAGCTGATACCTCAGCCCCGACTTGAAGAAGTCGTGGCAGTACAAGAGGGTCTTGTGGTTGGCTGAATCTGGTTAAACCGTTTTAAAAAACCGACGAGAAGATTTGAAATAACTACTCGACAAGTCCATTTGTAAGTTATCCACTGCTTTGATGGTCGAGTTTGCCAGGAAAAAATGCCGCTCCTGTAACATGAAGATCTAGGCCCAAAACACTGTTTCAAGTAAGCTGTGCCGAAGCCAACCAACGGTGTGCCAGCATTACTTTAGTTCATAGGTTCCCAACCTTTTTTGAACTGGTGCCACCTTTTCTAGTGATACCGCCCCCCCTCCCACACCAGAGAAATAAAAGCGTACATAATGCATGGTGAAAACAAGAATTAAATAAAAACAATTACTAATAGATAGAATATTGTTGGAATTGAAACTCTACTGAATTTCTTCTTCTTTAAAAAAGAGGAATAAAAGTTTTAGAGAGGTATCTCTTTCTCTCGACAGCGAAGTCTCATATCGAAATATGTGAATTTTCGCGCATGTGATAGAAATGAAGTATCAGAGTGATTTTTATGTCTTTTTTAGACTATATTTGGTTAATCTTCCCACGCCCCTCCGTGTCATATCAACGCCTCCTAATTTTCTCTGGGTCTTTTACCGCCCCCCTGAAAGCCTCAAACGCCCACAAGGGGGCGTTATCGCCCACGTTGGGAACCTATGCTTTATTTCAACTAAATATCCAAAGATGCAAATACACTCATCCACATGATCGACCACAAATTCGAGTATTTTCATGTGACGTCACTCAAATTTTTTTCGGTTCTATTAGGATATTTAGGGATTCAAAGACACTTTTTTGGCCAATGAGCTATCTAAAATGAACGAATGTTTGACCGAAAAAGTTTGGTTGTTAAGTGTTGCTAAGGTGTGACGTAGTGACGATGACGTAGGTGAAAAAGCTCTATAGAAAGGTTGCAAGATTAAGACACTAAAGCCATACTTAGAGGGGTGGTCTTTGGGACCAAAACTCACACTCCGAAATTTCTATTTTTATTAAGAAGATTATTATGATGAAGTTTTTCTTTGCAAAAATTTTGTGTCTTTTCCACCGTTTGGACACTCTCCGAATTTTTTTCGGGAAACGGCCTTAGCTCGGTATTTACAAGATCTGATAAATTGTGCCCGTTTACGCTTTAGAAGGGGGGTGGAGTGGGGACAAAAAGTCTTAAGTGCTTTTTTAATTAATGCAATTCAAATTATATACAATTTATGTATTTTTCCAATAAAAATATATTATTTAAATTTATAGGGTATGGTTGCGCCCGTGTGGCTTTTAATGACCATCCGTCACTATTGTTAAATAGATTTTTAATTTAACCCATATAAAAGTATGATGCCTAAAAAATTTTAGAACAAACAAAATCTACAAGCCATTGTTTTTTTAGACCGAAACCAAAAGCCTTACAATATTTCCAGCACTACAATATTTTAATTTTACATTTATCTTCCGATGTTTTAAGTGTAAGATAAAATTTTAAGTAAACAAGTATCCCTTCCAATGAAAGTTCACTATCGTTACCATGAGATCATAGGCTATTTATATTAAAAAGAAAATGCTGCGAATCCCTAAATTCTTGAAGATTTTGAGCATACATAAATATAGCACTGAGTTTCTTGCTTAATCCTTTCAGTCCTGATTAAATAATACCTCTCCAACAGATATATGTGAACCTTTTTACAATAATAGAGATTAAAATTGTAATAAAATAAATAAAATAATAAATCTGTGTAATCATTTGAGAACACCTAGTTTGATAGATTTAAAGATTTTGAATTTGAAGCATTTCGAAGCGTAATGAATACTTTCAAATCGATAAGTGCTTAAAGAATGTGGAATTAAAGTTGATGGATAATAACTTGTTCCTTATTAATGAAAAAAAGATCTTCAAGAGGCATATACGCACTCCATTATTAAGTAAACTTATAAGGATCAAAGTACTACACCTTTCACATTGAAATATTTTAAAGTTACCATCAAAACTAAGTATTAAATAAATATGTACCTAATATTTAGGCTTAATGTTAATATAAATTTATTCCTTTTCTCATATCCATTCATCCGGGAATTAATGCAGTTACTGCTCCATATTATAAAAATAATAAGTTTGTATTTCATTATATAAATACCTGTGAAATGTATTTTCGATTGCGATTTATTGAAAACACCCCTTTACCCTTTTGTTGCTTACAAGATACGTAATATGTACTGAAGAAACGTTCATCAGAAATGTATGTAGGATGGAGCTAGCGCTCCAAATTAAATAGACGTTAATCTTTTTAAACATTTAATGAGACGAAACTTTAATACAACGACGACACTAACATTTAAAACATTGAGAGGTAGAAATAAAAATAAAAATAACATCAAGAGAGCTATTCTGCTCTTTTAACATCGAACGTCTGCCCAGTCTCGTTCTCCGTCTAGAGTGTTCTTTGGCGGGGGAACAACTGGCGGGAGTTGAAGTTATAGTTCGTTCAGTGGTGTTGCCACAGCAGAACTAATTATTATCCACACGGCCGTCCTGAGGTTACAGACGTCCGCGGCTGGGTTGAAAAAGCAAAAAATCTGAAAAGAAAAGAAAAACAAGCAGAAAAAGGGAGAAAAAAAAAGTTGAAAAACAAAGCATAATAAGATTGGGTGTTCAGTTGTTGCACCACTGTTTCATTTTATCTGCCGCAGTTGACGTTATGGTGGGACCTTCATGATGTCCTAACTTCCGAACTTCGTAACGATCGTTGGGGTTGATTTTTGTGATCTCATAGGGTCCGAAGAACTTGGGTCGCAGCTTTAGTCCAGTTCCAAACTGAGTTCGTTGTATTGCCACTTTGTCACCGATCTTGTATTTACAGGCTGGTTTACGTCGTTTGTTATACTGTCGTATATTTTCTTCCTGTAAACGGAGGATATTTCGTTTAGCTTCGATACGTAACGCTTCTTTGTCATCAATAATTCTTTGCTGGTGTTCCTCGTCAAGAAGTTGTTTAATCTGTAGGTCCTCCTGTTGTTTCATTTGAACACCAATTAAAAGTTCGAAAGGTGTGAATTTTGTACTGCGTGTGGTGGTACTATTTAAGATACGTTGCAATCGCGGGACGTATTTAAACCATTTGTCAGGTTCATCTATAGCTAACTTAGTTAAAACGGGGATAATTGTGCCATGAATGCGTTCAACCTGACCGTTTCCACGTGGTACACCTGTCGTAATTGAAATGTGTTCAATATACTGTTCCTGGCAGTAGCTTTGAAATTCTGAAGATGTGAATGCGCTACCTTTGTCTGTGATGATTTTTGAAGGGTTGCCAAATGTAGTTTGTTGCAAGGATAGTTTGTCCAAGGCATCTTTCGTAGAGGTTGACTTCACGGGATAGATCCATATAAATTTCGAAAAGGCATCAATTACTGTAAAAATATATTTATAACATTTTTTTGTCGATGGTAAAGGTCCTAAAAAGTCGCAATGGTAACATTCAAGAGGTGCATCACCTTTTGGAATTGGGTGAAGCAATCCTTCTTGTTTTCCAGATTTTCGCGAGGAGAGAATGCAAGGAATACAATTTGAAATAATTTCTTGAACCAATTTCTTAAGTTGAGGGATGTAAAATTCACGAGAAACAATTGATTCGGTTTTTTGTGAGGCAAAATGACCTTGTGAATGGGCGTTTAGCACTATTTCTTTCTGCATCATTTGTGGAACTACTAAAAGTTCGGTATCCTTATGAAGTTTATAAAGAATGCCGTTTTTAACCAAATATTCATCGGAAGGTGCAGATTCGAGCATAGATTTAATTTGAGTTATAAATTCATCTTGATCTTGGGCATTTTTCACCTTTTGAGTGATATCATTTGTGGTAATAACAAGAATGGGGTTACGACTTAAAGCGTCAACATGTTTCATCTGTCTACCGGATCGATGACAAACTTCATAATCAAAGTCCTCTAACATCAATGCCCATCGAGCAATTTTAGCTGGTAGATCTTTTTTGTGCATCGTTTTTTGGAAAGCATCGCAATCTGTGATAATTTTAAATTTTGTACCTAGCAAGTAGGTGCGAAATTTCTTTAGCGCCTCAACGACGGCGAGAACTTCCAGTTCGTAACTGTGATATTTTTCTTGTTGAACTGTAGTTTTACGGCTAAAATAATGAATAGGATGAAACTGTCCATCATCTGATTTTTGTAAGAGCACAGCGCCAAAACCTAAGGAGCTTGCATCAGTGTGGAGTTCTAATGGGTATCCTTGTTGAAAAACATGAAGAACTGGGTTTTGTGAAAGAATGTTTTTCAGGTGTTGAAAAGCTGCTATTTGTTCAGGGCCAAAATTAAATTCTACATTATCCCGAAGGAGGTCACTTAATGGTCTAGCAATCAGCGCATAATTTGGAATAAACTTTCTGAAGTAACTTGTTAGTCCAAGAAAACTTTGAACTTGTTTAGGGTTTTGAGGTTGTGGGAATTTTTGAACTGCCTGTGTCTTGGTAAGTGACGGTTTAACTACTCCGTTTTCGATAATATAACCAAGGAATTCTATCTTTCGTTGTAAAAATTGGCACTTTTTTAAGTTCAATTCGAGGCCATAATCTGCAGCTGTTTGGAGAACTAGGCGCAATTTTTGTAGGCCTTCGACTTCGTCATTAGATGGTATGAGAAGATCGTCCATGTAAACAATAAGAATGTTATCGCGAATGAGATCTCTAAAAACTGTATAAACATATCGTTGAAAAACACTAGGGCTGTTGGATAATCCAAATGGAACTCGTAAAAATTCGTACTGGCCTTCATGAGTTACGAAAGAAGTATATTTAGTGCTGTTAGGGTCCATAGGTACATGAAAGAAACCATTTTTAAGGTCAAGTGTAGTGAAAACCCGAGATGTTCCAAGTTTATCTAAGGCTTCTTCTATGAGTGGTAAGGGAAATTTATCTTTTATCATTTTTCTATTAAGCCTGCGGTAATCAACACAAAGTCTGTAATCTCCAGTTTTTTTCTTACATAGAACAATCGGGGCGGCATAATCAGAGCAACTTTGTTTAATAATTCCATCATTTAACCAATCTTGAATTTGTTTTTCCACAATTTTCTGTTCAGCAAAAGGGAGTCTTCGAGAGCGTTGTGCTACGGGTATTTCATCTTGTAATAAAATAGTCATCTGAATTTCAGTGTCTTTAACTTTATGGGGTTTGTAGGAAGTAACGATATTTTGAACTTCCTCACGAATTTCAGAATTCAAAATGTGTGAAAGATCAAATGGAAAAGTTTGGTCATTAGAAATATTAGCAATATTAACGAAAATGTTATCATCAAGGGTACCGCATAAATGAATACCGTCTTTATCAAATGTAAATTGGGTTTGCTGCAAAAAGTCGCTTCCGATAATCACATCAAAAGGAATCAAGTCATCTTTTAGAACATGTATTTTAGCAGGTAAAGTAATCTTTTGAATTTCGATGGAATCCTGGAAAAACCCGAGGCTATGAACTTCGTTTCGGCCAATTCCTGAAAAGGGAATGGTGTTGGAATGCAATGGTGGCGAACCGATTCTTCGATGTGTTTTCTCATTAATAAGGGTTGCTTGTGACCCAGTGTCACAGAGTGCTGTCAATTGAATTCCTGCAAGTTGAATGTCAACATGCATGGGATTTTTCGATGAAGTTTGAGGAGATAGCACATTTACAGTTTTATCAGGAGTAGGTTTTTGAGATTCAGGTTTTGGTTTCGAATTTCGAGAACTTTTGGGACAATTAGCATGAACATGACCAAAATTTTTACATCCATAGCATTGTTTACCATGTGACTTATTCAAACATTGGTTGCTTTTATGACCCTTCAAGCCACAAGAATAACATACTGGTTGTGTATTTGGGTTACGTTTATTGTCGAGTTTCACATTAAGGTTGGTATCATCGAATTTTTTCTGATTATTTTGTCTGAAATGTTGAGAACTGTTAAAGATTTTTTCATAAATCTTTAATTTTTCCTTGAATTCTGGGATGGATTTACAACCGTAAAGGAAAATTTTATTGTGTGATGAATCTGGAATTCCATTTATAACATATTCAATCAGGGAGGGATCATCAAGAGATCCTTTGTGTGCCAAATCTCTCATAGCTAAGAAATATTCTTGTAGGGTTTCAAACGGTTTCATACGTCGAGATTCCATTAATTGATGTAACTGAATGCTGTTAATTTTGTCAGAAAATTCCTCTAGCAAATGGTGCTTCAATTGTTCCCAATTTGTGATTCCACGAATAGACCTAATTAAAGTTTGAGCGGGACCAGTCAAACATTTTCTAACAAAAGTAATTTGGTGAATTGGATTGTTTATTTGGTACAAATAAAAAATTTCTTCAACGTCGGATATGAAATTCTCAATGCTATAATTATCGCGAGACGAAAAAGGTTTTATTAAATCAACAACGTCTTTGAGACTAAATAATTGGAAAGAGGAACTCGTAGTTTCGACTGAAGGCAATAAATTCTGAGCTGATTCACTAAAAGGAATCTGTGTCTGTTGCTTATCCGAAAATTCTTTTGCGTCAGGGGTGGGTGGGGAGGGAGTACTATTTTCACCCACGACGTTATTTGTTTGAGATGAACTGTCAACCGGATGTGAATCATTGACTTCGCTTTCCGAAAGATCGGAATAATCTGCTTTTAATAACGATAAATCATTAAGACTCGTAAGAATGGTGTTAGCACACTTATCTGGGTCAGTTGAGAATTCTAAATGAAGTAAATTGCAAATAGAAATTAGGTCTTTAAGTGAAAACTCTTTAAGTACTTTTTGTTTCGTTTCTTCTAACTCGAATGGCTGTGGGAAACCTGTAAATTTGCGTAATCTCGCGCGATTTTGTCTATCGCCGTCTGTACCAAAAATTAAGCGATGTAAAACCTTTATTTGACTCGTACTACCAATTTTTAACGATTTTGCGATATTGGGGTAATCACTGAGAGTAGACATGATTATATATATTCAAATAGTTACTGTACACAGATATGCAAAACCAAGATCAAAACTCAAACACTTCGGAATTTAAAATAGAATTTCAGTATCAAACATTTTCTTCACATTAAGGCATTTAAATCTCATTAAAAGAATATAGAGACTGTTCTCAAAAATATGCATCAGAATAACAATATAATATGTTTCAAAACTGTATTCAATTCACAACAAATCAAAATATATACGAAATACGTGTTCTTCAAATGTTGCTGTTCAAGAAAACGAAGGTATATAATTCAACCAAACTTCTAATTACCAATCTTTCAAATTACGCATCAAAATATTCATCAAATCATCAAATTATTCCTCGAAATCATCAAATAAATTCATCAAAGTAGAAAGCCAAGAAAACAGAAGTAATAAAGTCAACGTGAAAGTCGCATCAAAAAAAGAATTTCGCATCAATTAAAAAATTCTTGCATCAAAATAACGTTGAAATATTTCCTCAGTTTTCTTATATCTTGAATGAGATGAGCATTTCATTAATCATCGACATTTTCTTGAACAAGCATCAACGTATGCATCAAGTAATTAGAATATGATTAGAATGTACTTACAGTTTGTGTTTCTGTTCTTGTTTCGGCATTCCATGAAAATATTATCCTCTGTAGCACATCACTTTTAATTTCGCTGACATATAAATCACAAGAACAATAAATATTACAAGAAATGTATTAACTTTTTTAGTTCCGGTACTGTATCTAGGGGATGTGCGGATTCGAACGGCGAGCACCCATGTAGGATGGAGCTAGCGCTCCAAATTAAATAGACGTTAATCTTTTTAAACATTTAATGAGACGAAACTTTAATACAACGACGACACTAACATTTAAAACATTGAGAGGTAGAAATAAAAATAAAAATAACATCAAGAGAGCTATTCTGCTCTTTTAACATCGAACGTCTGCCCAGTCTCGTTCTCCGTCTAGAGTGTTCTTTGGCGGGGGAACAACTGGCGGGAGTTGAAGTTATAGTTCGTTCAGTGGTGTTGCCACGGCAGAACTAATTATTATCCACATGTATATAAATATTTAACTACGCTATCTTTTTAATATTATAAAAGTAAAGATCATTAAAATATATTTACGTTACTGAATGTCATATTACACTGATATAAATCTTATATCCATATTTTCATGTTAAATAAATGTTTAACATGATATTATGTGTGTTAGTTCCCTTGCATTAACTCTTTCACTTTACTCCTACGTCACGTGTGTTTATTAATACTTCCAAAATTCTATTCATCATCTTTCTAAAGCACTGGATAAAGCGTATTATAAACTCTTTTCAATCATTTCCAAAATCAATATGTATTTAATGAGTAGCTGGAAAAGTTTCTGAAAGGGTGTAGTAATCTGATGGGATACAGTTCGTGAAATAAGAGAATTTTTTTTAGCATTAAAATTGTGTACAGCATTAGCATTAAAATTATGTTCTATCTCCTCTCTCTCTCTCTCTCTCTCTCTATATATATATATATATATATATATATATATATTGAACATTAAAATTATATGTCATCTACTTTTTTTTCTAAAGGATGTCGTTTAAATCAATGTAAGTGGGATAAAATACATTTCTATTTTTAGAAATCATACTTGTTTTTCCTGCAAAAATATGTTTAAGTAAGTTTACAGAAATTACATTATTTTAACACATTAGAATTACAGATGAAAATGAATGCTTTTTATTGTATATTGTTAAAGGCAAGTATGAAAATCTCAAATAGTTAAATTTATTTTTGATAGTTTTTAACAACATTTGACTGTTTTAAATTGGATTAATTTTTAGTAGTAGATAGATGAAAAGCACTGGATTGTTCAAAATCATTTTTACTATTTAGTTAACATTCCAGTTTTTATTTCACCCGAAACAGTTGATATCTTTAAATATTGTTTGATAAATTAATTTTATACATTCTATTTTACATCGAATTTTTTTCTATTGTACAAGAAAAAAGGCAATTTCAGTTTTAAAAATTTGCACATCGACTGTCCAGATAAAATGGATAAGAAAGCTGCTAGAATTTAAATTTTAATTTCTGTAAAATCCGTCCACTTTAAAAATTTTAAAAAGTACAATATGACAAATCTAGCCGTTTTTATTTATCTAAGTGATCTAAGCGCAATATTTAAAACTTTTTAAATTGTTGTAGTATTCATTTCTAAATAGAAGAAGTTTATTTTGATATATTTTGCAATTTATAGGGTAATTCGGGAGACTCGCCGCACCCGGTACAGATGCCATACCCCTTGCATTTCTTGTAATTGTCGATAGATAGCAGTCACATGCGCAGTATAGGTCTGCAGTGAAATTTCCTTAACTAGTGTATAGCAGGAATCCCTTTCAATGCTTTAGTTGTAACTATACAATCCTTATTTTGAGATAAGCACATCATTTAACTATCCAAATGATTAAAAACACGTTATGCTTCAGTGCTTTTTTAAGCTAATTACTGAATCCTTGCATGATTTCAAAGTCATAACTAAGTCTAGCACCTGTATAGAGTACTGTGTATATCGTTACGCGACTTTCCGTTGCAATGGCAGGCAACTGTGATGTGTTACATCTGTATTGTACACAATGGGATACATGCCGCACTGCTTTCCGGTATACATGCAGCAGTTTTTTTTTTTTTTTTTTTTTTTTTTGAACGGGATGCCGCTTTTGTAAAATTTAAATTTATCTCTCCATGTTTTTTTTTATTACTGAATTTATGTTATTGGAGTATATTTTCTGAATTTAATTAAGTGTTATGAACTTTTTTTCCTTTCATTTTGCACAGACTCACCAAGTTGGGCATGTTATTAGTCGTTAATTGCAATAATTTTGCATTTAAACATTCTGGCTTAATTGAAATATTGTTTTTAAAAACCAGATAATTTTTTTAAATTGTTTATATATTTAATTATAAACGTCCACATTTTATAAAAGATTAACGTCAAAAGAAAAGAATGAAACAATATTTTTTAAAAATAAAACAAAATAAACACTAATTTGCTCTTTTTTCTTCTCCCAAATGCACTGATGTTACGTTGTTTATGAAATAATACTTAAAATTAATTTTAAAAAGTAAGTATTTAACTTTAGTTAAACTAAGTCGGTAGACCAATTTTGATTGAAACCTAGTAGTACGTCTCTTTGTACTTAATTAGTCTCTTTTTTGATTACCTAGGTAATTATAGTCCAGATATGAATATTTATATCAATATTTTTATTTATTATTTTATTATGTTCTTATCATAGGTGCGGTATAACTTCCGCAGAAGAGCGGCGTCTCGACCCCGGATGTACAGATGAAGGGCCGCATGGCAACGTTTTGGAAAAAATAAACTTTTAATATTAACAAACGTGTCGAAGTATACGTTTTATATTCTACACTAAATAACACGGCATGATTTATTTTATTATATGTTCACCGCGGGATTTGTTATACAAATTCAAAAAAATATGCAGCATAACCCCGGAATTCCCCTATAGTATTGTAAGCACACGAGCATCAGCTTAATTATATACCCGTTCTTCGTACGTGAAAAAGGAAGTATGTTTCTAATACCTGTATTTGAAAGTAATTTATTAGATCATAGCATACTAGTTATTTCCCTACTAACGATAAACATACACTTATAGTTAACCTAAACTAAAATAAATGAATAAAATAAAACTTCAGTTTGTTTTGTAGAACTTTGCAGTAGTTTTCTTCTTAGAATAACTGAGGTAGCATGTGGGTAGCTGTGAGAGTCACACATGAATAAAACTTTAAAGATATGTATGCATCATAATAGTTTTTAAAAAAACTGAAATAATCTGACATCAGAGGGAGCTTTCTATGCTGGGGATTTTTACGATTTTCGTTGTAAAAATAATCTGCTGGCAGTAAAATAATTCTTATTTGTATTAATGAAAATGAAACTTAATACATTTCATCCTCATCTACTTAAAATTAATAAAGAATACCGTATTCTAACATCATACTTACACTAGTCCAGGATCTATTGTTGCTTTTTAAGATGCTAAACCCAACAATTTAACAAAAATTTAATAATTTCTGGCATTCTTACACCCGGAATAAACATAAAAATAAACCTTTAAAAGAATCTGAAGCACTTTAATATGTTAAACATGTATTCCGTTAACACTCTATATATTAAAAGGGTATCATAATCCATGCGGAAACCCTATTTGCCTTTTTTGCTTTAATTTGTTAAAAAGTTAATAATAATCCATGCGCAGGTCCTATTTGGCATTCTTTCTATATTATGTTTGAAAGATCTTCATTTTCTATGGGTCAGTCTTATCTGTCTTTTTTGCTTCATTAGGCTGGAAAATGAACCATAATCTATGTATCGCCAATGTTTTCCTACCTTGTTAAACTATGCTATAAAGTATCATAATCTATGCATTCGCCCTATAAGTGGCCCTTGTTTTATTTTGTTGGAAAAGGCCCAAAAGAATTGCAATACATTACTTTGTATGGGGATGTCTTTATTTAAAGCGTACTTTAAAGACATTCGTTTATTTCAAAGAAGTCAAAACTGAGTTACGTTTTCGACACCTCCCTTTTTTTGCTTTTAATGAAGGTTCCAGAGCCGCAAAGGTTGCTCGTGACTTTTGTGCTGTGTATTGAGAAGATGCCACAACTTAAAGAATTGCTTGTGATTAGTATACTAAGTTCAAAAGCGAAAATTTTCACCTCAAAGAAGCACTTCATTCCGGCTGTTTCTATTTTTCAAGTCGAAACCAGGTGATTTCTACCAACGAGATATCGAAAGTCTTGTTGAACGTTGAGAAGAACTTGTAAACAACAAGAGAGAATACATTTCTGATTTTAGAATACAACAATTACTAATTTTACATTAAAACAATTTAAGTTAGATAAATTGCAATGAAATTGACATCATTTTGATGTCATCATTGTAAAGATTCATTAAAACATAAAGACCCGATTAATTCGTTAAAAGGCATTGATGTAAAATCTATGGAATTGACAAAAATGTTACAATTTGAAACATGTTTCACGAGTTTAGTGATTCGCTTTCAAAACCAATTTCACGTAATCAGCTCTGGTAAAAATTACATCACAGACAAAATAATTTCGAAACTTTTATGATAGCATTTATCATGGGCTATCTCATTGAAATTAGCAACATTGATTAATCATATTTTTTGCGGGACCAAAGTGGTTATTCATAGCAAATCGGAATCCGGGTGTATTCGGAAATCTGTTGGTATTGCGACTAGGCTAGGAATAACATACTCCGATGCAAAACAAAGTACAGTGTGAAATTATTTCCTTCTGTCACGTCGTTTGCGGAATCTCATTGGATTACGAATTCCGATTTGCTGGGAATGCACACTCTTGGAGCTTTTAAACTCATCAAAATAAAATAACTAGAGCATTAATTTGATGGCGCTTTAAAATGAATCGTATTTTTGTTTCTATTCTATTTTGCAATTTATTTATGAGTGGTAACATTTCGACGAAGACTATTAAAGGAACGTTGGTAAATCCAAATTATTTACAGGCGCATATGCGTTTGAATACTTTCAGGGGCAGGTTATTATCGGAAAAATTGGAACCGTTTCAAGAGCTATACTTTCATAGATGATGCTTATCGTTCGACATTAACCCACGATTAAAAATAATTTACTTTGAAATTTCAAATAAAAGCTCTTTGTTGGTGCAAAAAAATATTCAAAAATACTTATTTTCTCAGAAGTTCAACAGAGAACACCCAAAAATAGTCTGCAGGATATCAAATGCTGAAAATTTGTTTTATTTTCCTTCTGTTGGCTGTAATCCGGCAATCAATGAAATTGTTTTCGTCCATTATTGACACTTAATCACAAAGTTTTAGGTAAAAAATATAGGCAAATGTTCGACGAGCAAATACTTATAAATAAAATCGCCTGGTGTGCGTAGAACTTTAAACGCTAGAGAAACAAACTATTACAAATTATTACAAATGTCCACAAAGTAAAGTGGGTTTTTTTTTCTATCTATAGTAATGCCAGGTTACGAGTGATTGATTGTGCGTGATTACGGCAACGCTACACTAGGGCGATCTGCCAAGGGGGGGTGCCTTGGTAGGAGGACTTTCTAAGGGGTTCTAACGCGTATTCACGTTACATCTGGAGAACACCTACCAAAATTCCAGACCGTTAGATCGACAGCCGCGCGATGGGACCCGAACTCGGGACCTTCACACTTCGGCCATCTACCATTTTCAGTGGCATATAACCACTGTGCCATGGTGAGGCAGGTTACGAGTGAAACGATTCGATAGTTTTGTTTCCGATTGAATAAATTTTAATCACGTGTATTCGAAACATATCTGCTTCCTCCCGTTTGAAGGACGGGTACACAGCTAGTAGTTTCTTAAAGGGCTACAAAAGAGTATTCTCATGCATTAAGGTGCGTTCGATAGAGTGTGAATGGTTATCTATATTATAGTTCAGGGTCACATGAGCTGCGTAGATTCTGGTGCGTATACAGCTGATTGTTCACAGGATTGCAAAAATATATATGCAGTCAATTCCGCATATAGTGAACTTTTGGCTATACCGAACGGATTTCTTTAATCCCGATTCACATACGCTAGAAATGTTCATAGCATTTTTCGGTTTTAGTGAAACATAACTTCGGTTATAGTGAACTTAAAAAAATTCGGGACGACAGAGATGATGTTCGATTCCTACGAAGAGTGTATCTTTTGTGTTCGAGTAAGAAAGAGATTATCAAGCACCTGTTCCGAAATACAGGTTAACTGCCAGTTTCTAGGCTAACATACTTATGCTAAACAAGGGAGGGCGGGCTGGAGGGGGGTCATAATTTTTTCCATTGCTGTAATGTATTCATTGACAAAAGCAGGGTACTTTTGAAAGTGAACCAAGAGTGGAAATTTCGCGCTTGACCTTCGACAGTTTTATTTTCTATTCCCAGTGCAATATCACAGGTTAAAAGCGACAGTGCCTTTTGCCAACTGAATGAAATGTACATATTGCCATAAACGTAATAAAATGTGTTTAGTTTGCTTAACAAATAGTTCTAGAACCATAAATGGGATCAATTATGTTTGATTTACTTAATGAACATTCAGTATTTGTATAAAATACTATTTTCTACTTTTGTATAATAAGGTTCCTTGTTCAACATGGAAACATTGGTTTTAGTGAACTTCGGATAGAGTGAACGAAACTTGTCGTTTCCCAGAGGTTCACTATAACCGGTGTTGACTGTATATATATATATATATATATAGTCTTAAACATTATGGCCTATGTACTCAAACTTTTTGAAATGCTCTGGTGTCTAATCACAGCATTCTATTGAGTCACATTCACTGAAACGCTTGGTTAAGATCACTTTGCTCGTAAAGTCGAGTGGAGGGATATTTTTCCTCTTTCCCCATATTTACGGAATTTTATATTCTAAAAAACAAAAATAGTCTAATACCATTTCTTTTTGCTGTGTGATGGAATGTAGAATTGCCATAACATACATTTATTTTTGTTGTGTGATGGAATGTACATAATCCCCAGCTTAAACCAAGCATGCTGTTCAATACATGGGAATTGTACTCAAAAATTTTTATTGGAAAATTCAATCACAAAAAAGGTAGTTTCAAATCATATTATTTTCGTCGGACTCTTAGTTTCAAAGTCTATCCACCGCGACAAGGTGGTGCCACATCGGATAGGAAAAAGGATCGGTTTTTAACTGTCCTGAGCCAAAAACCGCATAAAAGCAGATATTTGTTCGGTTTTAAATTGTCCTGAGCCAAAAACCGCATAAAAAGCATTATTCTTTTACATTTTAAAATTTAAAGCAACAAAAAAAGCGAGCCAAACGCTTCCTAAATTTTTTACTTTTGACCTGCTGTGCATCACTGAATTGCATTAACGGTGCAATGCTGAAAACGCAGTCGTCCAAAAACCTGTCCTTCAGGTCTCGTGGATACTGTGGAGAGAATTCCGGTACTGCCAGAGACAGCGAAACAGCCGTAGCGTACGAACCGAGCGAGGAGTCAGCGTCCGCAAATTCTTTGACATCAGAGTCCGGCTCACTTTGTGAGGCAGTGAGACCCGGAACTGGTGCAACGGATATACTTTTACCACGCCTTGCAGATAAAAAAGTAGCGAAGAAGCAAGACGAAATTAAAATAGCAGAGCCGTATCTGCCTTGAGATAGCATTTCTGATATTAGCACCAAAAACAACGGTACACAAAACATTTTGCACCAAAATAATCAAACTACTTAATTCAGATGCTTCCAAAGTATAGAAAATACAGTTTCAGGCACCGAAATAGAGCAGTCATACAAGGCAACGAAAGAATCCAAGCATCCACTTCAAGAACAGAGATAGAAATGATTTATGTTGCTTATTGTTGCAAATTTTTCTCATTGACAACAATACCTCCCCATTTTAGCTTTGAAACAGTAACTTGGTATTGTTTACAAAAATGTAGTAAAGTTTCAAATACTATTTTATTGGATTCATTGTTTATACCAATTTTGGGTGATAGCTATTTCGATGCGTTATTTTAGCAGCAAAAGTTTGTTAAAGCATGCTTTGAAGGGGATACTATGCACTGGTCATTTGTCTGACCCAGACATCAAATTCATCTCCCAAACTAGAGTATATATCACCGAGTCCCGCATCAGTCTACGTTCTTTAGAGAGTCAAATACATAGTATATTTCGGTGAGTGTCTGTACATACTGTGGCATGGTGAACTAGTCCATGATGTTAATTCTGCCTTAGAGAGTCGTACTAACCTGGGCTCAACTTCGGTGTTTGACACCGTTGGCTTAGTAAAAAAAAGTTGGCGGCATTTATGACGCCAGTTTCCAGCAGCGAAAACATATGAAGCACTGCTTTATTGACAACTTTCAAGGGATTTTCGGTTATACGCATGTGTAAGCCGCAAAGAATGAAAAATCACCATGGGTAGCAAATACCCTAGCTGTTTCTGGAGGATTCACGACCTATGGACAGCAGTACATTATGAGTCCATGACACAGGGACGTGGAGAGTTTTCAAAAATAGGGCGACGAAATCGGTACGACAATCGGTTTCACATGGTTTTTGGTTGATTCCGCCCAACTCTCACCAAGGTGGGATAACTATACATAATGCAGTTACTATGACGATTTTTTTTGTGGCAACCACAATTTAAAGATGGCAGTTTGAAACAAATATAAGTACAGCATTACTTATTTGTTTATTTATTTATTTGGGTTGTCAGTTAATCTAGTTTTCATAGTAATTTTATGAATGGAAATGTCACTACACATATAATTATGCCTTTTCATACATTTTGTAATGTTAGTACTTGGCATCTCTATCATGGCAAACATCGGCTTTTATGATGATACCTAAAATTTGTAGCAACCCTAACCTAAATAAATTTAATGACAAATACTGTTAAAACATGCAAACAGGATTTTCGTTGAAATGAGTCCAGTAATTTAGTCAACACTGCATTGAATATAAAGAACAGTAAGGCATGGTGCGGCGAAGCTGGCCGCCTTCGCGAATAGTTATATTAATTGCAAATTAGTATGCATAAAAATTTTACGGACTGTAAACCTATTATTTAAAAAAAGAAAGAAAAAGAAGCAGCATAAGAAACTAAGTGCAGATGTTAGGAATAAGCCACTTTATTTCCGCTGCGAATGATTTTTATTTTATTTTAGAGATACGAAATACTATTAAGTTTGTCAGTTCTGTCCCTATCACATTTGACAAGTGCAATCTCTAAGTCTGTATCAATAATCTCTTTATCCTTTTCTTTAATCTACGTCAATCAGCTTTCTTTTAACTGTTTTTTGCTTTTAAAAATAGTTTTGATTGAGTTAGATAAACAGATAACTTTCTTTAAGAAATGGCAGACGTTAACCTCAAACGAATTTATTGTACTCAGTATATATGTGTGTTTGTACTAAAATTTTATGACTCAGGTGTTACTATCAGGTGGTACTATTATTCATCCAAATTGAAAATATCAAAATTAAATTCACATTTACATACATAAATGAGTAATTTTATTTTAATTACCCATTAAAATTCAAAATTAACGTTGGTTAGCTCTTGCAGCTAAACTGCTCTTTTCTCTGTTGCATTTAGGCATTATCCTGATTATAAAATTTCATGAAATAGTGTGAGCTTGTTTAGATAAATCTACATGCATTCTGATCGGAAAATCTGAATGTTCGAGATATATTGATGAGATTTCAAGCTCAACAATCAATGAAGAGTAAAATGCAACGCAATAAACGACTAAAATTGTAAGGCTAATTATTTTTTAAATAAGTTTTAAGCACAGATTTGATACTACTACCAATTTTTGGAGTGGCCTACTCTTAGGGGGTTAAATACAGTCTAAAACTCGTACTCTATTCGTCAAATAATTAAAATATGCACTTTGTTGCATGAAAAGCGGTTAACTAGAACGCGAAATAGGGAGATTTGAGTGCCTATATGGTTCAACACAGGGTTTTTTCGAAATTGCTAAATATTGCCATATTGCTTAGTTGACTTCAGTAGTGAGAACTTATTTTTGGCGGTTTTCCACCAAAAAGTCACCAAGCTTTACGATCTTTCGCGGTTTTAATAATAGGCCTGTAATGTTTACTTCCCTGCATTAGTATTACCCAATAGCCTAGTATGCTCAATTGCATTTCTATTACTCAATCGAATAGTTAAGGACTACTGGAAATAACTAGTAGACGAAAGTCCTAGAGTGTTCGAGCAACGTAAGTGGAGGGTATAAAAGAACGGGGTGGCTCCAGAGTAGTTCAGTAGTTGTAAGCCACTGCTCGTAGATATAGATCACTGCATTCGTTGCAATAAGGCTCTGTATTGAGTGCTTTTGTGAGTGATCTTCTAGCTTGTTTTGAGAAACCTCTTTTTTATTACTGTTTGTTAATTCTCCATTGTTATACGCTGAGATGCTTCCTTGAGAATTTCCACTGAAATTTTAGCCTGTGGTAGGACTTTATTGTATGCAAAATACAGCATCTGAGGACGCGTCTATGATAAGGTGACTGTTATAAATCAAGTTATTGATTGTTAATTTCTATGAAATGTGTATTGAAGATTGTTCGCCGAATTCCTAGAACCAATAAAATTTCTGTTTCGTCCTGTCAAGTGGACTGATTACTAGAATTTCCCATATATGCTGAATTTCTACGCTACGACCCCGGAAAAGAGTTTTCTGCAACAATATGCATATATAGAACATGTAATTTCAGCAACCTTAAGTTTACATGATAGAGAAATGGATTTCTTTTCTGACACGGCCGTCGTCCCTCGTACACGGCCAAAAACAGTGGAAACGGGAACAAAGTATGGATCTGGGATTTGCCTTGTGTTTTTGCTGTAACATTTTAAACGTTAATTGACATTCAAATTAAATTAAATGTGAAATATTTATTTCTTGAATTACTTATAAAACCTGTGTCAAATTGCCAAACACTTTATTATTATGTAAACTTAGTTTCACAATCTTGAGAATTTTGTTATGATTACCCCAGCAAGTTGTGATAAAGTATCCCATTATTAAGCTGTCACTCTTTTGATGAACTCACAGTACGTAGAATAATAATCTAAAATATAAATATTTCTAAAATGCTGTATTTAACGTTCCCATACACACGTTCGGTTTTATTAATTATTAAAACTAAACTAAACAGTCTTCTAAAAATGATATTGTAGTTGGAAATACAGTAGATAGATCTAACAATGGAAATTCTTGGCACTATCAAAACTTCACGAGGCACTAAGACAACCTGTTCAACAAAGTAACTTTGAAAATGCTACAAATCACTATGTCACAGAACTTCATAGCGCTCATGAACATGCCATAAGAGGTTTCGATCTCTTTTATATTGCTCTAAATAATTTCTGTGTACGTAAAATTTTCTGAATAAATCATATCATGTTGTATTTATCAATATATTTTGTAGATTAACAGTCACATGATTCAAGCAACTTTCATGAAATTAATTCTTCTACTATCAAATAGTGTATTTATGCTAAAATTCAATTCGCACACTCTGATTTCTTGTGGAAAGTGATTTCGGAAAGTTTATGGTTCTATATTTAATGGGGAAATTCTGCTAATCACCATAGTCTAATGAGAGCCATTCAGACCTCTCCTTGGACACTGCTTATTTAAAGAATTTTCTCATTTGACATAGTTAACTTTCAGTAAGCTCTTTTTAAAGCCAGAGATTACCTTGAAATGTTTTTTTTTTTTCTTTAAAACGACTGATGTCGAACATAAGATGCACGGCTAAATTAATCCAAAGATAAATGAATTTGTTTCAAAAGGGGAGATTTAAAGATTCGCTGAATATTACAAAATTAGTTGTGATCAAATGAAACTTCTTTAAGTTTCGTAGAGCATAAGTTTAATTCGTAGAGTTAAAGGTATAACGTATGTTTAATTTATTTCAGTTTCTAAATATCACTCCAAGATGTAAGAAAAAAGAGGGACAAAGATGCTAAACAGAACAGAACAAAAAATGTTTTTCCCGTTTCTTAGGATCATCCGCACACTTCCACAGCCGAAAGTTTATATCAAATCATATTTTTGCTTTGTTAAAATTATACACTGTTTGTTTGGTCGGTACAATGCTTACAATACGCACCACAAATAATTTAGAAAGCATTCATGATTACTAGATACGTTTGATGAATACATAAAATACATTCTTTAAATGTAAATTTGGCATTTAAAAATTTTGCATTTCGATATGTTCCCAACATGTTTTAAAACTAACTGCGTAGGATAGAGCGGAGTAAAATGGATATGAAAACAGACTTTTTCATTCAGAAGCTTTTTCTAGTAGTAACAATATTAAACATTCAATTCTTTTCTGTTACTTTATACAACTTATTCATCAGTTTTACATTTGAAAAGATTTGATATAGCTATACGTTTTTTTAATGCAAAAGTATTAAAGTTAATTAAGAGCTGTTTATTTCGATAAATATGGGGTAAAATAGGTAACGGAGTTTTTACAAAGGTAAAAGAATGAATTCACTCTTTATCAAATTTTATTTCCTTCCTATCACTACTAGATCCACAGCTAGATCTTTTAAGACACGTTCGAGACAGACATTGTATTCTGTTGTCACTATTTTGTAGAGTAAGATGGGATAAAAGGGATATAGGTATTTCTTTTGATCAAAAATATGAATAGTTGCTTTTCAAATGATTTTTTAGCTTATATTTTCTGACATTAGCTGGCAACATTTGCACTCATAAAAAATTTTCTTAGTTGGATTAGGAAAAAATATATAAACTAAATCAAACTGTACACCACCATTACTGCCCCACTAAAACGTAACTTAAAAAAGAAAGTTTTAAAAATGTCCTTATATTTTCTCATAATAAGCTTTATGTTTTATAAATTCAAAAAAATAGCATGATTTCTAACATTTTCAAGAGTATAAGAATATATTAGTTTTGTTTTTTTAATTTTCTCAGGAAGATGTTAGTTCCTTGTACCATTAAAATTTTTCAGACACAAGCAGTAAAGAAAATAGAGTCAAAAGAGATAAACACAATTTAGAGAAACGTTTAATATTGTGTCTATAAATGCAATTAATGAACTTTTTAAAGAGTGCAAGTGTTACCAAATTATACCTGAAAATGTAAGCTGAAAAATAAAGACAATTTCAGAACAATTTATTCATATTTATGATGAAAGAGAAATACCGACTTATTTTACCAACCTTACATTACGATAAAAAAATAAACGCTGAATTGTTCTGAAACTCTTTTATACGAAAGTTTTCTGAAAATGGCACTTTACAACATATCACAAATTTGTAAGACTATAAAACTGTAAACACTGAACTTCTCACTTCTGAACTCACACCTCATTAAATTTACGTATTAGCAAATGGCTTCGCATTCGAATATTTGTGTTTCCTTTTTAATTTTCTGTTTGCAGTTCGTTTCTTGAATACTTAAAGCTTGTTTAACAAATTTCACAATCCTGTACCTATATACTTATGGTTCAAATTAGTGCACATACATGGGTTTAAAAGATGGGTTGACCAAAGACCAACCAATGTATTCAGGTCAGGGGAATCTTCTCCGATCTTCATTGCTACAGAGAAAGCGTAGAAAATTATAAATATAATTTCAAGGGAACGTAGTTATACACCATCCCTTTTCCTCCTTCATTTTAATTCTTCATTCATCCTTCCTCCTTCATTAACGCTCAGTGTTCCCGCTCTGGGAACACCAAACTCTGACGTTTTGATTGTTGCAGGTCACGAAGAATAGATTTGATTTCTATAAAAATAGTTGCGGGTGACATAACTTCACGAGAATCCTTTACTTTTTAGCACTCATTTCCCGTAAAAAAAATGTCACGATTATTTTTAACAGCGCTGGCATCTGCTGAAAAATGGAAGAATGCGAGAACAGCCGGATAGATTGCCCAATGCTAAAAAAAGGGCAGTCGTGTCCATCGCTCGACTTAACTACCAGCAAGGCACAGCCAGCTGCTTCGAAAAAGGGTCTCTAGATCTGTGGCACGCGATGAACGTTTCGATCGTCCGCCATCTTGCTGGTAGTTAAGTCGAGCGATGGCAACGGCTGCCCTTTTTTCAGCATTGGGAAAGGGTTGCGCCTCAAAGGGTTAACTGCTCGAACTCTTTGTAGAGTAAAATCAACTTTTCTTTTTTCCACCTTTGCCCAAACCTCTAAGAGGGTCAACAATATATCAAAGCCAGAGCTTTCAGGGACACTCTCTTGAGTAAATTCATACCGTAGCTTATATCGTGAGTTCCAAAATTAAAATTTTTATTGCAGATATCATGTTTAAGTAATTCCAAATTCTTTTCCAAGCATGCTTCTTCAGGATATTAATTTGAACAAAAATACAGAGTACCTCTTTGTACCAATAAATCTTGAACAAGCATCATTTCTGTAGTCTATCTTTAATCCAATGATCTGTTTTTCCTCTCTCCACTCAATCAATTCTATATTAATGGTTTATTTTCTAGAATTTAACCATGTTTGAAAAAACGAAAAAAATAAAATCACATGAGGTATAAAGAGATAAATTCTTTTGAAGGAATAAATCAAGTTCTTCGACCATCTGAAGAGTTTTGTTTTTTTTTTCAGTGCTTTTTCATTATGCTCTTCTGTAACTTATGTCATATAAGTTACCAAAAAAATATTAAGTTCAATACAGAACTTTTCTTTGACTAATGAAAAAATCTTTCTCTCTCTCTCTCTCTCTCTCTCTATATATATATATATATATATATATCCAATAAATACGTATAATATTTTCTCCACATCTCTAAAGCATCTCTCTTTTTCAGTTTATTTAATGTAGGATTTTTAAATTTTGACACGAGGATAGATAGCCCAAATCGCGAAATATATTCCATCACGCTTTCTTGGAGCTTACTTTGACACCATTTAACAACAGATTAATTAATATCTACTACTGTATTGTCTTGCATACAAACTGTATATAGAGGGTGATTCAAAATAACGTTTGAAAAATAAAGGAGAAAAGTAGTCCTACAAAAAGAATGGAAAATCACATAGAAATATGCGGTTGCAAACACAGTTCCGTTCCGCTACATGGCGTTTCTATGAAAACACCGTAGTCACCAGATTCGTCTCTCATTGATAGATTTTTCATGGCATTTTTAAGGTCTTATTTAAGAAACATTCGTTTCATCATGGCACTAGCGGTATTGAGTTAGGTAACTTGAATGAACGGTTGCATTCTCACAGCCAGTGGCGACTCCTCTATTTGAGCTCATGAGCACGTGAACGCCCCCCCCCCCAAAGAAAAAACTAAAAAATGAATAAATTAAATATAAAAAATATTAAGTACATTTCTACATTTTTGTGAATTTAAAACGTGAGTTTTACTCTTCCCCCAACCTCCACTATTATTAAGTACGCTTATTATAGTTAACGCGCTGTTTTGCAGGTTACTACAGCACAGTATTTACTCCGCTCGCACGTGCGATCAGCCAAATGGCCTTCTGAACTGCCCTCTGAGAAAAAACGCGGAGAACGTGGGGTTACGGCGCTACTGATATCCTTCCGTTCGCACGAGTGCGGAGGTCAATGCAGTTTCGATTAAACGCTTGTCCCCATTCATCTGGCAAAAACTTGAGCATTTCCTGTCGCATTATAGGTCGTAAATGTGTAACGTGTGAGAAATACAATATAGATAAAATGTTATGTAATGATTTTTACCGTCTTCTATAAAGTGTGATTTGAAACCTCCTCTAGGGTCTCTGGATAGCATTTGCGACCCATGTTCCAATGATGTTTTAGATTGTTTTTCTATAAATCTGCTGAGATAGGCTTTGAATGAAAATTTTAAGGGACACTTTCACTCTGGCATACTATGCACGCCTCTGAAAGCAAAATTTTGCCTGCTGAAATGCGTTTATGGAAAAGGTAAAATATCGCTTTATAAAAAATTTGGTCAAGTTTAAAAAAAATAATGCGATTAAATGTTTGGGAAAATGAAACCTCAACGAATAAAACTGAATGTTAGTAAACAAAAATTTAAACATCGATATCACTTGTAGACAATTATATGATTTAATACAACTTCATACCAATTTAAATCTCACTATGCCATTGTGTATTCCAATTTTTAAAACTTTTCTATGATAAAGCTTTTAACAGTTTTTACATGTTTAACGTAAAGCAATTCTTCAAAACCTCTCATTATTAATCTGCTTTATAACGTCTTTCGTTTCACCTTTAGAAATTATCCTTCTCTGGTGTGATAATTATAAATTACCTGCTGCCATTAATTGTTCTCAGCCACGACACTGAAACCTTTTAAATCTTTTGACCAGACTTCGAAGTTAAAGAAAAAAAGTTACGTGCATTAACTTTTACTTAATTAATGAAGGAATTAGTCATTAAAACTAATGATCTTATACGGAATAACCAATGCCTCGTCGATTTTAGAAACTTGCTTCGTTTTTATTCTATTGATTTCCTTATAATCGTGTATCCCTTTTTACATTCATCACTGAAAAAATGTTTTGTTGATTCAACAGAACTTCAGTCGGCTCTATTTTAAAGAAATATTTTTGTAATATCAGCAAAGTTTTTTGTTAACTCAACGAAATACTTTGTTAATTTTGCAAAAATTTTGTTTAAAAGCAACAAAAATATTCATATGAAGCAGCGCCAACCAAATTTTGTTGAAGCAAAAAATTTTCTTGAATTGAATAAAACATTTATTTTGTGATGCATTTCATTTATTTATTGATGTGAAAAGTTTTTTAGAAACGTTGGGCATTTTTGGGATGGGAAAATAGCACTTAATTCGTGTAACCGTCACACTCAGATACATACGGGGAAAAGTGGATTGTGAAATCATAACAACACCGTCTCTTGCCTGCTGAGATTTCTTTCTCCTTTCTTTGAATTTTAATGCTACCATATGTTATTATACGTAAGAACATCAAATTACTTTTAAACTGCATCCTTCTAGCTTCCGCGACTAGTATCGAACTGTGAACCCAAGTTCTGGTAGGCAAGCATTCTAATCACCAGATGAGTTCGACTCGGGATGAAATGATTAAAGTTCAATTTTGGAAGTTTGTCTGTCTGTCGTTCTGTCAGTGACGCTTTTTTTATTCGCACATCACGTAAACTGGCTGATGCGAATGAAATAAAATTTGATGGCATGATAGTTGGTCACTCAACTTAAACTATAGGCGCCGAATTTTTAAGAAATTCATTAGATTTTGAGATTTTCCGAAAATTGTTTCAAACCGCGTAAATTTTTGTTCGCGCATCACGTAATAAAGACTAAAGCGAAAGAAATGAAATTTGGCGATATGATAGCAGATCACTCAACTTAAGCTATAGGCGTCAAATTTTTAAAAAAATTTTATTCGATTTTAAAATTTTTCTGACAATCGTTTCAACTGCGTAAATTTTTGTTTTAGTATGCATAAAAACTGCATATAATTTGCACAACAAGTGTATACTTTCAAAATATTAAAAATATCCACTTTTATGTACAAATTGTGTACAATCTATATGTTTTTGAAAAAAAAATGCAGACGTTTTCTAGCTGGGTAGGTGCTATAATCTTCGATTATTTATTATAAAAACTACTTAATTTGGATAGTTATATAGTTATTGTGCAATAAAATTGATTTGATAATGTGGAGAGTGTTAATAATTATGTACTGTACATTATTTGAAGTATAATTGTTATACTATACAGCAGTGCATTTGAATTTGAACTATAAATCCATTATTCATTTCAGATAAATAAGATTACTGTTCATTACAACGTAGGTACAAAAATATTGATAATTAATAAATTCACGGACATAATTATTATTTAATTCGAACAAAATCCAACACGTGGAGAAAAATGTGTATCGCTGATGTGCACTGTACGCATATACCAGCTGTGTCACCGGCCTGTGCGCACGGTCCCTCTCTTTAAATTTTAAATGTGCACACAAATCTAGCGCGAAATGCAAAATGTAATTAAATTAAAAAATCAAAAATTTCCATGCTAATACAGTGAAAATTCCTTGAAAATGTGTACAAACATATAAAAATATGCGAAATAGTGATAATATCATAAATAAATGTGCGATGCTTTTAAAGCCATAAAAAACATTTACAATTTTTTTACAAAGAATTTCAAATGTACGGAAATGTGAATAAATATTCATAAATGTTTATATTTTGTTAATAAAAATACAATAATGTGTGAACATCTCCAGTTTGTCACCTCTCCTCGTCTAATGCTTTAGCTTTCAGAATTCTTTGCACAATTATGATGGAATAAAGATCAGAAACCATCCAGAAACTTCGGAGAACGCGCCGATATGGACCGGTTTCTCGGCTTTACCATCTGCAAACTTTATCGCATAGATCAGATCTGAACATAAACATTCGAACATCAGGAAATTTTGAACATGCGAAAACTTAAGAATTATCAGTAGCGATGAGACGATGACTATCCGAAGCACCGATGATAGACCGGGTAAAGCCCAAGTAGGGATTGTTACTAGGGTAGTTCAATTTTTTACGTGTAATCCACAGTACTACACTAGTTAACTGCACCCCCTTAACATATAAATGGGAAAATGTTTAGCAGACCAGAAATGTACTAACTAAGACTGCAATGGAGCACCAGTATATGGTTTAGATATTTTTACTCTGGCCGTACAAGTGAATAGAGAGTAATTAAAAGTTCAGTAATAGAAAATCATTGATGTTCACGAGAAGGGGTAGGGGAGAGGAGGGCACAGTAGGACGATAGATATTTTTCTGTGATTCAAGAGCTCAAAATTTAGGAAAAAATCCATAATTTAGTTAACCATTATTGCATTCTGAAACCAGTCATTGCAGGCATTTTTTTTTTTTATCCCTTGAAAAAATCAGACATGTTTCACTTTTTTGGATTTGAGCAGTAAAATATTATCAAATATCAATATCTTTGCTTTAATTTAAGTTTAACTTAATTCCATGCATATAATAATCCTTAGTCTATTGATAAATTTTGTACAACTTTTGAGTTTCTATATAAAGAAGCTTATTTGGGGGGGGGAGGGTGGCACAGTGCTCAATATATAAACATATGGCTGGTGGAGTTATAGAAAGGACAAAGGCACACAGTGACGCGTTTAGGGGGGGGGAGGCAACCGGGATCAGAGACCCGGGGCCCGCACAATCGGCATTTTTACTTAAATTTTCCTAGGAACACCGAATAATTAATAAATATCGTCACGATTTGTATTTCCAAAGGTTTCAGATACAAAGCTACTGGTTCTTGCACACATCCATATACTACTGGCACTGAATGTGATCCGTTGCGAGCCATGTCCACGTTATATTAAGTGATACACCAGACAAGAAATAGAGAAATAGACTTTCTTTTTTGAGTAATTTAAATCTACCTCCGCTGGAAATCGAATCCTAGACCTCTATGCTGTGTTAACGCTGAAACCATTTCCCTACACAGGTAGTCGAAAAAATTCTTTAACTTTTCTTAGAAAAATTATCAGGGACCGCAACTTCTTTGTTGTCCCATGAGCTTCCACACCTCTAAATCCGGTACTGATTGACACAGTTCTCATTTCCTGTAGACTTTCGATCTTATTCGATGATAAAATGAACTTTTGCAAACATTTTGTTACCGTTTACTGTTTAACTTGATGTAATTTTACTATTTTTATTTCATCACACATTGTTGAACGAAGAATTTTACTACTTTTAAATGTGATTCATCAATATCACTAAACTGGCCTCCAAAAGTTAAGGATCAACCAGTTTTTTGCACTTAATTTGCAAATGTATGAATTCAGAAACACCAAATTTGGATGACATGTGCACAAAACAGTAATGCATTGACTGAAATATTGAAGTTTACGTAAGAAAAATGTGAAAATCATTCACAACAAAAAAGTTAATGTCGTTGGAAAAGTCCATTCGTCGAAAAAATAATATATCACAGGTTTATGTGGTAAAATGTCATAGAAACATAACAAAAATGAGTTTTAATAACGGATACACCCACCCCAAGCTTGAATGCATTGGCAGAATCGACTTTCTATGCAGTCATTTAAGTTGTAGGTTATCGCAATGGTAAACAAAGACCAGTCACGGAGTAAGCTTTGTTCCAGCTCTCCTAAAGACTTTGGAGGTGGACTTAAAACAGACACTTGTACACCCAGATAGTCCCAAAGATGCTCTATCGGATTCGGGTCTGGAGATTGCACTGGCCATTCCATTCGCTCTAAACCAAGACCTCAAGATATTCCTCAATAACTGCATCTCGGAGAGGTCGTGCATTATCATCCATCAGAATGAAATAATTGCCAATTGCACCGGCATAATGGCCGACATATGTATCAAGGATCTCCTCCCGGTATCTCACACCAGAGTTCCTCTCTGGCAGGGGCGTAGCCAGGGGGGGGGGATATCGGAATATATCCCCCCCCGAAATGTTTGGATTAGTGATGAAATTCCGTCTATTTATACACATATAAGTTCATATCCCCCCCCGAAAATTTTTCCAGGTTCATATCCCCCCCCCCCGAAAATTTTTCCTGGCTACGCGCCTGCTCTCTGGAATATATGCAGATCCGTGTGACCACGGAATAAGATCACTGCCCAAACCATTATTACGCCACCTCGGTTACTGTGTCTTTCAACAGTGTTGGATTGATGATATCTGGTGCTTTGCTCCCCCCAGATCAGCAGACGTCCTGAATTGCTCTCCAGTGTGAATCTGAACTTGTCTGTAAAGATTTCAGAAGCCCATCGCTGTCTGGTTCAGGAAGCGTTTTTTCTCTTGCCCAAGTTAAGCAGGCTCTTCTCTGCCGTCCTTTGAGGGGGATACACACAACTGTCACCTTGCATGAAGATCTAAATTATGAAGACGCTTTCGCACCGTACTAGTGGATATTCTTCTCCCTGATGCTACAGAGTGGTCTGCAACAAGTTGCGGCACAGAAATGCTTCTTCTCCTTCGGATCGAAAGAGCTATAAACGGTCTTCTACAGGTGTTGCATCTCATGGTCGGTCTGGAATATTTCTTCTGTACACAAAAGCATCCGTTTGATATTGATTCCAGAGACTACCACAGTGCGAGACACATTAAGACGCCTAGCAGCATCAGCCTGTGACAAACCCATTTAAGACCATCCGACCGACTGCCACCTTAACGAATCGGACGAACGGCTTCTCTCAGACATTGCGGGGCTCTACTGCTTATTGTCAACATATCTGCTAATAAAAGTTGTAAATCAACAAAAGTTTCACGCGTAATTACGTAAGCCTGACAGAGAGAGATAGATATACTTGCAAAAGTTTCTCTCACTCATACATGCCTGTTCTTTTCTATAATTAAAAAGTGGTAGCTATCGTTTTTGCATAAATTTGCATAACGTTCATTTTTATCTTTTATATAAATTATAAATTTTATTGTTAATGTCCTTTTTTTATGATGAGCTTTGAAAAACATGTTGTTCCTTAACTTTTGGAGGCCAGTGTATTTTTAACTCTTGTCATTTAAAAACTGCTTTCATATCTTCTGTGTTGAATTTCTCAACCTGTATTTAATTGTAGAAATAGGAATATGTTGCATAATACATCTGATTTCGTATGTCTTACTCATTGTCCCACTGTACCCCAATCCTTGTCCTTTTGCGCCCCGCAAAGAGTCGCATTTTGACAACTTGAGTACGTTTTGAAAATTGACTTTTTTCAAAGAATAAAATAGGGATACATTCTGAAAAAGATTTCAAAGAAAGCCATGAGTTGTCAAAATATGGTTCTGCATTTAATTTTTTGTTTTAATTTTAAAAAAGTAAATAACTTCCCATTACTAACTACAAAACAAGTAAAAGTTGTCCCACTGTGCTCCCTCTCCTCTACTTTTCCGTTGCGTTGCGTGAAAGGAAAAACTCCTTCTAGCATAACCCCAATTAAAATGCAACATGGCTTTATTTGAGAATCAGTCTTACAAATTCTCAGACGGAAGGGGAAAATGGAGTGATCTCAATTCCAGTCACTCAACTGGAACTGAAGCGACACGTCTTCTCAGTGCGAAGCAATTATACTTTACATACGAAACTGGCAATGCAGTGTAAATAAAAACTTGCCAATATACAAGAAATAAGATGCAAACTTCAGCAGCAGTTAAGCATGTATCACAGATGTCCAAGTCACAGCACCGAGATTGATTTTTTTGGTGCTTTATTTCTTTTGCATATTCGGTAAAGTACCCTGTAAAGGTGAAATAAGCACTGTTCAGTAAGTATACCTTATTTTAAGTTCTGTTCTCTGTTTAGAACAGAATTATTATACAAGTGCAATTCAAATTTTAAGTTTATTTTGTATGCCATTTTAACTATAGTAATAACGGTATATAGACATCGTATATTTTAAGCTCACGTAAAAGAAAAGAAAACAAAACCAAAAAAGAAAGATCCTTTTAAATAAAAATTTTTTTTTACCTAATTTACCTGTTCACTGTTTTTCGATTAATCGATCTTTTACAAACCTCACACATACACATATACATATACATATATATATATATATATATATAACATCAGATGTATCAGGTAAAAATAATTTAACGGCATAATTTACTCTTTTTTTTTTTCGTTCCCTAAATTATTTCCAGGTCATTCGTCAGGAATCATTAATGATAAATTACGTGTGATATCATTTACCAAAATGTTACAGAATGCAAAAAACGTTTTGTTCAAGGGGGGGGGGGTGTTGTTAAAAACATTTTTCTCGCTCAATTAATTTTTGCATACCAAATGAAAAAACAGACTTAGAGGCTTGTTGGGTATCAATCAATAACCTATTTTGCTTTACCACAGTAAGAAATTTTTCACGTATATTAACAGCCGACCATAAGATTTAATGTGTTATTTTAATAATTGTTTTTGTTGAAGAATATAATTTTAAACATAAAAAAGTCAACCAACTAAGTCAGCCAAAAGACTTTAACTTTTATAAGTAAAAATACGTACGTGGGTTGTCCATTATTGTTATTTTCTGATTTAAAGGACTTTAAAAAATTTTTAATTTACGCTTAAAATTAAACTGTCCTTAATACTAACACGTTTTAGAAAGCTAAGCATTTCTGAAATCTTAAAAAAAAAATATGTACGTCTTATATTTTAACGGTTTATCGTAAAAGTATGTTCTTTAGAGTGTTCTTTTTCTATTTTAATTAGTTAACTTTTGTAACAGGACATATATAGCTACTTAACTTCTGCCACATTTTAATAATGCCTTTCCAAGCAAATGGATCTTATTGACTTTTAATTTAGGTTATTAAAATTTACGGTTGGAGAGTCAAGTAAAGGAGCAACTCACATCATAAAATGTCACATTAAGAGCTCCTTCGCCTGAAGGTGTTTAGAGATATTATTTCTGAATGAAAGGTCATGATTAAATTTAAGAAAAATTATATTTGTTAGATCAATAGACCAACGTACAAACTTTTATTTTTTTTAAATTCCTAAAATTTTACTCTAAATTTCGTCTTCATTTAAATCTATTGGTATATTTACCGTATTCCGTACTACTTATATTAATATCATCACAGATCAGATAAAACCTAAAATATCATCTAATTCACGATTGGCGGAAAAGGACATAACCAGATGATTTAGTTGTTGAAAAACTTGACGATTAAGAAGCTCTGAGATCAACTTTCAAGAACAAACAATCATTTACGAGAAAAGAGAAATTCGTTCAAGAATGATTTGTTTTTCCGATCAATGAAAGAAAAGTTTTACAGGGTCACACATAATTAAAAGGGGAAACCAAAGTGCTTTAATTTTAATATTTATGAGCCATTTTTCAAAGGAATACTTACACCCCAAAGCAGGAATAAAGTTTCGTAGATGTGGAAAAAATGGATATCGAGCAAAAAGTTGTACTGCTAAAATTCAAAATTATAATTCCAACGAAAAAAAAAGCTTATCCGTTACTGAGGATAATGATCCTTCAGAAAAATGTACGAAATATTTAAAAACGAAGCGAAAAGAAATATGTGGAGATATTGAGGTTCTTGTAGTTGTTACACTGGAGTTCCTGTTGTTTGCAGAGGATTTTAGCTGCTCAAAAACTTGGACTAAGATCTGGACAGCTAGCTCTCGTGGCAAGAAATGGGGAATTGTTACATCTTCAACGTCCTCAGTCTTTCTTGGCTGCACCCTGTGACGAAGTTCACATATTTTTCGTGTATAAATTAATTTCCTATGTTTCGTCTTTCAAAATCCAATACTCCGTATTAATTTCTCTCTCCACTTTGCTTTTCTGCTTGATAAATGCGCATTTGGTTTTTTTTTTTTTTTTTGGTTTTTTTGTTTTTTTTTTGTTTTGTTTTTTTGTTCGCGTTTGCGATTTCTTTTCTAAATTAATTTTGCTTCAGCATTTGCTATGTATCTTCTTAGTGCCTCTCGGTCGTCCGTATTTGCTTTCTTACGAGGGTTGTAGGCTTTTCTTTTGGCGTTCGCCAAATTCTGGCACTTCTGTCTTGGCGATATGCATTTAATCCATTTGTTTCAAATTTTTATATTTATAACGCCTACCGGACAGTTGTTGTCACGTGGTCAGTGCTTATGAATGGCCCATCATTTACTCGCCAACCTGTAAAAAGCTGGCAGCTTTATAGGAAGTTTCTAGTACACTTCTCGATAGCTCTCCGTTAGAGGATGTTGTTTTCCATAATTATGGGCCTCCGGCACGCCGTGTGGCCGGAACGATCAGATTAGTTCCTCGCGTTAATTTTTATTGAAGCAATGTACTGTATGAGATTGAACTTGTTTCCTTTAAAACTGTTTTGCTGATACCTCCAATAAAAGTAGCTTTTCAGAATTCTAGTCATCTGCCTGTTCTCTAAGTCTTCAGCATAACTCATGCATTTTATTAACACACTATACGTTATGTAAAACGGCCGAGGGAAAGTTTTTTAATCGACCTTCGACAACTCCCTCACACACCCATCGATGCACAACTGGTAACTGACATACAAAACGACAACATATTGTAATTCCAACTCTAACTGAAAAACAGTTTTTGTAACGTATAATACAGGCTGATGGCAGAAAATTTCGGAAAAGCACACTTATTATAGGTTGATAATTTTTTTAAATATATTATCATATACACTCATGTCCATAAATTAAGGATAATGAAGTTCAGGCAAAGAAAGAGAAAGAAGCAAAACAAATTTGACTTATTTGTAAAGTCTATTTATTAAGCAAAAAGTAAAGAGCAAAAAAGATGCTATATGTTTGACATAATTAATAAAAATTGCAAGTTTTTACTCCCTTGACCAAATTTCAAAAAAAGAACCTATTTACAAAAAACAGTATAACATGGTTAGTAGGATGGTTAATACGGAGTATGTCTCCCGGACGATGCAATACAGGCCTGACAACGCCTAGGCATGCTGAGTATCAAATGATCAATCTGATCTTGGGGAATATTACACCACTCATCAAGCAATGCACTCCGAAGTTCCGGTAGACAGGTGGGAGGGGGGTTTGACGGGCTGCAATTCGTCGGCCAAGCATATCCCACACATGCTCTATTGGATTCCAGTCCGGTGAGTATGCTGGCCAATGCATACGGGTGATATCCTCCGATTGAAAGCATTCGTCTACAATGTTTGCACGGTGAGGACGGGCGTTGTCATCCATAAACACAAATTCAGTACCCATGGCGCCCCGAAACAAACGTACATGTTGTTCCAGAATGGCATCCCGATAGATGTGGCCTTTCATCGTTACACTCTGAACATGCAGGTCAGTTCTGGAACCAAGAATAATTCCTCCCCAAACGAGCCATCCTGCACCACCGTAACGGTGTCTTTCAATGGTGTTCTCTTGGTGGTAACGGGTACCTGGCGCTCTCCAGATGAATGTCCGGCGAGAATCAGACTCCAAACTAAACCTGGACTCGTCGGAAAACATCACACACGACCACTGTTGGGGTGTCCACAATGCATGCTCTCTACTCCAGGTTAATCGCAGGCGACAGTGAGTTGCGGTAAGTGGAACACATCTGACAGGCCTACGAGCATATAGACCAATGTGCCCTAAGCGTCTGTACACGGTCTGCCTTGAAACTGTCGTACCGGTAGCTGAAGAGAGCTGACGAGACAGGTCTGGTGCTGTACTCCGTCTGTTTCTTTTGGCAGTAACTGCCAAATAGCGGTCTTCATTCGGCGTTGTAACTCGGGGGCGACCTGTGCTGTAACGTCTACTCGCATTACCATCATCTTGGATTGTTGCCAAAGCCTGGAGATGACACTCTGGGCGATTCCAAGTTCCTCGGATACTTCCAGCTGGGTACGTCCACATTCCAGTCGTCCGATAATTCTGCCACGTAAAACATCATCCAAATGCCTTCTTTGTGCCATAACTATGCGGTTTTTGCACTGAAAGGCTTTCACAGCGCTTGTGAACAATTTTACTTCTTTGCCACCATTCCTTATATACCCCTTTCTTACACTCTCGTCATTGTGACGTACCATCCACGCCATCTGGTGGTTTCCTGTAATTTGCATATTCTTCTTCAAGATGTGTGTCATCATTCCACAGGTGAAATTTTATTTTAGAGATCAATTTCTGTGTGATTCTGAATTATCCTTAATTTATGGACATGAGTGTATTATAAAAGCCGATTGTTTAAAACGAGAAAAAATAAACCCATGATTTATTACCACAAAACTTAATAGTGCAGCTAAATGATAGAATCAAAATTGTAAAATTATAAAGAAATCGAAGATTGAAAAGGAACAGAATAATGCAAAACATTCAGTAGGATAATTCAAAGAATACAAAACAGAAGAGAACATCAATAACAAAAAAAAAAAAAAATCGAAAATTTCATTTTCAGGTTATAGAGAAACTGCGAAAAAATAAATTGTAGAAGAGTACACATACTATCCCTTACACACTCATAAAGTTTAAACTGACACGACTTCGGATTTTCCAAAGCTAGGTAGTCTGCAATTGATGTTTTTAATCAATTTTTCTAGATAAAAATAATTGTGAAAACGGTTATTTAACTAGTTGGAATATTCGAATGCTAAAATTTACGTGAGAAAAAGTTATTACTAATTAAAAATAATTAATTTCAAGCGAAGACATTGTTGATAAATTTAGAAAAACTGTTATGTAATTTAGTTTAATAACCAAAAAAGGTTATGTTAGGTATTTTTAATGAAAAAAAAAGAAAAGTAGGATGAAACAATCACACAAATGAAATGTCAGAAAAAATTATGTGGCAATTAATAACGTTCTTAGTAATATATTGTATAGTAAAAAATTTTCATTTAAGTAAACTAATATAAAATTAGTTATATATCGATCAAAAGATTTTATATCGTTTGTTTTAAATAAGAGATTTATCTCAGCAAATAATTCCATCTGAAGTAGGCTTCGAACTATTTTCTAACTATTATTATTTGTTTTTAGTGTGAAACACATAATACAATTTTTAACTTTTTGCAATTTCTAACCATGTATTTCACAACCTCAATAATAGTTTTGTTATCTGTCTTATATGTATTTATTTATATATTAGTCTAGTTATTGCATTATGATAAACTTATATTGAATAGTTGAAATTTATTTCTTGCCTGCTATAGAAAAATTTCATTCATTTGTCTAGATATTTTTATATTATGCCAGTAAAAATTATCAGACATGCAATTAAGAGTACATTACATTTTATATTTATACATTTTTTATTCCACAGCAGAAAAATTTAGATAAATACCAAACAACTAAATCACTGCATTATCTTCCCTCCAAAACTATATCATAAAAATTCTCTTGTTGAATCAATTTATATGATTAAGATTTTTTTTTTTGCTATATTGTGTCTAAGATAAGAAATAATTTAGTTAAGTTACTTTTATTTCATACACAAGAAAGATAAAAAGCATTTGGATTGAATTATCAGTTTCACATTTTGATATCATATAGAATGAAAAAGTGTAAATTAAATTACATAAAATGCGTGTGAGTCGTAAGATGTTTTTGCCTAAAATAAAAATATGCAACTATAAAAAATATTTTTTTTTGCTTATTAATATATACCTCAAAGCTTTGAAACGTTAATAAGTTATTTACTTCTTTTATGTAAATATTATCTTTTGCAAACACCAAAATTAAATTAAAAATTTGCCCAAGATTTTGAGGAGCTGTTTCGCAGTCAGTCTGAAAAATAAAGCGTTTTATGTTGTTTTGAGATCCTAAAAGTGCAGTACTGTATATGCACATAAGCGGATTTAAAATTTTGATATAGAGCAAGAAGATAATAAAAGCAAGAAGAATAATCTGAATAAATTTTTCTAAGCCTAATTTATTTCTATTATAGCTTATATATCAATCAAATTATTATACACATATATCGTTTTGGCTTTATTGCTGTTGTTTTTTAACTCAAGATAAGATCAAGAGGTATATTTAATATCTTTTGGAGATAAATCAGACGTGAAGGGAGAATATATGTGTGCCTGAAAAGTAATTCATTTAAATTAGTAATAAAATTAGTCAGTATATCATTACAAAACATGTAAAATCCTTCTTTACGTTCTTGGACATCCAACAGTTTTGATTGAGACTTTTCATGCACGATACTGGAAGGCTCTTAAGAACTTCTTTAATCGCCTTTATCATGGTGGTTTGAAAAGGTTCCTCAAATGGAACTCTTTCAGCGCAATCTTAGTTCTCTGGGTCAGAAAGAAATCCACCAGATCCAGGCTGAAGCTGCAGGGAACTGGGGCAATGTCAACTGAAATTCCAAGATCAGCAGAGCGCTGAAGCTGGAATCGGTGTTCCCACGTCAAGTCGGGGCCATCGCGATTCTACCGGACCTGCTTGTGCACTCCGAAAACGGCCTACAGATGTTTCCTTATTGCTTAGATTCGGCCGTTAGATCACGTATCTAAGTGCTGGAATCAATTAGTGAGCATCCGTAGGCCTTTTTGGATGACTCATCGGAGTACACAAGCAGGCCAGGTAGAATCACGATGGCCCCGATCAAGTGTCATTTTTCACATTTTCTGGGCTGTTTTTAAACAACTTCAACTACCAGACTTGAGACTAGGAGCCCGATTCAGGTGTTATATGCTTCGCAAGGGAAAACGCTTGTAAATCAAGAAACCCTCATAAGATGTGTAAAAAAGTTTTGGGCAACATAGAGCCAGATTCATGTATTCTTACATTTCAGAGAAAAATCGGCATTGAAACGCGAAGAAAATCGCTTGCGAAAAAAGTGCAGTTCATATTTTACCTAATTCTACAAAAACCTTCTTTACTGTCCCCATCGATTTGTGTGTGTTTCTTTTCTATCGCTTCATCATTTGTAAGCGTTACAAAAAAGCGTTAAAAGTTTTATTAATTTTTGTAAATTCTATAATTTATTGCGAAAAAATGAGAATTTACTCTAAAGAATATTAAACTTTCTAGTGTTATTGAAATTTTCCATCATATTTCTAATAAAATTTACTGCCAATGAAATTTTATAGTAAGAATAGAAAATTTTTATGACATTCATGATAAAATTTACTATCACTCAAAGTAACAAGAATTAGCAAGAATAGACCCTCTCTCCGTAGCTAGACTCCTCCCATGTGAAAGCAATCGCTAGGCCCGTAATATTACATAACCTACTTTTTATAATGAGCAACACTTAATAATGGAACCGATGTAGAAAATTTGACTTGCACTCGAATAGTTTTTAGAGAGGATGCAGATATACCTTGTATTGACATTTACCCGTCAATGTGATTGGCTCAAGTGTGTTATTTCTCCCAACAGGTGACCGAAATAACCTCGTATCGATATTATCAATCGGTATGTCTATCGATATTATCCAACGATGAGATCCTTTTTTTTCGGTTGAGTTGCAAATATGTTAGTTTTGTGAGTAACTGATTAATTTTTCAAAAAAACATGCGACTTAAAAACTATACATGTGTGTATGTGTGTATGTTTTATAATAAACAGCTGTTTTTAATAAAATCGATACAGGAAAATTGGACTAGAATATTTTGTGAAGACACCGTGCACCTTCCAAAAAATGTATTCGAGTAAGAGATAAATTCCTACGTTAGTTTCGTATATTAAAAATATTTATCATAAGAATATGAATAGGCCATGTATAAATATGACTTTCCATATTTCTGTCAAGTAGTGCGTTTTTCAAAAACTCAATTATTATTCGAAAATCTAAAATAGGAAATTTATCTCTTACTCGAATACTTTTTTGGAGGGTGTACATAATTTAATAGATTTATACAAAAAGACCATGTAGAGTCCACATCAGATTCACACATCGGCTCGTTTTTTACAATGCTTAATGAGGATTATAATATCTCGACTGAATACCAAAATTGATATAAAAAAGACGTTTATTCGAATAACTAAATACAACAGTACTGAAGTATTTAAATAACTGAAGATTTTAATAGATAAAGTGACATAATAGTAGCTTCAACCGTGGGTTATTCTTTGTAATTGTTCTTGCATTTTAAAATAATTCAAAACATTGAAAGTTTTAAAAAAAAGGTTCCACCGATAAGATCTCATTCTCTTTGTTTTTGGAACAGTTCCAAAGCTTCACAATTTTGTCTCTGTGACAAATCTTATTTTATTGTTTTCCACAATGGTAGCAAGGATCGCATTTTTCTCTAATGAAAATAAAAAGAATTACCCCCAAAAAAATGTTGCATTTTGTTCACTTTTCAATTGAATGCATTAGTTTGACAACAAAGATAAATTTGTGGTAAGACTTTCAATTGTATGACTTACGAACAAAGCTTTCCATTGCTTGTAACTTTATTGTATTGTAGTGCCTTAAAAATTGGACATGTGTTCAATTCAAATGACATCATGCATCAATCACGCGAAACTTTATACTCGTTTAGAAATTTGCATGATACGTAATATTTTTTAAAAGAGATATTAATTTCCTTACAGCCATTTATCACTATTCTATAAATGTTTTAAATTTCGCTGTTTTTGTGTACAAGTTTATTTTATAATGGACTTATAATAATTTAATAGGCTTATAATAATATTAAAATTTATTTGCCACAATTCAGTTTGGCCAACTATTAAAAAATATTGATTGAACATTTTAATCAAATGAATAATTGAAAGATTGAATTTTCAGTTATTTGTAAGGATGGGCAGTTACGAAATGAGCCTTACTAACCAATCCTTTTTGTGGATTAAAATAATTTTACACCATATTGTTAGATTTGTTTTGGGGGGGGGGTGAAGAGCGGGTGAAATGTGTTCTAAAATCCGTGTTCTACTTGTCAAATAATCAACTTTTGAATTTTGTTGCATGAAAATATATTAACTAGAATCCGAGATAGGGAGTTTTGAGTTTCCCCAATGTTTAGCATAGGGCTTGGCGATTTCTTTCTCCGAAAAGTAATATGCCATCAAATGGAGCCTTTTCACGAAAGTGCTACTAGGCGAAAATTAGAATGTCAGCGATAAACCTAAAAGAACAGGTCGCAGAGTGCAGTTCAGCTGCGATTCTTGGTCGTTGTGAATACGTTAGCAGTTACCTCTGGGGGTTTCGATTTCCGATGGCTAGTCCCTCATCTAGAATTAGTTCAAAATTAGGGGACCCATAGCTAAGACGGTCTGCCTCCCACTGGAGCTCATTCAAATGGAATCCTCTCCCTTCGACCCATCGCCGTCTTATATTGGAGTATCTGGCAACCGCAGAAACGACAACAACAACAACATGTTAGCTGTGTGACCCTATTGCCCATATCACACCTTCTCGTTACGTTCGATCTTCAATTCAGACAATTCTTTCGTTCGACTGCTTTCCACAACAGTTATGTGAGAAACCTTCTGTGATTTGCGTATTCGATATCTGCCACTTTCCAGGGCCAGTCCGAGAAAAATTGGGCATTTCGTACAAGAATTACAATTTTTGTGACAGACCAATCACAGGCAAGCACATTTAGAGGCTGCTGTAACATCACAAATTAAATCATTCCTTTTTCCAGTCAAACCTGTTGATTGAAATAGTCAAATGAACAAGTTGAACGAAAGAATTGTTTGAATTCAAGATTGAGCATAAAGAGAAGGTGTGATATGGGCATAAGAGAGCTGTTTCTTCGCATTGCAGTATTATAAGCGAAGCCTTCTCGCTTGATTTGAGAAGCCTACCTTTTGAGGCTGTTTGAGAATTCTTCATTGTTGCTTGCTGAAGAGCAGATGACAGTTCTGCTTGAAATTTTTCTCCGAGTTTTTACACTGAAAGAATATTTTTGAATAAGAAATATCGCATCTCTGATAAGTTGACTAAAAATCGTGTTATTGCTTGTTAATTTCTGTGAACTGTGTATTGAAATTGTTCGCCGAATTTAAGGAACCAATAAAATTTGTATTTCCTCCTGTTCAACTAGATTGCACTAGGACATTCATATACACCGGACTTCTAAGTTACGATCCTGAAAACTAAGCGGAGTTTACTGCAACAATATATAGAAATTCTAAACACTGAAAAAATTAACATTTTAAAAAAGTTTAACTGATTTTTCTTCAAAACTAATGAGGAATCAATTATTTGAAAAATATTTTGGTAAAATCATACAAGACGGTGCGCACCCCACGTAAACACGACGGCAGTCGCTGGAGCTTGGCGGTTGCCATCGCCGACAATGGCGCCAGAACGATCACCAAATGAAACGTAAACACAAACATTGATATGTAAACAGCACGGATACGGAATATAATCCAATATTTTAATTAATATGTGCCTTTTAGTTTGCATTTGGTTAACAGTAAAAAATTATAAATTTTGAAGTCATGAAATGCATATGACATATTGTTAATTGGTTTGCTTAAATTTCCGTTTTAACAATTTATAATGTATTTAATAAACAAGGATAATTATTTTGTAAATATCTTATGAATTACTACTTGGTTCCTCAATTTCTTCTATATAAAATTGGAGGAAATCATTTTATAAAATTATTTGCAGGTATTTTTATAATTTAACTTCATACATTTCTATATATATTTCAGAAAATGATAATGAAGTATTCACAAAACCTTAGAAAATTAATGAATCAAAAAGCACGTTAACTAGCTCTAGATGAAGATATAGAAGAAGAATAGATGAAGATGTTTAATAAATAATGAAATATGCCATTAACTAAAGTAACTATTTTGATTCTGCATTCATAATTTTACCACATTGTCACATAGAAGTAAAATATAAAGTTTTATCGCTACTTCGGGGAGGGGGGAGGATGCTATCTTGGTCAATTAGCTATTGTTAGCTAAATAAATGAGTTGAGAAAGCTAAATTAATGATGCTGAGACATTTTGAAATAATTTATTGCAATTCATATTTTTCCAGTAAAATCTCTTTATAAACTGATTATCGGTCATGCTATAACATTAATTATAAATTTCAAAATTGTTTTTGTGAAGATTTTTTTTTTCTATTTTTGTAATGAACTTCAATTTAGTAGACAGGATAATTTTTAAATATTCGCTCTTATTTTTTCCGAACAAGGAATTTCATATTCAACAATAATTTAAAATGCTCAATATTTTATTTTTTAAGTTAATGGGAGACGTATATTTCGATGTTTTATAGTACTTCTTAAAAATCAATATAAATCAAAAAATATTATTTAATATATTTTTATGCAGTTTACAGTAAAATGTAACAATCAGAATAACTCTGAAACTTCTGAGTTCTATGCGATGTTAAATCACTTTTTTTTAATGTTTTTCTTTATCAAAACAAGCAGTTTCAAATCTAGTTCTTTCAATATTTTTTAAACAATTGCTACTCCAAGGAGTTTGGGGAAATGAGAAAATATTATCAACTCTCAACTACCCCAACTTGAATAGAAATATTTTAATTTTGATACTTTGAAATCCTTTTTCGAAATCTCAACATTTTTTGACACTTCTGAAATGACTTGACGGGAAGAAATTTACAATTTTTTTTCTAATGTCTTCCTCCGCATTTTCGCTGTGGCATGCATGTATTTTGAAAACTCATATGCATTTGGCATCTCGCTTTCGTAAAAAGGTCCAGGAAAATAACATTTTCAGCAGTTCCAAATCGGGTAACTCTCGTGCCTTTTCTTCTCCCCCCCCCTTTCCTTTTATACTTCTCCAAGTTTTTCCAGACTTCATTCAAATCTCCAGCGCTTGTCGGCGACGCTGCAGAATTTTCGAGATATGAATCTAATACCTTGTTCATGTGGATGACTTGGAAAGATTTCGAAATTGAAGCGTTTCTTTTGAATTTATGTGTTCTGTATAAAGTTTCAATCTTTCCATGTAGAAAAAAATATATTAAAATGGACCGCATCGTGTACCTGTATGGGAGCGTTTAAAAAACTTCTAAATAAAAGATTTTGAAAATGCATACGAAACTATTTTAAATCTCAATTATTTCGCCAAGATAAATGAATTTAAATTAGATAGCTCTGGGTGTTTGATTATGCTGTTATTTCTTTTTTTTTAATTTATTGTTATTAAAAAATATATACTTTGAAATTCTGATATGTAGCCTACTGAATGCAACAAGAATATTAAACATAAAATTGAAATATTATCAGATAAATTATAAATAAAATAAATAGCTGTATTTAGACAATAATAACAGCAATTATCTTCCAGGAGCAGCTTTCATCGCAGATTTTCTTTACTTAATTAAGCTAAAAAATTCGTGAAGATTTATTCACGTAAAAAATAATTTTCTATCTTCTTTTTCTTTAATATTAAAAATTAAAAAAAACGCAATCAATAACAATGCTAACATTAAAAAAAAAAAGAAAAAAGGAAAGTAAAGAAAAAATTGATTTATAATTGTGTCTTTTAACATCTGCAGAAGTAACATTAAAAATGTAAAGTTTGAAAAGGTTGTTCGGATAAAATAAATTATTAAAAAGTAACTGTTGAATAAATGAAGAAATAAATCTCAAAATAAAATTGGATCTAAAAAATTATTTTTAAATAAAATTTTATTTAACATATAGTTATTTCCTTATAGGTAAAAGCTTAGGCGTAACAGTTCCGAGTTATATGACTCCAAAACAATAATCACCATTAGCTCAAAAGAATGAAAAATCTATGCTAAAAATCGTAATAAAATCCACGACATTGGTACGATCTACTTAAAAATTTTCATAATTTTAAAAAAAAAAATCTGTGCTAGTTTAAAAATCTAAAAATGTACCCGTTCAATGATTTTTGAGTGATTTTTCCATGATTTTCACCTTCCACATAATCCGATGGTTTAATGACAGTGGATCTCTTAAAAAGTCCTCCGCCCAAAGCACGCCCACCCCTTTGGCAGACGCCTTAAGTGCGGGCTTGCCATAACACAAAACAAAACAATAACGATAGTGAAAAGTAATAAGATATTGTGAGTGACATTTATGTCATTTTGAGGTCACGAGTTTAAAAATGCGTTTGAAACTGTATTAGGTTAATCGGGCTTCAAATTCAAAATTACGTCTCGGGCAAAATAATTTCGTAATTTTTATGATTTCATTTACTTAGAATAGCTCATTATGAAGATTAACCTTTTATACGAGACCAACAAATAAATCAAGACCAGTACTTAACAAGAACATAAATAACCGTTAAGATTATTACCGTACTTAACAGAAATAAACGTTAAGGTACTGTATCAATTGTTTTTCTTGAACCATGAACCTAGATTGAGGATGAGGATCTTAGTTTTCTTGAGCTCACTTTTTCTCTTCATTGCTTTTTGCTCACTTTCTGAATTTCATTAACCCCACCAGTGGCGGCTCGTGGTTGATTTAAAAGGAGGTTCACAAAACAAATTTCGAAAATTAAAAATGCAGATACGACGCACCTTACAAATTAAAATAGATTTGCGTTTCTTACAGGAAAACAATGCACGCAACTGAAAGGAAAAAAGTCATCTTGGGTCTAACATTTCGTCACCAAGATAAGTTTTAGCAAAGGTGCTGTCTTCTCATTTTATTCCAATATTTTTTCAAAGGATACCATTGAAAAATGCCATTGCTTTAGCTCCGAAACACGTATCTAAATTATTTACACTAGTTTGTAAAAATATATAATGTAGTGAAAAATTGTAGAAATAAAAAAAAATATTAAGAAAATGAAATAAAAATTAATTAACTAACCGAACGTAACAAACCAAGGCAAAATCCGGAAGCGATACCGCAAAAGAGTGGCCATGGGTGCACAATGAATTTGTGCGAACGGACAGATTTCATGAGTGCCGTGCTTTCTCCCAGCTGTCTGGGCTTCTTATCCCAGAGAGCGGTTCAGAGGGAAAAATTTCCGTTCGCATGTGCGACTGATTAGACTGTATTGTAGTAACCTACACTACAGTGCGTTAGCTATAATAAGCGTATTTAATAATAGTGGGAGGAGGGGGGAGAGAATAAAACTCCCGTTTTAAATTCACATAAATCTGGAAGTGTGTTTAATATTTTTCTTTCAATTTAATTTGTTAATGTGTTTATTCTTCAGTTTTTCCTTTGGGGTTCACGTGCTCATGTGCTCAAATGGAGGAGCCGCCACTGAACCCCACCAAGTGCGGTTAGAACTACCTCATCTCCGAACAGAAACTGCGTTTGCGTTACATAAACGAACTTGTCAATTTTTTGAAGCTGTACAAAGAGGTTTAACAAGCATTTCTTAGAGATATAAGAGAGAGACGCAAATTCTCTGAACATATCAACCACAACAACAACTACGTTTGAGTGACGTACAGTATGTCCAGCTAATAACACCCTGATTTCACAATTAAATATCTCAAAAACAAAGATCCAATAAAAGAATTCACCAAACGGTATGTTTATTACGCAACTGTAAAAATTTTATACAGAAGCCTTGAAACATTAGCTACTATCGTATAGTCGCGTACACAGACTTCCTTTAAAGGGAGGGGATTATAGAGGTAGTGTTTAAAGGCGTAATCTTTGTGTTGAAACTAGCCGCCTCCGGCAACCAGTTGATTCGCCATCTTAATAAATCTAGTTCAGAGAGAATCCTGTTTCTCATCGGCTTCCATGGCACTGAAATCTCTCAGATTCTGAATGGAAATTAAATTAAGATAGTTACAAACAGGGTAACCCTACGGTAAGTGGCGCCCCCCGCTAACGTAAAAAAAGACGCCCTCTTTTGTGCTCTGCTTAGTTTTTGAGTTCGAAATGACGCCCCTTCGAAGTCGTGCCCCGACTCGGTGCTTACCTTGCTTAACGTGTCGGTCCGCCCCTGGTTACAAAAATAAGATGGTTTAGTGATAAAAACCTACAAAAATCTACAAATTATTTTCGTCCTATATTAATTTTGAAGAGCTTTTGAAGAGCTAATTTTGAAGAGATATTAATTTTGAAGGCCGTTATCAACAAACGGAAACTGAAAAAAAAGTAAGAAAATCTGAAACACTTTCAGATTTTAAATACCCACTAAAGTGCTATATATTAAAAGCGTATCAAAATCCATGCCTCTTCCCTATTTTCTATCCTTATTTCATTAAGTTGGAAAGTGTATCATTATTCACGAAAGTGATTAAACAAAATTAAAATTGATATTTCTAGCATCCTTTTTCTGAGTGTAATAGAATAGAAATAAAATGGTGGGGGAGATGCGCAGAAAAATGCACAATTCGAATTGAATGAAAGTTTCAAAAACTTATTTTTTGTTTGTTTGTGTTACATGTACTTCGGATTTGTGTGCTTGGCTCGAAATCAGCTTATAAATCCACGTCAAAAGGAAAAACTTATTCAGATGCATTCTTTATCCAGACGTAGCAGACGATAAAATGAATTTATTTATTAAAAACTGTGTACTCTATAAGTTTGCACCATCTGTCGACTGCTGTGTAAAATAAAAACTCAATTGTATTCTTTTTTTTAATATAAAATATAGTTTTTTGTGCATTATGGGAAAAGTATTTTTTTTTTTGGCACGATAAAAAGCAGCCTATATGTTAATACAGGACTTTAACTGTCTTTATTCCGAATTTCATCCAAATCCGTCAAACAGTTTCAGCGTGATAGAATAATAAACATGCATACAATAACATTGGCATTTATAATATTAGTAGGATTTGAAATTTATGGATGTTCTGCTAAAAAATCTTCGACACGAGGGATTAGAACCCCCAAACCCCACCTTGAGTACACTACTAATAACAGATGACAGTGCACGTCAAAATCGATTGACGATCAGCATGTATAAGTATAAATTCACATCACAATCTTTTCAATATTGTTACGAATTTTCGGGGCAACCCGCTGCTCTGTGGCTTAAAATGGTTTAAAATTCGTATTCTACGCTTCAAATAGATAAATTTTGCTTTTTGTTGCATCAAAATCGGCCAATTAGAACCGGAGATATGAGGTTTCGGTTTGCCATTGTTTTTCAATGGAGGTTCTAGAAAACTCGAGAAATATTAGTCCTAGAGCTTAGATCTCTTCACTTTTGAGGACTTATTTTTGGCGCCAAATTTGGCGATATTTCGCCAAAAGTCGCCAAACTTGGCGACTTTTTGGTCATTTGGCTCGTTTTTCCCAATAGGGCCTGGAAGTTGTTTTTCCTGCATTAAAAACGCATAATAACCTAACATTTCTCTTCTATGACGTAATCAAAATTCACGCTTTATGTAGAACCCTCGAGAAATAGACTTTTCTGGAAACTTCTTGTTCCTTCTGCGTCGGCTATTTATAGAAGCGCGCGTCGCCCCGACTGTTCAGTGCGAGTTGAACGCTCGATGTGTGAAGAGCTCTCAGTACGCTTGTGAATTGATAGTGCTATAGAAGCTGTGTTTTAGCTTGCTTTACGAAGCTGTTTTGAAAGTGCTGTGTGTAAATTCTTCATCGCTGAGTCTTGAGAGACTGTTAGTGTTATTTCTCGTATATTTTCACTGAATTCTTGCCAGTGAAAGTGTTCTATTTTGTGTGAGAAATACAGCATTTGTGAGAGCTTCTGATCTAAGCGAACTGTTAAAAGCACATTACTGCTAGATTGTGCTTGTGAATTGTGTACAGCTGATTGTTCTTCGAAGTTCTAGAAGCAATAAAGTTTGTGTTCCATCCTGACAAGTGACTTTTTACTTGAACTTTTTACACCAACTGGACTTTAGAACGACGAACCCCAGGAGTAGCAGAGTAATTCCGCAACAATATGTCCACTCTTACGGAGGTGGCGCAAAGGAATAATGAAAGGGTCTAGCTGGATAAGTACCATGATTCAGCCTCCATTGGCAGCTTTGAACGAAACTTTATTAATATCGACTTAATGTACCAATGCATTTCATATGTGTTTTGCAGCCGCATTCCGCTTTATTCTCGAGAAATGGAAAAACATAAGCGTATGCATGTTTTTCATTCTGATATATTTCAACCTGATGTATCTCAAAAACTAATTGAGCTAGAGAGATAAAAACCAACGCGAGGTTTTAGGAAACCTTAAAGAGCATATGATTTATTTAAGGGGGGGGGGGGATTTTTTGAATAATTACATTTATTGTTAAATAATAAATAAAAATATTGTAATAATTTATCTTAATGTTCTCGGTGACTTACAATCAACGAAATAATGTGTGTTGTATTACTTGACGTGCCCCATTTGCTCATAAAAATTGCGTTTATGGAAAGTTGGTGCACATTTCGAAAATAATAATAATAATAATAAACTCTTAGATTATCACATACCGTAAAAAAGGTTTTTAAAAAATCTGAAATTCTTCCAGATCTTATTTACGCACTCGGCTGGAAGAATTTCAGTATTTATTTTTCTTTTAATCTATTCAATGAATTCTGACATATAGAGGGAAATGATAATTGTAAGTGCTCCAGAAAAATTGGTTTTTCTTATGTGCACAAATTAGGACATCTATAATGAACGATAATATAAATAATTTTTGTGTCCTCAATTGTGGACACAGGATCTGAAAGGGTGGAGCTTGTTGTTGGTTGAATAAAAATATGTTTAAAAAGAGAAATAAAACCAGATATATCACACATATTTCTTCTTACGACAAATACCTTATTCTTTTTTCTTTCTAATATTAAAATTTGCGAGCTTCCAAAATCCATTTATAAAATAATCGTAATCGTAATCTAGATGATACTTATTGTTTAAAAAAGAAGTCTAAATTTAGAAGGAAAATACCAGAAGGTACAAAAAAAGGAACACGAAGTTCACTTTCATACAGAGAGAAACAAAATGGCAGCTTGGGTTTGGATTTTTCCAATTTTAAGTCCTTACAAACTATTAATCAGGATATTTTGCATTAAAACCATTAAGATAATCTCCGAACAACTATTCAGTGTTTTTTTTTTCCTCTTAACCATTGTGAAACTTTGATGTACCCCGCAAAATGGGGGATATAAACACGACTAATGTAATGGAAGAAATAATGGGGTTTCTGCTTTTTTTTTCATTGTTTAGTAAAATTAATGATTAGAATGATGCCCAAAGACATATGCTTTTTTATCTATTTGAATAGTTTTCGAAGAAGTGAAATGCGCGGTAAATAAATGTAGAATATTTGGTCAAATTAATTGAATATATGAAACTTTCCGGTAAGTCTATCTTTCTTTCAAATCACTTAAAGGGCCATTTTTTCTAGTAATGCTATATTGGAAAAGCTTTAGCATGAAGATTGATTTAATGAAAGAAGTTTATTTAGCTTACTAGATACGAATTTATTTTAACCTCTTTCTTTCCCTGGGAGGCATACTTATCACCGCCTCTATTTAAAAAATATATACCGGGTGTCCAGAAAAGGACTCCCTGATTTCAAAATTAAATATCTCGAAAACAAAGATCGATAGAGGAATTCAGTAAACGGTATGTTTATTGTGAAAGCTGTAAGAATTTTATACAGCAGTTTGAAATAATAGTTACAAAAGCTGCTAACAGATGGCTCTGTAATCGCTATACGTAATGCCTAGTATAAATAGTGATCCGAAGCCCAGAGCGATCAGTTCCACTATTGAAGCGTGAAAGGAGGTTAGAGTACCGAAGGAAGAGATTAAAACCATGTACTCCATTGAACAACGCGTTTTTCTGGTGCTAGAGTACCACAGGTTAAAAGAGAATCCTACGGCAACAAGGCGCAGTTTTCAAGCACGATTTAATGTTCCAAAAGGACCCGATGCGAAAACCATTTGTACGCTCTTCGCCAAATTTCAATGAACAGGCAGCGTAACTGATGATCCAGTGGGGAATTTTGGCCGCAAGCAAACTGCAGTTACGCCTGCAAATGTCGCCACAGTTTCTGGAATTATTCAAAAAATCCAATATCATCCTTCCGTAGAATTGCATTTGAGACTGGTTTGAAGCGTTCCAGCACGCATAAAATACTGAGAAAGAGCCTACTCATTAGGGTGGATCGAAAAAAACTTTTTTGCGAAATCTTTATCGCCTGAGGTGTCAAAAGTTGTATATTGATATGAATAAGACGTGTGTAAAATTTGAATGTTCTATGACAACGTCTTGGGGTTGCGCATCGAGTTGAAATTTAGAAATTTTTGAAAAATATGACTTCTTTAAAAAATCGACCAAAAAAATTATTTTCCGAATTATTAGGCTCCCGAGGTTTTGGGAGTTGAATATTGTTATGAATAACACGTATGCAAAATCTTTAGGGGCTACGACAATTTCTAGGGATTGAACATCGAGCTTGAAATCTATAAATATCTGAAAATTATGTGTTTTTTGAAAAATTTATGTAGAAAGCAAACTTTATCTGTTAAAAATAATTTAGTCCTTTTATATGTTAAAAAATGTTCAGAGAAGCTCAGGAAATCACAAAAAATTGGCTTTACGAATAGTTTGGTACAATGCACACGTTATGCTGTCGTTTTGTCTTGGGCACAGTACGCAAACTGTGATCTAGTTCTAGACAACTAGCGCCGGTTTGCCTGCCGAGTGATGGCGATGCACGTGCATTCGGTTAAACCAGGCACGAGATATTACATTGTTACAGGCATTTAATTTAACGTTTCAGATAGATGGTGCTTTCAGTTTACTCTGAAAAAAGCTAAAAGGTGGCTGCCTTGCACTGCCACGATTCTGAATAAAGTGACACTGTCTGCAATAAGACACTCAACAAAATCGGTGTTCTTAGAACAGCTGGAAATATCGAAAGAATTACCTTGTACCAAGTTACTAAACCGAGAAGACATACTGGTACTTCTATATTAGTCTTTTGTACTTAAAAAAAAAAAATTCTGAATAAAGGGCAGGACCCCCGGAAGGAGAAGTAACCTTAGTTGTGGCGATCAAAATACACGAAATTTGGATCAATGCCAGTATCCTTACTGTACACAGTAAGTATACTGGCCTTGATCCAAATTTCGCGTATTTTGATCGCCACAACTAAGGTTACTTCTCCTTCGGGGGATCCTGACCTTTATTCAGAAATTTTCATGATCAAGTTCAGCAGCTAAATAAATCGTATGTTAGAGAGGAACATAAGGAATTGTTTATGAAGAAAGTGGGGAAAACCCTCACTTACCGAGCTATTGAATATCGCACTTGAAAATGTACTGACTTTTCCTGGAGTACGTGTTGCTCAGAGCCTCACATACTCACACAGTTCGGGAGTCATTAGTAGACCAGAGGGGAATTAGATTTGTGACAATCGATGCAATTGTAAAGAAGAGAAGTTTATGGAAAATGAGAGAAAATTTGAAAGGTTAGAAAGAGAAATTTCGAGATTGGGAGAGAAAAAGGTGAAAGTTCCAATGCCCAGAGTATGTCTCCAACTTTAGTCATTGATTTTGAGAGCGAAAATAAGGAAAGGGAAGTACGAAAGACTGAAGAAAACGCTGAATGTCTATCTACCACCAATTTGGGAGGTGCGTTCACAAATGACCAAGTTAGAATAAAAGTCTCAGTGCTTTCACAAGTCTGCGACACGAAGTTATTACGGACTGGGCAGCAGAAACTCTAGTATCAACTTTATTTCAGAACCTAGAAAGCGGAATGACTGCAGATGGAGAGAAACCTTCTCAACTGATTCTAGACCCATATAAAGTTAGAGGAAGGCTGAAATTACTCGCAATGAAAGAAACGGAAGAAAGCTTTAAAATTTACTTTGGATTGTTTTTTGATAGGAGGTAGGACAAAACCAGATACATAGACAAATTTGTTGACGGCAATTTACACCCAAGTGTTTGTCACAAAGAACATATCTCGCTGATAATGGAACCTGGTTCAACATACTTTGGCCATATGTCACGATCTTATTTTAAGAATTTCACTGGAAATTTGGGAGAGCTTTACACGAAATCCATTGATTTTGTGACCCTCACATGCATTGGCGGTGGTGGCGAATCATCAAATTCTGGAAAGAACAAAGGCTTTATCCGAAATCTAGAAACGCAGTTCTCTAATCTAACTAAATCTCCCCAATGTTGTAGTATTTGCCAACTTCACACCGTAGCAAACAGCCACTCCGAAATTGGCTGTCTATCCATCTATCAGATGGCGGTTTCTTACGATCTAGATTATTACACTAGACATAAAGTGCCACAGTTTGATTTGAAGTCGGGCTTTACATTATTCATTAAAACGCATGCTCCAGTAATTGAATGCTTGGGCTGGCACTGGCAGGACTCTGATCGCAGGCAAATCAACGAGGTGAGCATCTTGGGTAATGTAGCTACGACTGTGATTGTACTAGAGAAGAGCTGCGAACGTTACTAACTATTTTTCAACGGGACTAATTCATTAAAAATATAATTTTTGCTTTCTACACGTTTTTGTCAAAAAATGCACATTTTTCAGATATTTATAGATTTCAAGCTCCTTCTGCAACTCCTAGAAATTGCCACAGCCTATTCAAATTTCGCATACGTCTTATTAATAAAAATATACAACTTCTAAAAACTCGGGAGCTGAATAATTCGGAAAAGAATTTTTTTGGTCAATTTTTTAAAAAGTCATATTTTTCATAAATTTTTAAATTTCAAGCTCCATGCGCAACCCCAAGATGTTGTCGTAGGACATTCAAATTTTACACACGTCTTATTTATATCAATTTACAACTTTTGAGACCTCAGGAGATAAAGATTTCGAAAAAAAAAAATTTTCGATCCACCCTACTACACATGTTTCCATTCAAAATTCAAACTCAACAGACCATACCCGTACGAGGGTTGACTTTGCTAATTAGATGCTCACAATGATTGATTTGATGTTGGCTGCATCTGGTTTACAGATGAAGCACACTTCCACCTGAATGAAATCGTGAATAAACGGAACTGTCGATTTTGGGGTTCCGAAAATCCATATTGGTGTGAAGCGAAACCCCTGTATTCTCCTAAAGTTACTGTGTGGGCTGCAGTATGAAGCAGAGGCATTATTGGCCCTTTTTCCATTCGAGAAACGGTCATTAGTGAACGTTACGTTGCAATTTTGGAACAATTTGTCGCCACTAAGCAAGTGTTAGAGGATCGACCACGTACTGAACGGTTTATGCAAGATGGAGCCCGACCACATCGTACCGAACAAGTGTTTCGCTTTTTTGGTGAATACTTCGGGAATCGAGTCATTGCTTTAGAATATCCCAAATTTACTGGTGCAGGCATGGATTGGCCTCCATATTCGCCAGATTTGACTCCCTGTGACTATTTTTTGTGGGGCACATTGAAAGACATTGTCTACCCGAAGCATCCCGTCACGCTGGACGAGCTTGAATCGGCGATCTATGTGGCATGTGAATCCATTTCTGTTGAAACACTATGAAATGTGATGGCAAATTTCATTCTTCGTTTGCGCCACCTCTGTAGTGCCAATGGTGAACATTTTAAAAACCTTGTGATGTGATTTTTTGCAAAGAATGTTTTCATACGATTATTTCATTTATGTTTGCTGATAATGAGCTGTACCTCGTACAGCGCCATCTGTTAGCAGCTTTTGTTACTATTATTTCAAACTGCTGTATAAAATTCTTACAGCTTTCACAATAAACATACCGTTTACTGCATTCCTCTATCGATCTTTGTTTTCGAGATATTTAATTTTGAAATCAGGGAGTCCTTTTCTGGACACCCGGTATATATTAAAAGGTAGAAGCTTTTTATTGAAACTGGATTTGCCGTCTTTTCTTGACGTCTCGCTAAAAAACCAGATTTTTCATTTTAATCTTTTAAGATTGGTAGTTTAAACCAATGGTGTACTGTGTGTAGAGCATAGGCTTCTCGCACATACGACCAGAGTTCGTATTCCGACTAGGTAAATTGAAATAGAATTATTTCAAAAAATAAATCCATGTCTGTAATGATATTCGTTGACAGAACCAAAATTAAATTAATTAAAATTAATAAGTTTCATTTACTCGTCCATTAAATTTCTTCCAATAAGAATTTAAGTAATTTTTTAACAGTAGTTTTTTACTGTAAAGCCCTAAACAAGCATAAATTAAAAAACATAGTATATTATAGCAAAGGCATGCTATAAATAAATAAAAGTTTCATCACTCAGAAAATTTTTAAAGAAAAATACAGATATTTCACTTTTGCAAGGGATAAAAATTTTTAAATACTCCAAATATTTTTTTAAAAAATGATTTCAGATTTTCTTATCAGGCTACACGATTCATCGAGAATGTCCCACAGATCTACAGTCTGTCAATGAAATAGCCTAATGCCGGAGCCCTTCTTCCAAAATACAGTTGTTGGGACGTTTTTTTAACCCTATTGGAAAGCAAACGGATTTCTGAAGCTTTTATTTTTAAAAAAATATCAAAATACCGAAGTTTACTAACCAGATTCAAAATTTTATAGATCCATTTCAAGCGTGGAACAAATTTTCATCATTCCAAAAATTTTGAATCTGGTTAGTAAACTTCGGTATTTTGATAATTTTTTTTTTAAATAAAAAGCTTCAGAAATCCGTTTCCTTTCCAATGGGGTTAAAAAAAACGTCCCAACAACTGTATTTTGGAAGAAGGGCTCCGGCATTTGGCTATTTCATTGGCAGATTGTACTATAGTAGCTCACGATCGATGGATTCTCGATCGCTACACTAGGGGCACAAAACTTTTTCATTAACAGAAAGGTATTGGTTCACATCTCGTGTGAATTAATGAATACTTTTCTCCTGAATATGGAAGGACCGTTTCTGGCTCTTGAAACATTGCTACAGTTGTTATTATTGATATGTGTATTTTATACATTGTTTTTGAATATCATTTATACGTCGCATGTGTTTCAACTCATAAAAATATCTACATCTTATCTCAAAACTCTGAGATTAACTATCTTATAAAATTTATTTGTTTATGAATAATTTCAGCACATTGGTACTACACAAGTTATATCATATGAAAAACTGAAGAGTTGCTAAAAGCTGGATCTCATAAAAAGTATTTATTCTCCTCAAGAGCCGGATCAAGAAGACTGTGGGCCCTGGCGAAATCAAAAATTTGGCCCCACACGATAACTCTCTTTCCCTTTCTCCAAAAAAAAAAAAAAAAAAAAATTTCGTATATTCCAAATTTTAAATTTATTATGCCAGTGAAACATCACTTCGAAATGCTGCATCGATTATAGAGTGTTTCAACGAACTGGAAAAAAGTGCAACTGATTAAGATTGGTTTATGCAAATGTCAGTTAGAATTACTTTCATTGTTCATTACTTTATAATTCGAAAATAATATAACTCTTGAGAATTTTTTTTTTCTGTTTTGTAACATTATTGCAAAGATATAAGATCGGAAAGTATAAGATTTTGGGCCCCCTAAAATCTGTGGGCGCTGGGCAATTGCCCCATTTGTCCTGCCGGTAAAAGGGTGCTGATTCTCTTAAATTCGCATCATTCAAAATGAAAGACAATTTCTAAAATATCAATTGCAGTTGAGTTCTTTCACAAGAGATTCATTGGAACGGTTATTAGGTCTTAAGCAATTCTTTTCAGCGTTTATTAACTTGTGTTAAAGACTACTATAGAAGTACATCTTGTGGCAAAAAATAAACTCTAATTAAGCCCATTACAGCCCAAGTGATGTAACAGGATTTTCTGGTTTTATGGGTAAGAGAAACTGAAATGTTTGACAAAGGTCATTCTTTTAAGAGCGCAAATGGTGTAAGTTGTAACTCCCTTATCAACTGTGTGGATGACAGCACTAATTTATGCAGGAGCCGTCTGCCTGCGGAAAGCCCAAGTGGTGTAGCTGGAGTTACACTACTTTGCCGGCAACTGTCATCAGAGTGTTTCTTCTTTTCTAGACTGATGCCCAATCCTCTTCTTTTTTAAGATTAAAATTTACCATTTTATTTTGTGAACTTGTGTTCTGCATTATTCACTGGGAATTCTAGTGAAGGAAGCATTAGTAAGATGCGGAATTGCATACTGAATTTAATTTACATTTCCATGCTCCTCGCAAAGACACTTGTGTAAAAAATGATACTTTGACCAATAGAATTAAGCATTCTATGGATGAAAACAAAAGCACTAACTTCTACAGGATCATGAACTGCATCTACGCCAAGCAGAGAAAGCTCGCGTGCCAATGAAAGTTAAGTTGACACAGAAAAGTCAGATGACAAAAGACTGCAGATGACAGCTACTACGCCTTTTCCTTTGATTGAGAAAAATCAGATCTTTCCCAAAACATAGCGTATTACAAACTTAATTTATGTGTTTAGAATTTGGGTTGTTGTGAGCTAAAATCAAAGCGAGGATTAATGTATTGTTAGGATGAAGCGACTGGATCACAAGGATCGCAAGAAATCGGTGCTTATTTTATCAAACACATAGAAACCAGGGCAGTTGGACCAAAACCCGTTTCAATGTTCAGTGATACATGTACTGGCTAAAACAGAAATTGGAAAGTTGCCATGTCAATGATGAAACTACTGATGAGTGACTGAAACACTATTAAGATCATTTATCAAAAGTTCGTGAGAAGTGGACACTCCTATTTGGATAATGACTGATTTTGCCTCTACAGAGAATTTCAGCAGGACACAGCAAGTTTTTTGCCCAAATGACTAGTACAATATTATTGCAAAATCAAAAGGGGGGGGGGAGAATCATTTCATATTACTATGGCTTGGCCATGATCGCATAGGCTTTCAGAAGGAAAAAGGAAGCAAACTAAAAAATATCAGACTAACCAGTATGGATTTACACTCACAAATTTATTTTGAAAATATCTTACATATGCCACCTTTACACACAAATGCCATAGTATACTGGATGATTAAAAAAAATAAACATTGATATTCTGTAATTGTACTTAAAGAAATTTAAAATACTCTATACTGTAGCTTTCATAAGACAGAAAACGTTAAGAAACAAAAATAATTATATATATGATCTGTATTCATGCGGGTTAAATCGGGGCCTTCGCTATTAGTAACGGGCCTGCGCGTGTATTTCGATAAGTCATCCAAAGAGGCCTACGGATGCTCGCGTCTTCCCGTATACATTAAGCAATTTTTAAGCTTTCCGATGCTTTGAAACGTTATTAAATGTAGTTTTAAGTAGTGATTGTGTTACTAATTCAAGTACGAACTCATTAACAGTCTCTTTACTATGATACACGCGGACATTAAAGTAAATAGATGCATGTAATTTGAAGGAAAAACAAAGTAGTGCTCACTCTCATGATTCCTTATTTTAGCTTGAATTTTAATATACATGAAAAAATTAAGCTGACTTTTAGTATACATTAAAGTAAACGAATACACAAATGATACAGACATTTTTATGCATTTCTTTATACTGAATGTTTAAGTTTCACATTTTCAAAGCAGTTACAACCATTATTACTTTTAAAATAAATTTAACTAGTAGTTATTAAATTTTCATTTATTAAATATTGTTCGGTTAATATATTAACAAAATATATGACGAGGAGCTGAAATAGAATTTAAAATATTTGATATTTACAATTCACGTATACAAAATTTAAGTACTGATATACTATTTAATTTTTAATCTTTAGTAAGTCGTAGGTATCAGAAGAATTTTTGCTATAATTATAAGTACAACCTGTGCACTGCAAGTCCTTGGTATTTACATGAAAAATAATGTAAATTAATTTAACGAGAAACATTTAGAATGAATTACAAAATAAAGGGTGTTCCATAAATAGTAGTACGAACTTAAAGGGGAGATAATATATCAAAAGGATTAAGAATAACGTAACAGTGTATGATAAAACACGTTTGTTAACTGTTTTTATTTTGGTTAGTTCAAATGAGTTTATTTATCGAAAATTTTACCATTCGAAATGAAAATGATTTATAATTTCCAGTGTTAGTTCCATATACTTTTTCTTCTCCAAAGAAAAAATATAAATTTTAGAAAACCATACTAGGAAATACCACTAATATTCCAACACCTTTTTTTAAAGTTATTATTAGCTGGCGATTGAAAACAAATGTTTTCGTCCCTGCATTGCTGTATATTAGGGTTATAGCTTTAAAAAAAAAAAAAAAAAAAAAAAAAAAAAAAAAAAAACCTGCTCCACGGACTTTGAATACAAATTAAGATAAACTAACAGCTCTAGGACTTGAAAAATTTCAAGATCCCTTTTTCACAAGTTGCGCTAAACACTGCAGTAAACTAAAAACAAACGATCTCTGAATTAATTACTTTTTATTATAGCCATTATCTAAATGGAACTTTGAATTTGAGTATGATGAACACTTATACAAAATATTAACTTCAATTTAAGTTTCTACATAAACATGTGCAAAAATTAATAACATATTTTACAGTACTTCTGCACTGAAACCAATATCACACATTTAGTTGCATTTATAATAAATGATAAATGACATTTTCAACTGAAAGATTTAAACAGATAAGAATGTCTAACTAGTATTACAACGCACGCTTATTTACTAGAATAATAAACTACCCAAGTTAAACGATTTCAGATTAAAATGATTTATAAATAACACATGAATATTAATTCACAAAACATGCTTTATATCCTATAAATTTGTAGAATTTCTAAATACAAGTGTACACTTACCTTTACATTCAGAACTTACAGTTCGAATTCTATGATTGAATTCGTTCATTTATTTCCATAAAAAAAAGCGCAATCTTCAAATAATTATTACCTACATCTAAAACACCTTGTCATTAAATCATTATGTGACAAAACTATCACAAAATTGTGTTTTAATTATAAAATAAACTAGCTGACCCGGCAAACGTTGTTTTGCCATATAAATTATTCCTAGGATTATTTTAGTAGAAAGAAATGACTAACTTATTGTAAGTGTGTGAGGATGTGGTATATGAGTGGAAGAGGCATGGAGCGCTGTGAACAATACTGGAATATAAAAATAACACAATACCAAACATTTATATTTTTAATTCATTGTAATTTATTCTTTACATTTATATATATCGCTAATTATAATAATTTTACTAAAAAATAATATCAATCCCTTAACGGAATAGAGTAAACAATATTTTTAGCTAACACAAACAAACTGCATGGTTTGCCCACTCGAGATCATGCCACGTATAATTGTCCGTGTGAAAAACATGGCGTGCTCAAATCTAAGCCACAAACAAACATAGTTTGGCCTTGAGACTTATTCATAGTCATTCCATAAAAAATTTTGTCCAAAAAAAAAAAATAATAATAAAAGGATGAAAATCTGAAACATTTTCAGATTTTAAATACGCACTATAGCGCTATATATTAAAATCGTATCATAATTTATGCGTCGTGCCTATTTTTCTCTCATATTCCATTAAGTTGGAAAGTGTATATTATTCATGACTGTGCTGTATTTTTTTTCTTGTTTCGTAAAACCCATCTTTGGAATCGAAATCTATCTTAAAATCGTCTACTAAAACTATTTTACAACATTCGCCAAGTATATTACAACTACACTTCATCGTTTTATATATTGTTTCGAATGTGCATCATAATCCATGAATGTACCGGTTTGTCTTTCTTGGGTTGATTCCTACTTTAACGCCTCTACTCTCGCCAAGGTGGCGATCATTAAACATATGCAGTTACAATGACAAATTTTTGCATTTATGTGGCAATCATAATTTAGAATTAAAATGGCGATTTGGAACAACATGTAAGCACAGCATGCCATTACATTTTTATTTATTTTGGATTGCCAATTAATGTAATTGTAATAATAAAGTCTCTTCAAATTCCTTAACTGGTGCGTTTATTGCTAATTTGTTTACTTTAGTTTTCATCTGGTTCTTTTGGGAGTGCCGAAACGGTACGTACGTATTATGCCGACGGTCACTTCCGCCAAACTACTTTTTCGTCAAATTTGCTGGCAAACTATTGCCAATCGTATTCCAAACCATCAACAATTTCATGTGCCCGGCATTTATCTTGGTTAAAAATTGCTTGTCTTGCCGGACCGCCGGGATAATACGTAAGTACCGTTAAAACTTATGCATAACTCCCAGAGACCCATGACTGCAAAGCTCGCCAAAGTACGGGGATTTTTTAGGTTGGCGAGAGTGGGGATGTTAAAATAGGAATCAACTCTTTCTTGTACCATAAAACGCATCTTTGGAATCGAAATCTATCTTAAAATCGCCTACTGAAACTGTTTTACAATCTTCGCCAGGCATATTCGTCCTATAGGCATATTCATACTATGCCGCAAAGAAATGAAATGGGAATCATAATCCATGAGTGTACAGTGTTTTCCTTTCTTGTTCCACAGAGAACTTCTTCGGAATAGAAATCTATATTAAAATCGCCTAGTAAAACTATTTTACAATATACGCCAGGCGTTTTCTAACTATACGCGATATATATTTATAATAAATTGTCGCGTTTTGGCACCACATTTAGCGATCAATTATCAAAAATTGCAAACCTTGTGCGACTTTCAACATTTTATAAACTTCCCCCCCCCCCTGTCCACATTATCTGGCAAACACATTTGAAAAGTGATTCGACACGCTAATGTCTACACAGAAATCCTGATTGAAATGAATAGCACTCGGGGGCTAAACATTTTGGGGTGGACCGCCCTTATGATTTAGGGGTATGAGACATAGTTAAAAACCTATTCTATGACCTAACGAATATACATAGAAAATTTCATTAAAATTGGTCGAGTGGTTTCGGAGGAGTTAGGTGACTAACACTGGGACAGGAGAATTTTATATATTAGACTAGCTGAAGTACCCGTTCTTCGCACGGGAATGAATGGACCTTTTGATATTAATATTTGCTGTGATTACTATTTATTGTAATAAAGAGATATAGCAAAATGGATATCGCGTTATATTGTGTTCAATAATCATGCATACTGAATTTCAAGGCAATCGTTTTTACGGTGCAGAAGGCGAAGCGGCGTAGCACAATCTAGTGGCGAATTTTAGCAAAACGGATACTTCAAAAATATTCTTCGCATTCAGATATCGATGTATACGAATTTTCATGACGATCGGCTGAATAGTCTTGAAGTTCATGTGTTGACGCGACATCTAGTGTCAAATTATAGGAAAATGGATCGTGCCAAACTCTTCCCCGTGTTCAAATATCTATGTATACCTATTTTCATAGCGATCATTCGCACAGTCAAGAAGTGATACACTGCAGGGCCATCTAGTGGTTAATTAAAGTAATGATTTGCTACAGCGCCGTCATGTGGCGAGTTATAGCAAAATGGATAACGCCAAAATATTCTTATTGTTCAAATAGCTATGTATACTGATTTTCATAGCCACCGTTTGAATGGTCAAAAATTTGGCCTGCTGCAGCGTCATCTAGTGGGGAGTTAAAATAACAATGCATTGCAGTGCCATCTAGTGGTGAGTAACATCAAAAGTAACGCAGTTAGAATATATTCTTCGTTCTCAAATGTGTAAGTATAAAAAATTTTATGCCAATCAGTCGAACGGTATAGAAGTTGATGCGTTGCAGCGCTATTTAGCGGTAAGTTACAGCAAATGGATAGTGAAAAATATTCTCCGTGTTCTAATATTCGCGTGTACCAAATTTCATCGAAATTGGTTGGACGATATTCGCATAGCAAACGGCTAAACGGAATAGAATTCGACGTTCTGCTGCGCCACCTAGTGAAAAGTTAGAGGAAAACGGTTAGCATAAAAACCTTCTCCATGATAAAAGACTTAGGTGAACCAAATTTCATGGTGATCGGTGAAGCTGGAGTTTTTCAACCTCCTACACACATACCAACATTCATTTTTATCTATAACCAGTCTTATTATACGTATATACCAGTCTCAAGTAAAATCCAGTTTCAAATCTAAGCCTCGCCAAAGTGCCAGCATACGCCATTTTGCAAGAGTTTTTTCAGGGAATCATTCGAAGCATTGACTTAGCAGCAATCAAAATGGGAAATGGTTCGACCGCCAGGCATTTTTTTGAAAAGTGGAATCCCTTAATACAGCCGCATTTTTTAAATTATCAACTATAACATGTTTTATTCATCGTTACCTCGATGTACTAAATGCGAAGATTTCAATTTTCTGAAATTTGGCGGATTTCCCCCAAGTTAAATCAATGTACTCATTGGCGAGAATTCTGAAGCTACATCGCTTGAAATGCCCTAATAACTGCATTATTTCTGCACGGATAGTTAAAATTTAATGCTGTATTCTAAGAAAACCTATACACTTGTTTTCAAAAATGCTATTCCTTTAAGCTCTCAGTAAATTGCGCCAAAAAGCCTAAAACTGTGCAAGCCGCTAGAACTCACTCTCTAAAAATCGGCCTATCAGCCATTTTATTTTTCGCAAAACTAAAAAAAATTACATATTAGTCTCGGAAATCTTCGATCCTCATTGTTTTCCGTATAAAACATTTCATTCCTGCTCTCATTTCTTATGCGCACACGATATTATAATTAAAAAAATAACCTAAAAAAATAAACTAAATTATTATTATTCTTTTATTTTTACTTTAAGAATTTAAAACATTTTATTCTGCAAAATCGCCACACATGGCAACCAAGATGCTTATTTCAAACACTTTTTTCACTACAGGGGTTAATATTACGTAAAGCTTTCTGCGTGGAGAACATAAAAAATCTCTTAAATTCCGGGAACGGAAATTAAGAGAACCATTCAGGAGGAAAACGTTTTTAAGTGGAGTTTCAAAGTTTGAAAGTGGACTATCATTTATTCTATATTATTTTACATATACTGTGTAAAATTTCAGGCTGACAGGTCCATTTTTGTGGAATTGTATACTACCCAAATCAACAAATTGACAAACAGAATTTCATTTTTATTTATAAGATAACCTAAGCTTGTTTTTAAAAATACCCTCTCATTAAATTGCGCCAAGCGCTAGAATCATAGAAAATCTGACACACTTTCAGATTTTTAAATACGCACTAAAGTGCTATATATAAAAAGAGTTATAATCCATGGGTCTTCCCTATTTTCGTTCCTTCTTTCATTAAGTTGGAAAGTGTATCATTATTCATGAGTGTGATTAAACAAAATTAAAATTGATATTTCTAACATCCTTTCTTTCCAACTGAATGAAAATTTCAAAAACTTATACGCAGGTGTATTCATAACCCAAATAGCAGACGATTAAATTACGATAAATAGCGCCAAGCGTTAGAATCCTCCTCAAAATCGCGAGAATGCTGAAGATAGATCGCTTGAAATCCCTTAATAACTGCATTATTTTCGCACGGATCATTAAAATTTAACGCTGTATTCTAATAAAACCTTTGCACTTGTTTTCAAAAATCCGTTTCCTTAAGCTCTCAGTAAATTGCGCCAAGCCTGAAACTGTGCAAACCGCTAGAACTCACTTTCTCGGCATTTGAGCCATTTTATTTTTTCGCCAAACTAAAAAATTTTAACATATTAGCCTCGGAAATCTTCAATTCTTATTGTTTTGCGTATAAAACATTTCATTCCTGCTCCGATTTCCCATGCACACGATATTATAATTGAAAAAAATATAACCTTACGAATATAAACTAACAAAAAAAAAATCATTATTATTCTTTTATTTTTACTTTGAGAATTTAAAACATCTTATTCGGCAAAATCGCCACACATGGCAACCACGATCCTTATTTCACACTTTTTTCACTACAGGGGTTACAATTACGGAAAGATTTTTGCGTGGAGAACATAAAAAATCTCTTAAATTCCGGGAACGGGTGGACTTTCAAAGTTTTAAAGTGGACTATGATTTATTCTATATTATTTTACATATCTGTGCAAAATTTCAGGCCGATAGGTCCATTTTTGTGGATTTGTATACAACTCAAATCCACAAACACACAAACAAACAAACGAACAAACAAACAAACAAACAAACAAACAAACAGAATTTCATTTTTATTTATAAGATTAGATAGATTAACGTTTATAATCGCAAATCGCATACAATCGAACAGCGCAAATGTAAATATTAGGCCTCAATGTTTCACTCATTTCTTCCGGTGGCAACGAAGAAACAGGCCGGTTGCTAATAACGACGGCCCCGGTTAAATCCATATGCTTTATTTTGATAGTATTTAATTCCATCTGTTCCCCATGGTACCCGTACGAAAACATTCCAAAAATGTACACAACCGGAAAGCGGTGGAACACGAAAGCAAGAGAAAAAAAAAATTATTTCTGAAGGTTTTTAAAAACCGAATCGTTGTTGCCAACGGCAAAAGGAAAAAATGTAAACCAACAAAATGCTTGCGAAAAACACTTGCTTACGTCATTCATTTCAGCAGGATTTATTAATTGTTGTTTTTATTTTATTTATTTATTTTTTTATTATGCTCGAGGAACAGAAAAAATAGTTGCTACAGTTATGTAATACCAAATGACGACTTCTTGTCTGTAGAAAATTTGCTGAAATACATCCCCAAAAGGAAGACCGACACCGAAAAACACCCAGTATCAAGGATGAAAATGCAGTGGATTCGGTATCAAAGCAATGAACCGTTTACAATATTTTGCAAAGGAACTCTATAAAATGAAATGCCATTGCCACAATTGGACTTTAGGCCAACAGCTAGAAGTGGTCGCCCAGTATCTCTAGCTTGCATAACTCATGAAAAGCTGTACAGAGTACCAAGGCATAATACCAACGAAAAGAAGAAGAATATGGAAGACCTAATGCCTTTCATCCCATATTCCTTTTTTTCTTGTACATAAATTTCGTAGAATAATAATATATCTTATAAATAAAAATGAAATTCTGTTTGTTTGTTTGTTTGTGGATTTGAGTTGTATACAAATCCACAAAAATGGACCTGTCGGCCTGAAATTTTGCACAGATATGTAAAATAATATAGAATAAATCATAGTCCACTTTAAAACTTTGAAAGTCCACCCGTTTCCGGAATTTAAGAGATTTTTTATGTTCTCCACGCAAAAAGCTTTCCGTAATTGTAACCCCTGTAGTGAAAAAAGTGTGAAATAAGGATCGTGGTTGCCATGTGTGGCGATTTTGCCGAATAAGATGCTTTAAATTCTCAAAGTAAAAATAAAAGAATAATAATGATTTTTTTTGTTGTTAGTTTATATTTGTAAGATTATTAATTTTTTATTATAATATCGTGTGCATGGGAAATCGGAGCAGGAATGAAATGTTTTATACGCAAAACAATAAGAATTGAAGATTTCCGAGGCTAATATGTAATTTTTTTTAGTTTGGCGAAAAAATAAAATGGCTCAAATGCTGATTTTGAGAAAGTGAATTCTAGCGGTTTGCACAGTTTTCGGCTTGGCGCAATTTATTGAGAGCTTAAGGAAATAGATTTTTAAAAACAAGTGCAAAGGTTTTATTAGAATACAGCGTTAAATTTTAATGAACCGTGAAGAAATAATGCAGTTATTAAGGGATTTCAAGCGATCTATCTTCAGAATTCTCGCCAAATGAGTACATTGATTTAAGTTGGGGGAATTCCGCCAAATTTCAGAAAATTGAAATCTTCTCATTTAGTACATCGGAGTAACGATGAATAAAACACGTTAGAGTTGATAATTTAAAAAAAATCGGCTGTATTAAGGGATTCCCCTTTTCAAATAAATGTGTGCTTTACTTTTTGGCGGCCGAACCATTTCCCATATTGATTGCTGCTAAGTCAATTCTTCGAATGATTCCCTGAAAAAACTCTTGCAAAATGGCGTATGTTGGCACTTTGGCGAGGCTTAGATTTGAAACTGGATTTTATTTGAGACTGGGATATATAATGACACTGGTTATAGATAAAAATGAATGTTGGTATGTGTGTATGAGGTTGAAAAACTCCAGCACCGTTGCACCATGAAATTTGGTTCACCTAAGTCTTTTATCATTGAGAAGCTTTTTATGCTATCTGTTTTCCTCTAACTTGCCACTAGGTGGCGCAGCAGAACGTCGAATTCTATTCCGTTTAGCCGTTTACTATGCGAATATCGTCCAACCAATTTCGATGAAATTTGGCACACGCGGATATTAGAACACGGAGAATATTTTTCAGTATCCATTTTGCTGTAACTTGCCGCTAAATGGCGCTGCAACGCATCAACTTCTATACCGTTCGACTGATCGGCATAAAATTTCTTATACTTACACATTTCAGCACGAAGAATATATTCTAACTGTGTTCCTTTAGATGTTACTCACCACTAGATGGCACTGCAATGCATTATTATTTTAACTCGCCACTAAATGACGCTGCAGCAGGCCAAATTCTTGACCATTCAAACGGTCGCTATGAAAATCAGTATACATAGCTATTTGAACAATGAGAATATTTTGGCGTTATCCATTTTGCTATAACTCGCCACTTGACGGCACTGTAGCAAATCATTACTTTAATTAACCACTAGATCGCGCTGCAGTGTATCACTTCTTGACTGTGCAACTGATCGCTATGAAAATAGATATACATAGATATTTGAACACGGGGAAGAGTTTGGCGCTATCCATTTTCCTATATAATTTGTCGCTAGATGTCGCGTCGTCAGGGCTGTCCAGCCGATCGTCCTGAAATTTCGTATTCATCGATATCTGAATGCGAAGAATATTTCCGCCGTATCCGTTTTGCTAAAACTCTCCACTAGATTGCGCTACGCCGCATGGCCTTCTGCACCGTACAAACGATTGCCTTGAAATTCGGTATGCATGGTTATTGAACACAATATAAAGCGATATCCATTTTGCTATATCTCTTTATTACAATAAATAGTAATTCCCACAAATCACAAATCGTAATATCAAAAAGTCCATTCATTCCCGTGCGAAGAACGGGTACTTCAGCTAGTTATTATATAAAACTTATATATTGATTATATGTAGTTAATTGATTATTATTAACTTGAACTGGAGCTTGTGTTGTTGAATTACCGTATATAGTTGTGGGAATATTTTTTTAGATTTATATATTTTTTTATATTACTTGTATTTTGAATGGTATATAGGGTTCAAGATTTTATTATATTGTGATTTTAATATTAATTGTTTTGAAAGCAATTATTAAGTTTATACCCAATCCATCACTTTACTTTCACGCTTTTCAGAAATCAGACGATGCTGAAGACATTAGGCCTCCAGATGCTGACAATACTGATGACTGCCTTGAAACACCTGCCTTATTACTGATTCATTTTACTTGTTTATACCTCAAGTAGTGTAGTAACTCCATTCAGGCCCCTACACCAGGTCTATGAAAAGAAATATTCCATTAAAATTGATAATTTAAGATAAAACATACCTTTGGAAAATGTATATGAAAAAAAGTCTAGAAATTATAGTGCTGAATTTACTGTGATAACCCCAATAAAACCTTAAAAATCTCAAAACTAGAAAAATGCGAGTTACATCACTTCGGCTTTAAGGACCTCAAATGTCAAAGCAGAATTCCTGGCATTTCTAATAGACATTTACGCTAAATACTTGAAAATGACATTTATTTGGCATTAATATTAGATTGACATGTCCCTTTCATCATTGTTCATTTTATTCATAATTCCTGCGGAAGAATGCCAACAAGTGAAATCAGGTATTGTTCTGAAAAATGTATGTTAATTTTCTAGTAAAATCACATCCTCAAATCTTTATAGCAGTCGAAATTTAAAAAAAAAAAAAAAAAAAACAGAATTATTATTTATTTATTTTCAGGAGCAGAAAAAGCGGGTATATATTTTTTAAATGTAACTTTTAATTATTTCAAAATAAAAATTTAGAGTTCAGGCTACACTGTAAAAAAAAGTTCATTCTATGGTAAAAACTACTGTAAGACACCACAGTATATTACGGTATGACATTTAACGCTACGGACTGTAAAATCAACCGGACTGCACTCCGGAGTTCACTACGCATGCGCATCCCAATATAATATATAGTATTTTATGATAATCTGTTAAATTAAAGGTAAAGAGCTGGTGTCTGAATTGCTAGTATTTTACCATAAATTTGAATTTTTTTACAGTATAGGGCATAATCACTATTGCAATAGCTAGTAATTTATGCTCCAATTTTTGGGGGGATAGAGGGCGATATTCAACAGTCATAGTTAATAGTAGGGTGCATCTATCTCAAGAATAGCGATCAACTGACGACTCCTTAGTGAGTATTCCTTTTGGTCGTTTGTAAGTGGTTAAACTTTGCTTCAGTTGAGTATGTTCAACGGGATAATTAGCTCTGAAAATTTCAAAAAGTAGCATTTATTTTATTAAATATACCTTACTGTAGCAAAAACTTTACATTTTAATGTCTTGGGCAGAATAAATCATTGTCTAAATTTAAGTAATCCGGTGTGTATAAATTGGTCATAGGTTTCTTACAAAATAGAAAATAAGAAACAAAAATGAAAATATTTGTTATCTGCAATCAATAAAAAAATTCATGTAAAACGGATCTTAATTTTAGAGAAAAATTTCATTACACACTGAAAGAAATAAACAAAGAATATAACAACCACGCTCTTTTTTTTAAAGCGGAATCAAAATAGTGGTATGTTTTTGGCTCTTCTTATTAAAAACCCTCAGGCACTATTAATCAAAAAATACTTCGACTAACACATTTGTTCATTGTTCTGCGAAAAAGCACAGTACGAAGTGTGATCTTTGAAAACAAACGAGCATTTTAATAGTTCCAAAATAATAGCTTCACATTTTTATTGCATAGTAAAATTAATGAAGTTCCTAATATTGAAAGACACAACCAATTTTTTAAGTAAAATTGAAATAAATAAAAGAAATCTGAAATCCTTTTTAACATAACAGAGGAGGAAGTTACATAAGAAATCGCTGAAACTAAACTTGCTTAGTGAACACCTTTTTTAAATTAGGAAACTGTGCGATGTGATTTTTTTTTTCGGTTTTCTATTGAAGAAAAATGATTCTGAAAACAAAGTAAAATTTTTGGTGTATTTTCTTTTAATAATGAAATAATTAATGCCTTTGTATTTATAACTATTAGTGAAGCAATAGTCAGTGAAAACATTCGCTAAATTTTTTGTTTTAAATTTGAAAACGTTTTTCAATTTTAATTCAAAAGAATTCATTGACTTAATCATTAACCCTCTGAAGAAGTTCTAAAACGTGAAGTTATTTTTACTTTACAGAAAATTTAGACAGTGGGGAAAGATTTATAGGGGTCAATCCATCTCCCTTCTCTTGAACTCGCATTTAACTAAATAACATCTTAAAATATTTTGGGGGATGAGACTGATTTTAAAAAAAGAAATACGCTAATTACGTAAAATTAATTTGATTTTTAACTTTTTTTTGCGAAAACTATGCATTCCGTTCCGTTTTCCTTCCACTGGATGCTACTAAAAGTATAGAACACTTTTCATTTCTATATCCATTACCACAAATGTATAAATTTGATTTCTGATTTCTGCATACTTAATATGCGGAGTGGAAGGAATGGATGCATGTATACACGGATGGCTCTCTGACCGATAGGGTTCAGGGGGCTGGAGCTGCAGTCCTTAACAAGCTTTTCAGTTTCTACATACCTGTTGGGGCTTACTCTACTCATTTTGATGGAGAACTGAAAGCCATACATGTGTAGGGAGTGCAATCCCGATTCCGCGAAAAACGGGATCCTGCGGGATCCCGCACAAATATTTGCTGGACTAGTCCCGCGGGATTACGATCCTAATCCCGCGGGATTAATACCGAGAAATAAATTATTTTTTTTTTTAATTTCACGCCGCTTTCCCAACCAATAAACCGAAAATTTTTGAATATTCATGTCTTTCATCTAACAATAAACGAATCCATAATTACAAATTTTAATTTAAAGTTTTATTTTTTTAAATTATCTTCCAATGGGAGTCTGGATCAAACATCTAAATCTAAACACCGTAATCTAAATTTTTCGAAAACTTCCCAATCCCAAGTGAAGTGAAATATTTCATACTAATTTATCTCTTAGCGAACAAGGATGAATTAATTATAAAAAGTTTTCATTTTAGTTATTAATTTTTTTAATTCACACTTTTAATTATTTTACTAAAATTAAATCTAGACTAGGAAATGATTCATTGTATTTGTTCGATTTTGTACGTTCTTTTTTCAGCAACTAAGAAAATAACGTAAATATGTGAATGTATTTTTCAGTAAATTCCTCAATTTTAGAAACTAACATAACTAATACTAATATATTAAGACATAACTTACTGTATTATACTGAAAATCATTATTATAATTTTCATATTTCTGTATATAGTTATTGTATAAAGTTATAAAGTTATTGTATAAATTATCTCATAAGATTATTTATTATTTTTATTAAAGTTAAGCTTCATAGTGCTTAAAATCTTACTTTTTTTTACTTTTCTCTGTTGAAATGAAGCCCTAGCTAAATGAAATGTCAATCCCGCGGGATCCCGCAATTCTGCGTGATCAATAAATCTCAATCCCGAAATCCGGCAAGACGAAAAACAATGCGGGATTGCATTCCCTATTCATGTGGCTCTCCAACAACTTGCATTGAGTCAGAGTTCGTTCAGGAGGGCTATTGTCCTGTCGGATTCGACTTCAGCAATACAGGCCATCTCCTGTTACCAACAGTGTAAGAACATATATGTTCATCAACGTCAGGAAGTCTTAAAAGAACTTTCCCACAAGATATCTTTTCAATGGGTACCTTCACACTGCAGTATTTATGGGAACGAAATGGCAGATATGCTTGCCAAAAGAGGGGTTCTCCAAAAGCCAAAAACAAGTGCAAGCCTCCACTCTATTAAGCTTCTGACATCACTCCCATATCAAAAGACTTTTAGAGATTTTGCCACTCGAGCTTGTGATGGCGAGCCTTGGGCTATTCTCTCAACAAACCCAGTTTTTGCTCCTGACCAATCGCGAACAGCTGCGGTTGCTTCTTTTAAACTTTTGACGGGGCATGACTGTCTACAGAATCATTTATTTCGCATTGGACTAGCAGATTCGCCGTTGTGTGTTTTATGTGATAGTGGACGACCTATGACAGCAGAACATTTGGACGAGTGTGAAGCACTGACAGATTTTTCTTGTAGATTTCAGCGCTATTGGCGGGCTAGTAATTTAATCGCCTAACGGCCAATGTAACTGGCATTTGACAAATAAATAAATAAAATATGCGGAGTGGCTATTCAGACCGACGGTGCCATTTTGCAGCACGCTGTTCAGCCCGTTCTTATAGTGCCCGCTCTTACAGAAATTTTACTAATAAATAAACTAATAATGTACTGACAATGCATTTAAAATTGTTTGTTTTGATATTTTCTATATTTGAAGCTAAAAGAAAGCACTTTTCATCTGAAACATCAATTATTAAAATTTTTATTAAAGCTTTTTTATTTTAACTTATAAAATTAGTTTAAATTTTTGCCTTTATCTTGTTTAGCCACATTTCAGCGTTGCTTGGTTTATGATAAAAACAATGTTTTGTAGCTTTTCTCTGAATCATGCTTTTAATTAATTTTTTTTTTTACATAAAACATTTTAAATAGAAAAACAATACAACAGTCCGAATAGTTTGTGGGCTAATGGCACCGACTATCCGGATAGCAACAGCCTAATATTTAACCACAAATGTAATTGGATGGCAAAGCATCACATTATGAATGAATTGCACATAGGAAAGTACATATATATAGCTTTCTAATTGTTTATGATGTGTATGAGTACTTTAGAAAACAATAAACAAATATTACAGTAAAAACTGGAGTTCAATTAAAGCTGTTAAGAAGACAGAATATTAATCAGTTATTTGCGTGGTGCTCAGAAATTGTCATTCAAATGGCCGATATAAATAAATGTCGCTGCGGTCAATTGAGGCCTCGTTTCCCAGTTCACATATATGAGACCTGGTAATCCAAAGAGCAAACTAGCATGCATGGAACCAGTAGTAGCAGCCAGTAGCATGCGTGGAACAATTTTGTTTTTTTAAACTCACCCAAGAAATGTGCAAAATTGTAATGAAACGTTAGTAATCATGGACGCTTGATGCTGGACAGAACCGAAGCATTTCTCTGTTGTACATTCTACTATAAATTTAGTAATTGTTTATAAAATTAGTCATTGTTTCAAAGTATTTTCAGGCCAAATATTAGTTGTCTAGTCTCATTGGAAAGCTATTAAAAAATCAATAAAAAATTCATCCTACTTGTCGAATAGGCTTCGAAATCCTGAAATCATTGAACACCAAATAGCCATCTATAAAGCTAATTTCTGTCTTTTATGCAATCACTTCCAGAAGAGACAGGGGAGGTGCATTGTTTATCTCTAGAACTCCCGATTTTTACTTAACATGATCAATAACAAAAGTTCAAGGCTGAGTCAGACTTCGGAATAATACTTCTAGGTAAAATAGAGTTCACTGGAACTACACGGGATTTTATAGTCACATCGCGAATTTTAGCTTTATGCCTCAGTTAATAAATCACAAAAAATTATAAATGTTGTAATGAATTTTCAGACAAAAGTTTGCTTAATTTTTAGTAAAATACGCTCAGCTGTAACCAATAAATAAAAATTGCATAGTATTTTTAATGACGAAGATTAACTAGAATTTAATCTCCATCTATAAAACATGCTTAGAAAATTTGATTTATAATATAAAACACTATTTAAAGTGACTATTAATAATTGCACTTTGAAACTTGCAGTTGTATGGGATTCCGGATTGCTTGGTGAATTTTACCTTCTTTCTAAATTTTATTCAAGAGCTCATATTCAGCTCTGTATATAGTGAGTGTTATTAAATGAATTTCTTTCTTTATACTTCTAATATTTATAATTCTTTAAATCACTAACCATACAGATCATACAGGTTCAACTTTGCTGTATTTTACCTACATTGCAATCATTTTCTGGCCCTTAAAATACCGGCAGAATATTTTTCGTCTCCTTGGATTACTTGGTGATTAGATTACTTGGTGATAAGATTACTTATGGTGATAAGATTACTTGATGAATTTTACCTTCTTTCTAAATTTTATTCAAGAGCTCATATTTAGCTCTGTATATAGTGAGTGTTATTAAATTAATTTCTTTCTTTATACTTCTAATATTTATAAGTCTTTAACCCTTTTTCGAGCGAGTTTATGTACAGAGATTCGAAGTACTTGGGATTTTGCTGGCCCGTTTTTTAGGATTAATTCATATACTTTCCCTCTACTGTAAGATCCCACGTGAAAATTGGAGCAAAAAGTATTAAACAAGCATAGAAATTTTGCAGGAGAATACATTAATTATTCACAAAATCAAAGTCGGAAAACTACCTGCTGCTTGTACACGCAATTAAACGCAAAAATATATAATTAAAAGCGATGATTCTTGTGCTCAATTTTCGAGTAATTATTCGAGCTTTCTTTAAAATTGCGAATGAAAGAAAAGTTCATAAGCCAAATATAATTTAAAGTCTAGATGTATGGAAAAAATATACATCCAATATAATTGAACAAAAATCAGAAAATTCACTAATGATAATGGATTTCTGTGTTTATTGACCGTATTTGGTAAGTATCTTACCAGGCCTTATAAAGGGTTAAATCACTAACAATACAGATCATACAGGTTCAACTTTGCTGTATTTTACCTACATTGTAATCATTTTCTGTCCTTTAAAATACCGGCAGAATATTTTTCGGCAAAGACAGATCTGCACACGTCTAGCTCTGGAAATAAGAACCTTTCGTAAATTTCCCCTTCTTTTTTTATTCAAATTCTTTTCTCCAATTTTAACAAAAGTATATTTTCTTTCCCTCAAACTGTGTATTTTACACCAAAGTTTCTAAGTTCTACAAATCTTGTTATTTGATTTTAAATTTGTCAGATTCTTTCGCATAAACCGTACAGACTTTTGGAGGCTTTCTGTGATGCATTAACAGGGTAAACATTCATGACTATTTTTTGAATAAGTTTTGTTTAAGGTGATTTTTCATATTATACATCACTTTAGGAATAAAAATTTTGTATGACTTTTTACACTAGAAAGTATACTGGAAGATTGTAAAGGAGCTTATTTTTCTGAAAATATTTTTCTTTATCTATTTCTAAATTAATATTGCGAATATAAGTACAAAGGTCGCTAACCACTCTAAATGCTTTTTGCCTCCTACCCAAAGAATAAACAAAACATTATAGTGCTACAAATTGTTGGGGATCTCCCATTTAAGGTTAATTAAGTCTTAAATTAATGTTTAATGTTCTAATTGAATAAACAAAGTTTGTATTTTCCCCTGTTAATTGGTTATCTGTTATTAGTTGTATGCCTGTTATTGATTAAGAGAGTAATGAAATTTTAAAATTTGGTAACTATATACGGTTTGGCAGCCTCTTACGAAACATAGCGGATATTTCCTAGTTAGCTTCAGTTTTGGGAATTTATTTTTGAGACTAAGTTTGGCAATACTTTACCAAAACTTTACAAGATTTGTGATGATTGACGCGATTTCGAAAAATACATACACCCTCTAAAATGTATTAGAGTATAAGAGCAATTTCCTAAATTAGCTTTGAGAATAATTAATGAGATTTTGAAAACGAACAATTCAATAGAAATCTGTGAAACTTTAATTATACCGGATGTTTCAAAAATGACCGGTATATTTGAAAAATCAATAAACACTAAACGGGCAGCGATAAAAATAAACCGTTTGTTGCAATATGCTTGGGACAACAGTAAATTTTCAGGCAAACAAACTCTCAAAATTAGTTACAATTTTCAACAACAGATAGTGCTGCAGGCGATTTGAAAGATATAGAAGAAAACGCAGTCTGTGAATTCGCCATTCTGTTAGTCACCCTTCTGCTGTAAGCGTGTGATGTTCACAGATTGCAAGTTTGCTGTAAAAAAAGGTTTATTCCTTAGAACAGAGGAATATTCTTGTTGGAGATACACAGTATTATTGCAACACAGAAACACAGTATTATTGCAACAAGACGAAGTTTTCAACGGAAGTTTAATGTAACCAAAGGACCGAAAAGCGATAAAATAAAGGATCTGTTTGAAAATTTTCAACGGACTGGGAACGTGAAGAATGAACGTGCTGGAAAGGTAGGGCGATCGCGTACGGCAACCACAGAGGGCAATGCTCAGCTTGTGCTACAGGTGATCCAGCAGCGGCTTCCGGTTTCCATTCACTGTGTTGCAGCTGCTGTCCAAATTAAGCCAACGTCCACGTATCGTCTCATGCGCCAGAGTTTATACCTCTATCCATACAAAATTCAAACTCGGCAACCCCTCAGCGCTGCTTCCACTAATGCAGGAAAGACATTCGCTAACGATATGGTGCAAAGGATTGATGACGGCGATATCCATGAGGGCAGCATTTGGTTTACTGACGAAGCTTATTTTTACCTGGACGGCTTCGTCAATAAACAGAATTGGTGCATATGGGCCATATTATTGCTGTGCATGGTGGATATGTAGAAAATATCGTAGTTTAGATTTTTCTAGACTGCAGCGCCATCTGTTGTGGAACATTGTAATTAATTTTGAGAGTTTGTATGCCTGAAAATTTACTGTTGTCCGAAGCATATTGCAGCAAACGGTTTATTTCTATCGCTACCCGTTTAGTTTTTATTTATTTTTCAAATATACCGGTCATTTTTGAAACACCCGGTACATTTAATTAATTTAATTTATTAACATCATTCATATTTCATGATAAATGATTTTTAATGCATAAAACCAAAGCTTAGGAAGTTTGACTTTTACTGGAATACTTTTTTGACAGGGTGTAGGACTATCGACCGTCGACATAGGAATGTTAATAAACTATGTAGTAGGATTTCGTGTATACACTCGCTTCCAAACAGTTTAGGAGAGATGTAAAATGCGAAAAAAAATGGACAAGTACTGCTTTCATTGACACAAAATACTGGAAGTGGCTCTATGTTTATTCCTGAAACAAAACGAAGAATTACATACAGAGATTTATTTTTAATATTGAATTTTTATACATTATGAGATGACGTCATATTTGCGTCTTCAACAAGTGATGTTTGAATACAAAACAAAGAATAGAAACCGACATTAATAGGGTATGTGCGCAGCTTGTACCTTCATAAAAGGTGTGTATACAGTGAGTGATAATGCTTGTTACGAAGTGATCAACCACCACAGAGTCCAGTAATCGCCATTCCTACTGTAGGGCAGTTTCTAAATCTCTTAGAGTGGCTGGAGGTAGGAAACGTCTACATATAGCCCGGCCGAGGACATCTCAAAGATTTTCAATTAGATCAAGGTCCGGCGAGTAAACCGGCCACTCCTTACGCTCAATCTCTCCTCACTCTCCAGAAAGTCGTCTACGATGGCAGTTTCATGGGGACGCGCATTATCGTCCATTAAAACCATAGAGATATGAATACTAGGAGGTGGCATTAGCTATCTTCAGCATTGGACGAAATGAAGTAACTGAGTTGGTCACAGTATGGCGGAACAATTAGTTTTGAGAGTTTTGATTGGAGCAGATCCAAACGAACCGCGTCTGAAGGAATCGGTCCTTCAGAGGACCGGATCCTCAAAAGGACTGACTTTTTCCACCCCTAGACTATGCTTCCATTTACTTGGTGCGAGGTACTAAAAGTTGTTAAACACAATTTCAGGAAATATTAAAATTGTTGGTACAACCACAGAGGAAAGTGGAGGGAGCAACCGACGCACATAGCGTTTCCAGAAACTTTCCGCCGCGGAACTATTTTCTTTTGATTGGAGCCCAGAAGATTAGCGGGAAGCCCTTGTTATTGTATGGTGATAGAGATTTGTTTTACTAAAACTTTGTTTTAAAATAGAGATGGTAGCCTGTTGTGTTACTGATTGCACTAATACGTCAAATGTAAAGAAGCCTAGTGTCACTTTTCACAGGTTAAATAATTATTTTTAATATACTTTCATCAGGACTAGCATTTATTTTTTTTTTTCACATACTACAGTTGAGCCTGTATGGCAGATGTAATGTTCATGTATCTGGAATGTCAAAAAAAATTATTTCGATTGTATAAACGGTTGTAAAATTCTTTGATATTCTTACATAATGTATTATAAACGTTGAAAAATGAAAATCGGCCTTTTAAATTTATAAAGTATGGTTTGTTTAATTGTGTTTTCAGTTTCTGTTTGTATTGCTTTGATCCGTGTATTTTGATTAATAATTTTGGTTAATTGCGAAGTAATGAAGAAAAGGAACATTTATCTGTACCGTTTATGGTTTAATTGCAAACTTAGAACTATGTGCATCCTAAATTATTTTTTTAATTTGTATTATTATACAATATAACAACTGATTGTCTTGCAATGATTGCATATTTTATTTGTTTATATTTGAAAGCTAATGTAATTCAAATGTTAAGAAATATTATTTGTAATATGATATAAATTTCAACTAACCGCCACAAAATATCATTAATCCGTCTCCGAATTGAAAATACGAAAACGAAACTAACACCTGCGATATTAATCATACGTGAAAAACATATTATCTTTAAAAGAAAATTGTTCAGTTGCATGCTGTACGTTCTTTTGAGTTCCGTTATTTTTAATTCTACTTTCGTTGTCGTTTCTCAATCGTTTTTCGTAAAGAAGAAAGTTCAATATAGTCATTCAATCGCCGTAATCAATGTATCTACATAGAGTTCGTCTGCTTTTTTTGGTCTCCAATGGTTCTATCTTCCTCTCGCGGAGGAATACAATTTTGTTACGAATACATTGTATTGGAAGCTTAGAAGAAGCGCTCTCCACTTTCCTCTATGGGTACAACTGAAGGGAGAAATTAGAACTATCACCATAGAATAACAATGTTTTGGTCAGAGCAATACGGCGGTTCGGTTACAGTTTCGGCTTCACTATCAGATAAGTAATGCCATCTCCTGGTATTCATATCTCTATGATTAAAACAAAGGAGGGACAACTGCTGCAGCGTACTGTTTCACAATGTGGTCTAGGACTCCATCTCTATACCGTACAGCCGTCCCAAGTCAAAATTCATGCTGGTATTTCTTTGCTAGACTAGCATTAAATGCTGGATCCAAGCTGGGAGAAAAAGCATAAACTACCATAAATACTTGCTAGTTCTAGCAAATTTACCAGCAAGTCATACCGTGTTTTCGACACTTTTTCTGCTTGTCCAGCATACATAAACCAGCTTGTGTTTGCTTGAATATTTTGCTTGTCTAGTAGCAATCAAGACCACCACTTGCTTGAACTTTATGCTATTCTAGCAGTAATTCACAACCAACCGATGCTTTTTTTTAATGCTGGACTAGCATTAAATGCTGGATCCCAGCTAGGAACAAAAGTATAAACTACCATAAATACTTGCTAGTTCTAGCAAATTTACCAGCAAGTCATGTCGTGTATTCGACACTTTTTTTGCTTGCCTAGCATACATATTCGAGCTTGTGTTGCTTGATTATTTTGCTGGTCTAGCAGCAATTAAGATTACTGTTTGCTTGAACTTTATGCTATTCTAGCAGGAATTCAATACCCACAAATGCTTTTTTTTATTGCTAGACTAGCATTAACCCTCCGAGCGGCCTGGAGTTTGCCTAGTGATAACTTCAAAAAAGTTCCAGTGTATGGGATCTGTATCTCTCGAAAATGCACAAGAAAAACCTGCTTCCCCCCATTTCCGCATGGAAGGCGTGGGGAACAAGGTAATTAACAAACTGCCGACGTGACAGCCTACCTACCGCCTGATAAATTACTTTGTATTGTAGGAGCACATGTCCGGTGAATCTGACCAACTGGTCTCCCTCACCTCTTTCCCCCCTAAATATTCGGGAATCTACGCAACGTTGTAGGAAACCGAAGTTCTTTTCTCGGTGGCTTACATGTACACTCATCCAGAGCCAGATTTTTGTCTGATGAAGATTGGAAAAAGAGATATTTTGTTTTTTGTCCCCTCTCATAATGAGCAGGTAGTGAGAGTGACGCTTGTGCTCTAAAAATAGTAAAATTAGTGATTATCTTTTTACTACACTTCTTTATCTGAAAAATTTCTTTATAAAGCTTTAATAGAAATGAACGAAAAATAATATATCTAATGGGCCCCTTTCAAGATGAGGCCCTGGACACATCCCCGATTTGCTCATGCGATAAGACCCCGTGTACATATTTTCAATAAAGTGTCCAATGTCAGATATATCCCATTTACCTGAACCTTATATAAGACGCTGTCCTTCATAAAATGTGCAAAGTGTTCCATATAATTATTATTATTTCTTATATTTTTTCGAACTGTGCATTTTTTCATAAAAGTTTATACAGTTAGTTACGAAAGAGAAATAGGAAATTTGGCTTTCACTCGATCATTTTTGAAGTTGTAATGCAAAAAAATATGACAGTTAAAAAAAAAGAGAGAGAGAGTATAATGTACTTGAGTGTAGGGTAATAAAGCTTTCATTTAAATTATTTCAAGCGTACGAGAAAAATAAAAATTAAAAATTCTTCGATGTTTCATTTAAAGGACTTGTTTAGTAAATTTGTTAAATGAAATATCTATATTAATCTTTGTTAGATAATAAACGTTTTTAAAGACCTTTATTTATGTTCTGCATATGCGAAAAAATTCCAAGAAAAATTAAGAGCACGAATCTGAGAAAGTAACACACCTAGGACTCATGCCATCTGAGATTTTTACCAAAAAATTCCCAGTTGTTATTAATCTTATTAATGTAGCAAATCCAGAATATTTTGTCTCAAAGTGAAGTTGTTCATCTTTTATGGCCCACTAAAAAAAGCAGACCCGTAGCCAGATTTTCTATTCAGGGGGGCACCCTCTTTTTTTCAGGGGGGAGGGGCACCCTAACTTAAGTGGGGTGGCATCCTATATTTTTTTGAATGATAGCATTTTTATCTATATTTCTCTTCATTAAATAATAGCATAAGTTTATAATTAAATAAATTCTGAAAAGTCCAAACGGCTTCCAAGAAGTAAAAGTTCCTTAGCTTAAACAGAATGGATTTAAAGTTGTTATCTTTGGATCATATTTGGAAGAGGAGAACCCAAAACAAAAATGACAGAGTATTACAAAGAAAAACTTTGTATATATAAAACTTTGATATATAAAACTTGTATAAAACTTTGATAACTGTACCTTATATACAAAATTTTTTCAAAGCATCTGCATTAAACTTTTTTTATGTGAAATTTTCTAAGGGGGGGTGGGGCTCAGCCCCACCTGGCACCCCTCTGGCTACGGGCTTGTAAAAAAGTCCGTGCAGCACACAAAAGTGGGCGTTTTTCTCAGACATAGAAAATGCTGTGGTCAAAAACTCTTTGGGGGACAACTTGCCATGATATTTATTTCACATCTATAATGTTAGACGATAGAACTTCATGAAATATATGAGAAATCTGTGGCAGGTTATCGACGCAAAGTCACTGAAGGTCACAAAAACACACATTTTCTTTCTCTTTTTTTTTTGTCATTTTTAAGGCTTAACCATAGCTTGCACCTTCAAGTTGCTAAGGCAAAAGAGGTGTCCGTTGAAAGACATGTATTAGAACTTATAAAAAAATGCATGTATAGTTGACGCAAGTTGAATGCGCTTTTAGATTTATAAGACCAAAATCTGAAAATTTTCGATTTTGACTGAAATTTGAAAAATTTCATAAATTCTTGCGGCAGAAGTTTATTGAAAGTAAATCTTTTGGATCGTTTTTATGTGAATATATTGTATTATTTGAATGCTCAGCGCTTATACCAAGTTTTGCGCGCAAGATTAGGACCCACTGGCGCATTGACTTAAATTGAATTAAATGAATTTAATTCAATTTAAATTATCTATATTTAATAATTTTAGCGACTTAAATGGCTAAATTTAAGCAGGGCCTGATTATGACCAACAGGGGGCCCCGGACATTGATGAATTTTGGGGGCCCCATCCATGAATTTTTTTTATTTTTCAAAAAATTTTGATATAAAAGAAGACTATTTCAGAACATTTGAAATTGGGGGCCCTTTACAAAGTCCCGATTTTCCCATGCGATAATAAGGCTCTGAATTTTAGTATTTTTGGGGAAATGGGTGGATTTTCAAAATTTTACGTCTTCTCCTACGTCTCCTACGTCTATTCCTACGTCTTCTCTCTATCATTTTGCGCATCTTTATGCAGTTAGAGGGATTAATCAAAAGCGAAGCGCTGTTAATTTGTCAACGGTAATGGTTAAAAAACATGAGTACAAATTTTTGTCAATTTTAAATGTATGACGTACAACTGGTGCCATTCCCACATGTAATCCAAAAAAAAAAAAAAAAAAAAATCCTTCGGAATTGGACCACTGAAATGCTTAATATATATTAATCCTTATATCAATGCTTTATTTAGGCGAAAACAATTTATTCGTTTTAATATTCTTAAAAGAAGTAGAAGTTTAATAATTTCGAGAAGCTATTTCAAACGGTTTAAAATCGCAAAAATTTGCAAACCTATTTAGATTATGACATATAATTTGTTAGAGTTAACCTTTTAACTCATTTGGAACGGTTTCCTTCTTAGAAAAAGTCTGCATTTTAAATTAAGCCTTTCTGCTTAATAATTTGATTTTTTTTTTTTTTTTTAATAGCCGAATACTGACAGCTTAGCAGTACGGGACTGATTTATAGCTATTATGCCAGACTTGGGGATCGTCGAGAATCTTTTTTTCCCTACAATTTACACTCTTAAAAAAAATCAGTTGATTACCAAGAAATCTCTAAGAAGCAATGATTCCATTACTTGTTACTTTCCGAACATGTACCATGTAAGGAAAGTATTGTAATCATGAAAAAATTCGACTTCGAGACTTTGATGTATTTACACGTTTTGAGGTCTTCTGAATTCATGTATGCTGTTTTTACGAGATGTATGTATGTATGTGTGTGTGTGTGTGTGTGTGTGTGTGTGTGTGTGTGTGTGTGTGTGTGTGTGACTGAACACGATTGCTCCTAAACGGATCATTCGATTGAGCTCAAATTGGACATACATGTTATAAACCACCGTCGCAAGACCGGTATTGATTTTGGCGTATATAGGACTTATAGTTTTTCTACAGGGCTACGACAAAGATTTCTTTGACATTATAGCATATGGGGAGAAAGTCTTGAAAGTATGCTAGCGTTTAAATGGTGCATTCGATTGAGTTTCAATTTGGTATATATGTTTGAATTATTCATCGATTAAAATTTATTTAAATGTTTGGTAATGATCTAATCGTAAGTCTTCGGAAAGTCGAGTGGAAGCACTCCAGATTTTTTTAGTATGATGCCATAACTTTTCTTAGTATTACTACTAAATAAATGTTTGCCAATGTTTCGCCAAAATGGCCATGTTTGCCAATTGATTTACATGACTTTATTTAGCAGCAATACTAAGAAAAGTTATAGCATCTTTGTTTCAAAGAGATTTCTTAGTAATCCACAATTTTTTTTTTTAGTGTAGGGCATCACCCAAAAGGATGTTATTTTCGGATCCGCAACTCTCGTCCGTATACCAGCCTATATACAGCTAGAGGAGCTGCGGACCCACAGATTTATCGTTCACGTTTGCACCATGTACATATAGCGGTTTTTGATCAGCCGAGATGTGAAAACGAATCCTTTCACTTTCTGCACACCAGGTTTATTACAACTCCTTAAAAATTTATTTTAGGATGAATAGGAAAAATGAAATTACTTAATTAACTAAAACATTTTTCTAATTTATGTGTATTGAAAGACGAAAGGGTTGTCACCCGATCGTTAACAGTGCCAATATAGCTTTTGGGTCATCGTGTGGACAATTGAGCTAGCTATGACAGCATATTTTAATATCCATAACGCTAGATTCGAGTAAAAGTTTTCTGCATTTTTTCAGTTTCCGTATAGCTGGAATAATTTAAAATGCATGTGTAAAAAAAAATCATTACTTTCTTTGTCGTGAAGAACTGATACGCAGCTAGTTATAACATGTTATGTATATGTAAAAATAAATTACTTGAAAATCGAATTAAACATTTAATAATTTTGCGATTTCTCAAAATAATCAAACGAAAATCCCCCTCTCTCCCTCCATGTGGTTATACGTATCATGGCTTTGATTTGCAACAGCGCTTCGATTTGAACTTCATATTTTAAACAATTACACTAAAATTAATCTTTATTTTTAAATTTAGGTAATTGGAAATTTTATTTATTTACTTTTTCGTCTATTTGGCAGCTTAGTTTAACTAATTGTTAAAGTAATCTCTATTCCCGTGTGATGAGCGGGTACATCAGCTAATATAGAATAAAAATAGAAATTAAAATTCGTATTGTTCAATTAAAAGCAGCAATAATAAAATAATAAATCGATGACAAACTGACGCTTTCGATGTGATCCGGTATAAATTTAAATGCCTCGAAATCTAAGATGAAAATTTTGGCTTTATACAAATTGGTCTATTTCTGTGTATTTCTTTACGTAACAATTTCTTTAATTCTTTACAGATTGAAAAGTTTTTCTAGCATGTATACATATTTACATAAATGAACTGACACACACACACCACATTACACCAAAACAACAACAGAAAATCTTGCAGTTCAATGTGGGAAGTTAGTTTTTCTGGAAAGATGTTGTAGTTAGGGTAAAACTAAGACAGTGGAGGATCCTGAAAAGTTTCAACGGCAGGAGGCAATATGCGAGAAATTTTGTAAGAAAAATGGATCTTCTTAAATTTAAAATTTTGATTAAATAATTCTTATCGTCTGAAACCAGGTTTAGGATGGTTGCTCTCATGATTTATTATTGAAAAGACGTTTTTGAGAAGATTCCTCTTCTCTTACATGTGTAATTTCTTAACGTGGATCTTTGAACACTCCGCTAAACCGGCAGACTATTCAAAGACCCATGCTAGGTGAGCAGGGAAACCACACAGATCATAGAGTGTAATGTAGTACATTTATTGCAAGCCTGCACTCAGGGTATTTGCCAAGTCGGAATGCCTTGGTCGGAGGATTTTTTCAGGTGTTCTTCCGCGTCTTCACGAGACATCTAACGAAACCGCCGGAAACCCTAGACCGTTAGAGAGACAGCCGCGCGGTAGTCCAGAACCCTCGACTTTTACTCTTCAGCAGTAGCGGATTCAGGGGAGGGGCTAGGGGGCTTCAGCCCCCCAAAAGAGATTGCTAAAGGGTGACATTCTGCTTCATTATGCACTTTGAGTATGTAAAGTGATCTTTTTTAATCACTTAGCCACTTCCAAAAGTTTTTACATTGGTTTAGACTAAAATTTTGCTTTATTGTACATTTTGTTTGGGTGAAATAAGCTTTTTTCAAAATGTAGCCCCTCCCAAAACAGACTTTCTGGATCCGCCACTGCTCTTCAGCCATCTACCATTTTCAGTCCCTTGTGCAATGGGCCATGGTGGGACCGAGACCCACAGATCACAGAAAGGGAATCATCACCACTGAATCCAACTGGGATTTAATTTTATTTTATCTTACTTCTTCTTTCACTGTTATTCACTAGTTCTTTCACTATTTATTTTATCTTTATCTTCTTTCACTGTTCTTTTCAACTAGTTATTTTAATTTTGTTTTAATCTTTAGGACGGAATAGAGCTTTACTGATAAATTTGATCGCGCATTTAATCGTGTTACTTTTCTAGTAAAATCAAACTGAAACATCAATAACTGAGGACTAGTTTACAGCAATACAGTCTGGACACATACTCAACTTTCCTCACTATTTTTAGGAGGGCCCAGTGTCACTTTGCTTAAATATTTACCTTACATTTCATTGTTTACATGAAAAATACTATAAAGACGTTTTGGCTTCTAACTATGTTTCAAGAATATTATTTTTATCATTCCAATTTTAATGAACTAACGCATTATGTAGAAGTTGTCTTTATTTTATAACACCAGGCAGCTTCTACATAATGCGTTAGTTCATTAAAAATGGAATGGGAAAAATAATAGTCCGGAAACATAGTTGGTTGCCAAAACGTCCTTATAGTAAGTATTATTGATGTAAACAATGAAATGTAAGATAAACATTTAACCTAAGTGACATTGGACTCTCCTAAAAATAGTGAGGGAAGTTGAGTACGTGTTCCGACTGTCTTGTAATTTAGTCCTCTGTTATTGACGTTTGATTTTCATTTTACTGGAAACTTAACGCGATTAAATGCGCAATAAAATGAAGCTGAAAATACCAAAAAATTGCTTAAAAATGAGAGAACGGGTGGATTTTCAGATTTTTAAAATACCGCAATCTTTTTTAAATATTTTTTTACACAATTATGAAAATTTTCAAGCCGATCGCACGAACTGTGTGAATTTCATTAAATTTTTACACAGTAACTTTTTAATCTGTTTGGATTAATGACGGTAAAAGTTTAGTTTGGAAGGGGCCGGACCGGATTTGTTAGTGAGTGAGTCACGTATCAGCGTAACTATATAATAGGATAATTACAGAGTTAATATTTATACAGGAGTGGTTTATGACATGTAAATTTGTATTAATTTAAATAATAATATGCACTACATTTCTTTAAAGCCCCTCTTCATCCGTAAGCATGCGTGCCCAAGACCCCATATATGTTAAATTGGTCTCTTCTAATAAAATATTTTTTTTTTATATGCCAACTGTTTTGTTGTATTCGAGGCAACACCTTTTCCTTTTCAAGTAACATTTGAAAGAAGTAAAATATTTACTCAAAATTTGTTATTTTAATTAAAAATTTAAAGTTATTATAAATGAAAAAGTATCCTGGAGGTCTTTGAAAAATACAAAATATTCAAACTTATTTCCCGTGCCCAACCATGCTTAGAAGGGACTCCGGGTCAAAAGATTACTTATCTGAAAAAATACCGAAAGCATTCGGCCTCTCTCTTCTTTAGTTAGAAAAGGTATGGTCACCACATCTGTAAATAATTTTGTGGGGTGTTGAAAGCTACAATTAAAGTATTGGAGGTGTGTCTTGGCCATTGTGCGCACTCCCCTCCGTTGCAATCCATTAATCTAAGTGTCACAGGTGTTTTGGCGAGTGGGGGTAAGCAGTAACGGGATTTTATGTCACAGCCGCTTTCGAAGCAGAAAAAGGGGAGCAGAAAATTATGTCTCAGCCGCTTTGAACAACTCTTACAGATGACGGGATTTTACGTCTCAGCCGCTTGGAGGGTTAAATGCTGGATCCGAGCTATGTGAATATTTGTTATATTTTTATTATATTTAATACGGATATATTGATTATCGATTTTTGTATACACTCATACAAGAATCAATATATTCTTTTTAAATATACTATTTTTTAACATGTTGATTGAAATGTAGGAATAACCATTATCGTATGTGTTAAGTAAAGTGTATACATTATTTGATTGTTTTGCATAAATTATTTCGTTTTGTTACTTTTATTTATATTCAAGACACTGATCTGACATGCAATGATCACAGATTGTTGTGACTATATGTAACTATTAATCTAACATAAATTTGCCAAAAGCGTAGCGATTCCCTAACACTGTTTAAGCCAATGGTATTAAAACTTTTAAAATCTAAAGAGACTTCAATATTTTAACTCTTAAAAATGTTATTTTTGGCCCTCCCACCCCTCAAAAAACACAAAAAACGGTCACTCTAACAAAGTGACCGGTTTATCCCTAAGCATAGTCTATGCTTACGAATGTAACTTATTTTTAGGTGAGTGTACAGAATAAATAAGCAAAGAAAATTAACATACAAATGGTTAAAACTTAAATATTTCTCCTGCGAAAATATTCTTATAATATCAAAACAAAATTAGATTACTAAAGCAATACTACCGATAAAAGGAAATACCAGCTCTAAAATTATACGACCGATCAGCATCTTAAATATGAATAAACAAAAACAAAATGAAATAACTTAAAACAATCAAATAATATTAATAGTGTACTCACGCACATGATGTGTAATCAATCGCCTGTATTTTTAATTATTCTTCTATCATTTCGTATGATAGATTTTTTTTTTTCCAATTTAAAAGCAGCGAACTCCACACCACGAGCTCTTTGTAGCAATGGCGTCCTCTAAGTCAGGGCTTCCCAACCTTTTTAGCTGGCGGACCCCTTTTTCAGGAAAAAATCCACGGCGGACCCCAGTCAGTCAAGCGCACAGTAACTGGTAAAATTCAACGAGAAGCCCATCGGAATTGAAAACTCCATAATAATGCAAGTGAGATTTTTTTCAATAACCCCACGACGAATCAAGAGTCTTTGATTTAATGATGAATGGAAACAACTTTAAACTGTGAACCGCAGCCGCTGTTCAAAGGTGGCCACGGACCCCCTAGAAAAAGCTGGCGGACCCCTAAGGGGTCCGCGGACCACAGGTTGGGAAGCCCTGCTCTAAAGTGAACTGTTGAACCACGTTGTGAATATGTGAACCCGACGCCTGCAAAGATAGGCTCTGGGCATGCGCAGAAATCCGGTTCGGAGTGTCAGATTACTCTTTTTTTTTAATATATTCTTGCGCGCGGTGTGTCAGTGCGCAATAACAAATAGTTCGTAAGTTTAAAGTACGGTACTAATTTATTCTTATAACTAGAACTTTAAGGAAATATTTTCGAACACCACATAAACGCTTATTAAGTAATTTACCAGTGTGTAAATGACGTAAAAAGGGATTATACTTGTATTTATCCACATGCTTATTTTTCATTTCGCATTGTTGTTTATATTTAAGCACGTTATGTACTCGTTTATGATGCAAATGAATTTAAAAAATTATGAGTACACCAAAGTACTCATTTTTAAGTAAGTCATTTTTAATAGTGTGCTAGTTCTAGCAGAATTACCAGCAGGTCATGTTGCGTATTAGACACATTTTTTGCTTGTCCAGCATACATAATCCAGCTTGTGTTGCTTGAATATTTTGCTTGGTCTAACAGCAATCCAGACCGCCACTTGCTTGAAATTTTCTGTAATTCTAGAAGCAGTTACAATCAGCAGATGCTTTTTTTGTTGCTATTCTAGCAGTACTTTTTACCAGCTAGAACTCAGAAACTGTAGTCTGTACTAAGATCATGCTACCATGCAGGGGGGGGGTCATACATTAATTACATAAGAACTAATACAAGTATGATTCTTTTAATAAAGAAGAAATCCGTCTTCAAATTTCTTCACTATAACGGAAATTTATTCTGGGACAGCTGCCATCAGTGGCAACTTTTAATTCTTTGTCGATTTGTGCGTGCACATAATCGGTAATCATTGCCCATTAAGGTTGACACTGAAACAGTTCGCTCAATATTGTTATGCATAGACCTTAAAAGATTGGCATATTTAGCACCGTGAAATATTAAATCTCACCATGCAGCAATTATCCAAGCAGTACCATTATTCATATTGTAAAATAGAGGGGTTTGACAATTTCTCGCCAAATATAGAAGCTATTGACAATCTGGGCAGTTTTAAGACTCATTTTTTTAACTTTATTCATTGTCGGAGTGCTAAAACAACTCTAAAACTGCAAATAATTTTCCGTAAAGTTTCAGGACTTGCCAGACATATAGGGAAAAAAATTCACTTTTTCATAACTTGCAGTTGCCTTAATTTTTTTCTATTTTAATATCCATACAAAAAAGGGACAAAACAAAATATTTTAAAAAGACTTATTTTTATTATTGGCTGTCATCGCATTTGTAAAATATCTTAGATTTTATCCTAAATATATCTTAAATGATCTTAGATAATATGACATATCTTAAACAAATTAGCACTTTTTGCTGGTATATAGCTTTTCATGCCACTTCTGCATGAGCTAACTACACAGCATATTAAGCTGGTAAGCGTAAAAAAACTTATAATAGCTTGTTAAGATACCGGCCTCCCCATGCTTTAGAATAAGCTTGTACAGCTAATTAGCACTTTTTGCTGGTATATAGCTTTTCATGCTATTTCTGCTTAAGCTATCTATACAGCATATTAAGCTGGCAAGCATGAAAAAGCATATAATAGCTTGTTAAGGTTCCTACCTTCCCATGCTTTGGAAGAAGCTTGTACAGCTAATAAGCATGAAATGCTTGTATATAGCTTGTCATACTATCGCTGTATAAGCTAGGAGTATAGCATATGGTGCTAGCGAGCATTACATAGCAAAAAATAGCATGAAAATCTAGCAGACATAGCAAGAACTAGCAATAACTAGCCTGTTTTTGTTGCTGGTACTAGCATGGATTTTGGCTTGGGGTCACAGAACTTCGCCTGTTGATGTGCAGGTCAGTGCGATATCCCAATGAAATCCCTACCCATACCATGGTACTTCCATCCTGGAATGGTGATGTTCGGTGATGTTCTTGTGTCACTTGTGTCTGCCTTGTTCCCTCCAGACCTTTACACGTTTATCATCGGGCTGTAGGCAAATTGGGACTCATCTGTTAACATAACGCTGCCTCAATCAGACTCAGTCGAATTCACACACTGGCAGCACCATTTAAATCGTGCCCCTCCGGCTTGGGCGGATAAAGGAACACAAACTCGTGGCATCCGGTTGTACAGACCATTCATGTGTAGCCTTCGACGAACAACAGTGGCAGTTATCGTCTTACCAATGGCCGCTGCAACCATAAATGTCACACATGCGGAGTCGATCTTCGATTCCGCTTGGCTACAACAGTAATAGATAGATCTTGTACAGACGTCGTAAACCTTGGACGACCGACTACAGGTCTTCGGAAAAATATTCGGGTGGTTTGGAATTCCTTCCATAATCCTCAAATGACGAAATGATTAACGCCGACGAAAAGAGTAACATATGTGATGGACTGTTCTGCTCAATGCATAGATCATACATTTATCAGTAACTATGAGTGCAAAATGTAAATTTAAATAATTATGCAGCGAAGAACAGATCACATTAATTGTTCTACTTCTTTCCTTTAGATAATTTATTGGCTTATTTTTTAGTGGCATTTTCATGCGTATTATATTAATTACATGTACAAACGTGTTTTGCGATACATATGTTGCACATTTTTTTATTAACCCTCTGACATTCGGCTGAGCTTTCACTTAGAGCCTCCAAAATGCCAGACCCGGACAAAATTCTTAGAACGATGCCTTTCCCCTTTAAAGAACTATCTGATGGGAATTCATCGAGGCTGGTGGTGAAAAGCCTCACTTCCTCGAGAGCTGGCTTTTATGATGACCGCGGAGAAGAAAAAATAGGGAAATTTTCATGTGACGGAAAAAAAAGAGAAAATGCATCTGAGGATCGTGGGAGGTATTCGCGCTTGCCGTAATGGCAATTGTTAAAAAGTACAAGAAACAAAAGGCAATTGTAATGGCAATTGCTAGCCCGTCCAGCAATTGTAAAAAGTTCAGCCTGCTTCAAGGCAGGGGAAAGAAGTACTACTTTCTCTCGGCCCACGGTTTCGGACCCGCCCACAAACCCAAAAATATCTGATGTTTTATTTTTATTTTAACCCAATAAAACCCACACAGAAATGGGTTTTTTGGGTTTTATTAAACAATATCAAAATTTTTCCTTTCTTTCATTTAAATCATTTGTTATTTGAAATTAAATATAAATAATATTACCTACATAACTTAGAGCATTATATTAGATTTACTTCCCATCCCTTGACCAGAAACCAAAATAAACTAATTTAGTAAAGGTCTCCCCCCCCCCCCCCACCGAAAAAAAAATCAGCAAGCATGCAAGTGCAAGAGACAGTGTCAGAAGAAAACAGTTGTAACTAAATATCTTGGAGGAGACAATAATATGGAGAGACATGAGGGGGGGGGAAAGTGAAACCACAACTGTAACCGGTTTTTCCTCCGTCCACTTCTTGATACGTCCATAGTACACTTGTTCTTCTTGGAGGAACGAATAGTAAATGTGAAGTAAGCATCCGCTAGTTCTTCTATGGGGAGAAAATGAAGCCCCGTACCGACCCCAATGTACGAAATTTGAAGTAAATTATTCGATTAATTCAAGAATTGTTCAAATTTTCCTTAGATTCTACAAAGGGACATCTAAATTGCGCAAATATTTATAGGAATTTTGGTAAAATGTAAACCACTGTGGGAAACCTTCAAGGCCCGATGAATATAGAGCTGCAGTTTCAGATAAAAAATTGTTTGTCGGTTTCCCATCGGCGAAATTGCTCGTCTAGGTCACCTCTATGCATGAATAAAAATTCAATATTGCAGAAAACCAAAAGTGCTCTTGCCGATGTCTTAATTCGGTGAGTCGGTGAATCCGCATTAACGATGAGTGGATGAACGCCCATGCAGAAAACGAGCAGTCATTGCTTGCTCCCGGTTGCACTTCGGGTTATAGGAGTGAAAGAAAGAGAAATGCTGCCTTGGGATTAAAGAATCCAAGTTTGTTTAAAGCTCCCAACGTAAGCTTGCACTTTTCCCAATGCTTAAATTGAAGTTATATCATAAATGTTTTTTGCTGCATGATAATTGTGTTTTTTCTTTTATATAAAATCATATTTACGTGCTGTTTGTCACAAATTCTGTTTTCTGTGTAAGTATTGTAAATTTTTTTAACGCAAAATTAAAATGAAATAGAATTTATACAAATAGGCAACCTGTCTTAAAACTAGAGTAAAACTGTACGTGTCATTTTACAAAAATATTGTGTCAATAGTTTACAATTTAAGAAACTCATTATTCCTTGTAAAATTAAAATATAAATCTGATCATTGCGATTAAAACAAAATCTAGATTGGAAAAATATATTATTCTAAAAACTGCAATATTTTTTGTATAAAGTGTCACTCTTATACAGTAAATTTATTCAGAACTCTTAAAATTTAATTCTACTTATTTGAATAACTTAATAAATGTGGAATTGATAAAATTGAACTTAAACATGCCAACAAAATTAATAAACTTATTCTAAAAGCTGCAGCAATACTGCACTATGTTTTATTTTAGGAAATCATACACCTTTTATACACTCATGTCCATAAATTAAGGATAATGAAGTTCCGGCAAAGAAAGAGAAAGAAGCAAAACAAATTTAACTTATTTGTAAAGTCTATTTATTAAACAAAAAGTAAAGAGCAAAAAAGATGCTATATGTTTGACATAATTAATAAAAATTGCAAGTTTTACTCCCTTGACCAAATTTCAAAAAAGAACCTATTTACAAAAAACAGTATAACATGGTTAGTAGGATGGTTAATACGGAGTATGTCTCCCGGACGATGCAATACAGGCCTGACAACGCCTAGGCATGCTGAGTATCAAATGATCAATCTGATCTTGGGGAATGTTACACCACTCATCAAGCAATGCACTCCGAAGTTCCGGTAGACAGGTGGGAGGGGGTTGACGGGCTGCAATTCGTCGGCCAAGCATATCCCACACATGCTCTATTGGATTCAAATCTGGTGAGTATGCTGGCCAATGCATAGGGGTGATATCCTCCGATTGAAGGCATTCGTCTACAATGTTTGCACGGTGAGGACGGGCGTTGTCATCCATAAACACAAATTCAGCACCCATGGCGCCCCTAAACAAACGTACATGTTGTTCCAGAATGACATCCCGATAGATGTGGCCTGTCATCGTTACACTCTGAACATGCAGGTCAGTTCTGGAACCAAGAATAATTCCTCCCCAAACGAGCCATCCTGCACCACCGTAACGGTGTCTTTCAATGGTGTTCTCTTGGTGGTAACGGGTACCTGGCACTCTCCAGATGAATGTCCGGCGAGAATCAGACTCCAAACTAAACCTGGACTCGTCGGAAAACATCACACAAGACCACTGTTGCGGTGTCCACAATGCATGCTCTCTACTCCAGGTTAATCGCAGGCGACAGTGAGTTGCGGTAAGTGGAACACATCTGACAGGCCTACGAGCATGTAGACCAATGTGCCCTAAGCGTCTGTACACGGTCTGCCTTGAAACTGTCGTACCGGTAGCTGAAGAGAGCTGACGAGACAGGTCTGATGCTGTACTCCGTCTGTTTCTTTTGGCAGTAACTGCCAAATAGTGGTCCTCATTCGGCGTTGTAACTCGGGGGCGACCTGTGCTGTAACGTCTACTCACATTACCATCATCTTGGAATCGTTGCCAAAGCCTGGAGATGACACTCTGGGCGATTCCAAGTTCCTCGGATACTTCCAGCTGGGTACGTCCACATTCCAGTCGTCCGATAATTCTGCCACGTAAAATTTTGCACTTAAAAGCTTTCACAGCGCTTGTGAACAATTTTACTTCTTTGCCACCATTCCTTATATACCCCTCTCTTACACTCTCGTCATTGTGACGTACCATCCACGCCATCTGGTGGTTTCCTGTAATTTGCATATTCTTCTTCAAGATGTGTGTGATCATTCCACAGGTGAAATTTTTATTTTAGAGATCAATTTCTGTGTGATTCTGAATTATCCTTAATTTATGGACATGAGTGTATATTAACCCATTTATGCCTAGCGTCCCTTTTTTGGGACGGCATTTTTGCTGTCAGTCGAAAATGTTATTTATTTTTCCTAGCCTTTATTCACGAGTATGGAACCTCAACTCAGGCGCATAGCCAGGAAAATTTTTTAGGGGGGGAGATATGAACTTATATTGTGTATAAATAGACGGAATTTCATCACGAATCCAAAAATTTGGGGGGGTATATCCCGATATCCCCCCCTGGCTATACCCCTGCTCAACTCCACAAAATATTTTAACATGACCCAGTAGCAGGGGCGTAGCCAAGGGGCGGGGGTTAGGGGAGGTCATAACCCCTCCCCATGAGAATTTTTTTGCCATGCAATATGTATTTTCTTCACTACATTATCACACACACGTATACATATATATGAGTTGTAGTAGTCGTAACCCCCCCCCATGAAAAATTTTTGGCTACGCCCCTGCCCAGTAGGATGTGGATATTTCAATATTTATACATAATGATTTTTTAAAAAGTCATAACTTTGCTCAAGAAGTTGACATCAGAAATTTTTCTTATTGCTGGCATTAGCAAAAATATCTGGGCACAAATAGGTTAGCTACCATCAGCAGCTTATAAAACATTTAGTAACAAAAAATTTCCAATTTATATTAAGTAAAATTTAAAATAGAGGTCAATTTTTATTCTTAAGGCATTGGAGGTTTAAACAAAGGGATGCCAAAGAAAAAATATTCATTTCTAAGATTAATAGAGAAAGATTTAAATAAGAATGCTTAGGATGTGCGAAGATTTTTGTAAAAACTCGGGAAATTTACAAACGTATATGGAAAATTTAAAAATGGAGCAGTTTTGCTGAATTTGGAGCAAAAATGTCCAAAAATGATCTTTTTGTAGCAGATTGGCACATCAGGATTGATTTGGCACAATTTGGAGCAGCTGACACATCCCTGAGAATTTCGTTTAAGTATGAAGCATGTTATTTATTAAATAAGTTATTTATGAGAGAGACGTGCGCTTTAATGCAGATGCTTTTATCTTATGACTTCCTCTGAATTAGTTTGGGTATGATGCAATAACATTCATTTTAAAATTTGGGAGGATTGAATTTATACTAATTTACTTAATATTTTTAGTTCTTTTTCAAGTATCCAATCTGTTTGCCTTATGTAACTCAGGTAGAAAATGGAGATTAAAGTTTGTTTTTATTTGTTGTGGTGATTCATATGGAAAAAACAAATTACTATAGAAATATGTTAGCTTTAATTTATTTCCTTTTCCTTTCTTTTTTTTTATTAGTAAAGAAAAAATTTAGGCAATGCGAATTTTCAGGAAAAAAAATAATAAAATATTATTTTGAATATTTTAATCCCATTTTTTTTAACAAACTTTCTGGGTCACTCTCTGAACTGCAGAACACGGGGTAGTCTAAATCAGAATTACTACTACTAACAGAGAATATTGTGTCTGTGCATTCCTTTGATAGGTCATGCTCAGAAGTAGAAGCAGAATTTGAAAGTATAAAACAGAATCAAACTTAAATTTTATTCATGTAGATTACAATGTTAGAATGTTTAAATAGTACAGAAATTGACTAATTAAAGAAAGTATAGAAAGCTCAAATATGTTCCATGAAAAATTGTCTTTTTGACATTGAAAATTTTCCGGAAAAACATAGTCGAAAATTTTCTGGAAAATTCTCCTCCCCACATCTCTACACATCACCAACACGAACAGCAACAAAGGAACAAGAGGTGGAAAGGCGGGAAAACTGAAACTGGTTGGGGAAGGGAGCATAGAGAAGGTATATAGGTCCGACCCATAGAGAAGGTCCTTCTCTATGGGTAGGAGGAAGCAGACGACAGACAGGGAGGATTTGTAGTGCAGCGCCATCTTTTTCTGCCGAAAATTGTTGACGGCAATCCCTGGCTGCTGCCATACAACGCTTATCTCCTTCCCCCTATTACTCCCTGGTAACTTGGTTGTTGTGTAGTTCGGCATCATTCATTAAAGCTTGTTCGTTTTAACTTGATCTAGTTGTTATTACAAATGTTAAAAATGCAGTTGCTACATATACCTCTAGGATTACCACAAAAACTGTTTAAATATGCATACAGAACTTTACATATTGGTACTATAATATTTTTTTTAATTTTGAAAGGGACATGGGACGGGAAAACTTTTTTTTTGTGTGTGTGATTGAAAGTTTTGCTGTAGTTGCTCTAAACTATGATTTTTTTTTAATTTTGAAAGAAAAAAAAATATTAAAAAAATTAATATTTCGACTAGAGTAATTTATGGAAAAACAGGTTTTCTTGAAAGTTGTTTGCAATTTTCAGTGCTAGATGGCAGCATCAAATAGTGCTTTTCCAATTGAGATGCTTTGGCTATTTTTATAGCCATGGTGTTTGACCTCCTTCTTCTCTACCTTCATGATATGCTGATGTCACAGGAGCAACAACAGCAAAACTTTCAATCACATCACACACACACACACACAAAAAGTTTTCCCGTCCCATGTCCCTTCCCATTGTCGTCCCAATATTTCCTAAATGTGGTGGGTGTTTGTCCCACGAAGTTGTTTGTCCTAATATTGCACCGTAAAGATTCAACATATATTTATAAAAGTGAAAGCCAGAACTCCTTAAAAGAAGAAAACAAACAGCCAAAGGTCTAAGTTTGCTTCCTGCTTTGTGTCCCGTGATCTCGCCTGTAAAGTGAAACTGTTGAAAACGCTTCGCATATATCTTTTCTCAAGTGATGTGCGTAAAATTATCTGCTCAATATATGAAAATCTAGAATTGTAAAACTATACAAAAAGAAAATGTCTATGTGTTTTGCAGGTAGATATTATTAAACTTTTTAGTATATTTTTTTAACTACATATTTTATTGTGAACAAAAATGGAGATGAAATCATTCCGAGAAAAGCATTTTCATCCTCGAGATGTATAGACTGTAAAGAAATGCTCCCTGACATAGCCAGGATTTTGTTTCGGCTGGGAGTGTCATAAGTTTTCTCTTCGTCATGTATGTCTATATATACAGCGTGTCCAGTGCTAACGCTGTCCAATGGCTATTTCCTAAACCGTTAGTCAGAGACGCATAGTTCCAATTGCGAAAAGGCTTTAAATTGCATAATCTATTATATCGGAAACAATCAAAGTCAATAAATAAATTTCTATAAAAATTAAGAAATTTAAATTTTTATACGGTCCCCCGGTCCTATCAGTTATATTTAGAAATTTTTTCTTTATGCAGTTTCATGCACAATAAAAAAAAAAAAAAATCGTCCTTCTACGACCAAAATTCACCGAGTTACAGCTGCTTAAAGTTAGATTACTTTTCCAGCTGCGAAATAGGGGTTGTATACAAAATGAATTTTAGAAAGATTAATGTACATGGTTTGAGCTTTGTAATATTTATTATCAATTTCATTAACTATTTTATGAATATAGATTGCAATAAAGAAGATTAACACTTAACAATGTGTATCCAAAAAAGTAACATAAAAAATATTGCTTATGCTGAAAGTAGAATTTTTTAAGCAGGTTTTTTTAAATGAACTGGCGTTAAATAACTTCCTTCGACAGCAATCTTATCGAATATTCCTATCGACTGCAATCTTCAAGATTTTAATAGAGCTTAACAATAACCCTCTGCTTGCAAGGTCCGATTATGACAAACAGGAGCCTCGGGCATTGATGGATTTGGGAGCCCCTGATTTATGAAATTTCTTTTATTTTTATAAAATTTTGATACATAAAAGAATATTTCAGAAGAACATTTGAAATTGGGTTCCCCTTTTGACCCGGGGCCTTGGGCAAAGTCCCGATTTGCCCATGCGATGATAAGGCCCTGTCTGCTTGAAGATCAGTACTCTAAAATTAGTTTTGCTTCTTTTTCCGCATTATGCCAGAAAATGAAATTAAAACCTACAATTTAAAATTTCAGTATTTATATGGTCCCTTAACAGTTTATCATAACGGTACATTTTTAAACGTGGAAAAGTGATTTAAGTCTCAATGTTTGCTGCTTCATAAATCGATGAATTTTGGTCGTAGAAGGAAGAATTTGTTTTATTGTGCATGAAATTGCATAAAGAAAAATTTTCTAAATATAACTGATAGGACTGGGGGACCATATAAAAATTTAAATTTCTCAATTTTTAGAGAAATTGATTTGTTGACTTTGATTGTTTCTGATATAATAGATTATACAATTTAAAGGAATTTTGCAATTGGAACTACATGTCTCTAACTAACGGTTTAGGAAATAGCCATTGGACAGACAACTGGCACCCACTTACGGTATTATTCCCAATACCCATATCCTCCAAGAAAATAACCATATTGAATAGAGGTGTGAAAACCAATACAAATATTCTAAACAAAATTCGCACATGCATTTCATTTAAACGAACCAAAACTACAAACTGTTAACGTTTGAATCCCATCCAAACTGCGGATGCGTTAGGCTAAAGAAACAAAATGGCAGCCCATCAGAAATTAGAGTTGCCTTCCCAATTTCTAACCCTGACAATTAGGTGTGACATGAATAAGAAACTCCACCTTACTTAAAAATTCTCAATCTTCCAGCATAATTCATTCTAGTGACAAAACAATGCGACATACAATAGGGTTTACTTAGATCAGGGTTGTATTGGTTTAAACCAGTGATTGTAACCATCCTGGTTGATATCAATTCTGACCACAGAAATTCGCTATTCAATTTATTTTATAATAACACACATATTTGACTAGCATTTGTCAAAATAGTTGACATTTCTTAGAAATGTCGTAACATAAGTAACACCAAAATGTATGAAATTAAAAAATGTCATAACATAATACCAAGCTACAACATAAATATTTAATTTCCTTATACCTATTTCACGGAATTTATGTTGAATATAAAATATGACTATGTGTGTGTAAAAAGTTTTCTGTTGTCTCATAAGTAACATAGTTTAGACAGTTTCGTAATTTATTTTGAATTATTCCAAATTTAGATAACAAGCATTATATTGATGAAGAACTGGCACAACAATTCATTAGACGTAATGTGAATTCAACAAACTATCAATACCTTTAATGTGTTCCATTGCTGCCTGCCAGACATCAGGCCAAACTACTTTTTACACTTTCAGAAAAGGGATAATGTGAGAATTCTGCTTAAAATGCAGTCACAAACAGCAAATAACACTTCAAATTTCAAATGAGCATCATATAAACTTATTAGCATATTATGTTTTTAATTACTAGAGGCCAAGGCCCCTAGACTCGCTTTTCGTGTGAGACATCCGGCCCCTAATAAGGCTTATTCTTAAAAAAGGCATAATTTCAACAAACAAAGCAAATAGGGTGATGACATTCATCACCCTAAGTCATTTGTCTAAAATCTGTATTTAAAAAATCTGATTTAAATAAAAATATTAGATTTAAATCAAAACAATCCCATTATTTTGATTTTTTAAAGAAAAATCAGGATTTTTTTCACATTTAGTGCAAATTTATTATATCTAAACTGTAATAAAAGGAGGAAAGCTTAATGTATGCTACAGTGTCTCATAAGATCTTTATGTAAGTTTGACTCAAGAATTTCTGTTAGCACACAAGTTTTTATTTTTACTATTAATAATATATTTGGTATTTATGAGTTATAGCTGCCATTGAAATTCAATCACTGAGCAATAGAAACATCATATTACCCTGATGGTGATTGTAAAATCTCAAGAAAACATTAGCATTCCTAAAGCACAGTTACAATTTTTGTATAATTGTAATAACACCTAGCAAAATGTGACTGCAAGTATTCAAAATTACTTTTGTAGTACATGATCATGAACATCTGCTAAATGACTGATTTTAGTGATATCTTTAAAGAAATACACAACTTCTTTTTTAATTTAGTGTTTTTATTTTGCTTCTTATTTTTTTTTATGATTTTTATTGTTAATAAACTAGTTCAGTTGTTTTATGCATTTCATAGCAATCGTAGAGAGCTCAGGTAACTGCTGTGTTCTTGCATCAACTATAAAAATTATTAATCAAAATAAATGGCTGTGTATTATAATAGTTTTTATTTATCATTAAAACCTGAATTTTTGAGTATTTATGTAACACAAACATAATTGTTTCAAAATAATTTCTCACTGAAATATCTGTAGTTTACAGCAGTTTTTCCCAACCACTGGTCTGCACTGGTCTACCTCAATGAGACTTCACTGCTGGTCCTCATATATCAGATTTATTGAAAATTAATCATCAGCAAATAATATATTTGTATGACCGTTTATTTAAGAAATAAAGTATGTATTTATGTAATATTTGTTTTCTTATGATGCAGATCCGCAAATTATTTTCACTATTTTTTATGTCCACAGATGGAAAAGTTGCAAAATACTGGTTTACAGATTGTTGTATAAAATGGACTTTATTCTTTTATGCATATTCTGAAACTACTTGACATTTTTTTCCCCTCATTTCTTTATTTCAGATTGTTCTGATAATGTTGTATCTGCTATTCAAGAACTACACAGAAATCAGATAGGTGTAGATTTTTACTTTATTTCTCAAGATGGACATGAGAGATTTGCTGTTCATAAACTTGTATTAGCTATTCAAAGTCCAATATTGAGTAAACTTATCTATGAGCAGCCAATATGTAACGAAATAAAAGTTGAAAATGTTGAAAAGATAGCACTGCAGATAATGATAAAGTAAGTTTGTTTTTGTGTATGCTTCAAAGCTCTTGTCATTCTTCATGTGAATACAACTCGGACCAGTTGAATTTTAATGAATGCCTTGAGTATAAAAAAAAATTTACATCTCAATAGTTGGGTTCCAAAATCTCTCACCATTTTCCTCAATGTCCCACCAGTGACCAATTGCATAGCTTTCTCAACTGGGAAATGGAAGGTGTCTGGTTCCTCAGGAGCAGAATTGTATCCAGTGTTCTGCAACATAACTTCAAGCAGTTGCACATGTTCTGCAGACATTTTATCAAAGTCTCACAGATCTCGGTAAAAGTAAAATAGGTATAAAAATTATGCAAGAAATGAAAAGAGAAGGCATAACATAGAGGGCACATTGCTTTAATTACTCTGCAGAACATATCATTTTATATTTTTCTTTTAAACTATGAAATGTTCTGCAAAGACTGATTATTCTGTGACATATGTCGCACTTTTACCCACTTTCGGCCCTGGTTCAAACGCAGGTCACATCCTTTGACCTAGCCATTCGAAGTTTTCCGTGCTTTACTCCAAAACAGTGTAAATACATATTAGGACCCTTTAGAAAGACCCCCACAAAGAGGGCCCCCCCCCTCAGCCTGGATCCCTAGTGTGTAAATCAACCACACTCTCACAAACTAACCATTTTTTTTTTTTTTTTTTTCCTCAAAAACCAGGAGTTTTTCGGTTTATGATCAATATACAATTTTAAGGAAAAATCAGTGTTATCTGGAAAAGGCATGTAGATATTTAATAATATTTGAAATATTAATTTTTTTTAATTTGTTTTATTTAATTACTAGCTGACTCCGGCGACCAGTTGGTTCGCCATCTTAATAAATCTTGTTCGGAGAGAAACCTGTTCGTCACTAGCTTCCTTGGCACTCTGAGATTCTGAATGGAATTTAAAATTACGACAGTTACAAACAGGAGCGGTGCTAGAGTAAGTGAGCGCCCCCTGCTAATGTAAAAAAGATGCTCCCTTTTATGCTCTACTTAGTTTTTGAGTTCGAAATGATGCCCCTTCGAAGCCGGTGCCCAGATACGATGCTTACCATGTCGGGCTGCCCCTGGTTACAAAATTAAGATGGTTAAATAATAAAAACCTACAAAAAGGTACAAATTATTTTTGTCCTATATTAATTCTGAAGAGCTTCTGGATATATTGATCTTTATCAAAAAAAAGTAAGGAAATCTGAAAAACTTTCAGATTTTAAATACGCACTAAAGTACTATATATTAAAAGTGTATTATAATCCATGGGTCTTCCCTATTTTCTTTCCTTATTCCATTAAGTTGGAAAGTATATCATTATTCACGAGTGTAATTAAACACAATTAAAATTGATATTTCTAACAACCTTTTTCTGGATGTGTAGCAGACGATAAATTGTGCCAAGCACTGGAATCACATCTTCTCAAAATTGCATATAAAACATTTTATTTTTCGCCAAATTAAAAAGTTGCACATTTTAGTCTCGGAAAATTTTCAAATCCTATTTTTCTTTTGAGTATCAAACATTTCATTCCTGCTCTGATTTCACATGCACACAATATTTTAATTAAAACATAACATTACAAATAATTTATTCTAAACAAAATCGTCATTCTTTTATTTTTACTTCAAGAGTTTGAATCATTTAATAAACTAGCCAAATATCGCAACCTCGATATGCTAAATTCTCCCTCTTTTCACTGCAGTGTTACGATTGCGAAATGGTGAGCGCAAAATTAGCCTTTTGCGATAAGATTTTTTTATCAATATTTCCTAAAATAATTCGAATTTTGAAAAAATCATTTCGAGGTATGTCAGGACCCGTCCTGGAGAATTTCCACACAAAATTTGGTAGGTCTAGGATTGCCCGTCTAGGAGCTAGGTGAGACACAGACAAACTAACTAACGAACATTTTACACTCTGTTTTATTTATATAGATGCAAAAACCAAGTAATACTCTCTAGTAATTTAATTGTTTCATTAGTAAAAGATGTACTGATTATTGAAAATATTTAATAATATCAATGGTTTCTAATCAGATTTAAATCATGATATTAATCAGTTCATAAAATAGCTCACTAAATTTAATACTTTTATATTTAAAAAAAAATAAATTTTTCTAGATACTTGTACAGTGAAGATCTTATTTTTGAAGAAATATCTCACATCAAGCAGACCAAAGTACTTGCAGATTTGTATGAGCTCTGTGAACTGGGCGAAATATGCAAATCAAAATTCATTGAGATGCAGATTAGTGTTGCTAATGTCCTCTCTGCTCTAGAGGTTGCAAAAGAACTTGAATGTGAAACAAAACAGGAAGAATGCCTTTTAATAATTGGCAGAAATCAAGAAACAGTACTTACGAGTGAACAGTTTTTCAGTATGCAGTTTGAATGTGCTCTTGATGTCTATGAAGAACTCAGGAAAAGAAAAATGATGACTGAATATGTATTTTTACGGTCAGCTATTAGATGGATTGAAATTAACAAGATGTTGTCCAAGAAGAATTTAATAATGGAGAAGGTTGATTTTCGTCTCATATCAGTTGATCAATTTCTGGATATAATTGAAGTACAGCCAGAGTTCTTCAGTAACATAGAAATAGCCAATGCAGTAAAGGCAATCAGACATGCAAATGGTGTTGAAGAAACTATGGAGAGTAGCATTGTTACGGACAGACATGAAAATAATGAAGAAAATTCAGACAGAATTTCTGAGCCAGAAAATCTTCAAAATGGAATTCCTGAAGAGATTAATAGAAGCTCTGGTATGGAGAACAAAACCTATAATTTAGGACAGCAGGTATATTATTTTTCATTAAAATAGTAATAAAAAGAGAATTTTAAGATTATTTGATAACCTCCCCCCTCCCCCCCCAAAAAAAAAAATCATTCCATCATATTATAACACAAAAGATAACTCTAAACATTTGGATATGATTTTTACCTCTGATTTATGCTGTGGGGCACTTAAAATGATCAGGACCCTTAAAAAACCCTTGTGGAAAGATAACTGATGGGTAAGTCCAGCCTTGCTTGCACTTTTAACAAAAACTGTGCTCAGTTATAAATCAAAGGATTATTACTGCCTTTTTTATTTTTATTGAAAATTGCTTGAAGTTTCTTGTTTCATAAAACAAACCTACTTTGCCTCCTTTGAACACAAATCAAAATAAGCTAAATGTATCTGGAACTCAAGAAAGTTCAGAGTCTTTTCAGAAGCTGTATTTCATACTGTAATTTTAATAAAACACTTGTGTCTTTTATGAAGCTTTCAGAAAAAATTCTGAATCATGGAATTGCACTGCAAAATTTTTCAAATTCTGACATATTTTGCAAACTATTCCATTTTAGAGAATTTTTTCTGTAAACTTTAGAATTGATACACATTTATCATTCATTACAGTGTGTACAGTACAGCTTGTGAAAAGATACCCTAAAAGTATTAATCCTGATCTGAGATTTGTCTGTCCAGGTCTTAATCAGGGCCCAACACAGACTTCACAAAATTAAATACGTAATTGGAAAATTAATTCTTCACAAAATTCAGCCGTAACAAAATAACTTTTGCACTTTTCATTCTAACTTGAGGATTTATTATCATTTAGTGATTACCTAAATATAAGCAGCATTATCTAAAAGCCTGTCACTTTTCCTTTATTCCTCTGTTGTTTAGAGTTAATACTGATTGGTTGATTAGTGACATTGGGGAAGAAATTCATAAAATTAGGTGAAAATTCACAAAAATAGGACCTTGGGGAAAAACCTGGACTGACCTGTGATGACATAGTTACTTTTATTTTGGTGACTTTTATGAAGCAAATATCACACAATTTTTTAAAACTAAATGCTTTTCTTAAAAATATTTTCTCAATCTTTTTTCCGTTTTTTAAAATTAAGGATGGCTATGAAAGACAGCTTTCCTTTATTGAAGATTGGTGGCGAGAGAAACCAAGTTCATTAGCAATAAAAATTTTAAAGCAGGATGATGGAGTAAATGTACTCAACATGGAAAAAAGAGGTAATTCTTTCACTTTCATGTATTAAAAGAAAAAATAGTTTAATTATGATTTAAATAGTGGCTTTGATTTGCTTTTACAGAGTAAAATTGTATCTATTATAATTTATTAATTTTTATATTTACAGTGAAGATCTCAATTGATGATGGTATTTGTGTTAGAAGTAGGCAAATAGGAGTCACTGATGTATTGAATCAAGGCCTACTTCACACTATTATAGAGGAAAACAAAAATTTTGTTTCTGTGAATGCTGATATTAGCTATAGGGGGTTACATTTCATGCTCAAGTAAGTATTTTTACGATCTCTAATAATTCGTATGAGAGTGCTATTATTTTCTGCCTAATAAATTATTCATTTTTAATGCTACACCACTTTTCAGAAAACTAAAATGTACTTGTGTTTTATAGCATTGTTATGTTGTATGTGCAAAATTTATCTGAAGTTCCCACATGACTTTATGAATGATGTATTCTATTCCAGCATTTCTAAAACATTTTTCAAATCAGAGTGTTCTATTTTACTTATTTACTTATGATAAGCAAATACAGGTATGTTTATAGTTTTGCAAACATTTAGTAGCCCTCAGAAAAGACTACAAATGCCTGCAACACACAGAGCAAAAATCTGAGCTTTTAAGAAATAATGAAATCTGTTAAATAAGTTATATTGGAAAATTATGTTAAAAATGGTGGGAAGAAAGTATATTAGCTTAATTTTAATGCACTAGAAAATAATAAGAGGCAAATAGAAGCAGAGGAAAAAGAAAATTTTAAGCAGATGTGGAGACTCCCAAATATGTGTTACGCTAGTAAATTTCAAAGACGGGAGTTAGAGAAAACTTGTTTTAAAAAATTGGATTAGCATCGCACATACTCAGGTCAAATTTTTGCAACATTTCCCCCATTATACATAGTTAATACATAGCAAAAATACCTTTATCCATATCATGAGCACTTTTGGTCACGCTGCATGATCATCTTCAGATCTTGTACTGATGTTCATGCAACATGACTGAAAATGCTCATGATACAGATAAAGGTATTTTTGCCATGTGTTAGTTATGGATAAAGGATCTGTATTTTCTTCTAATTCATATTTCTCCCATTTTATTTCTCTATCTCTTCTGTGAAATACTGTTGATAGATTTTCTGTTAGAAAAACTTGTTAGCAGAAATACTTGTTTAGTCTTAATAAAAATCTTTAATCACTAAAGTCTTAGTAAAAATACTTATGGTCTCATAAATCCTTTGCCTGTGAATGCAGCTTTTATTCAATGAAAATCAGCCTTTAACAGAAAAATGTTTAGATTTTTGACAGGTTTTACTAAGTCACTTTATTATTGTACTTACTACACATATTTTAATTAATAATTTAAAAAGTTCATTGTATCTCTCCAACTATTGTTGTCTAAATAAAAGTTAAATTGCATTTTATTTAGTCATAAAATTTATCACCTAAACTATATATATATTGCTGTGTCGGGGGGGGGGGGGGTACATATCTATTTGTTATTTATCCTCCAATTACTATGGTACAAATTTACATGCACTAGTTGTCTATGAATAAGTTATATTTTAGTTTACCCTACATAAAATTTGTGTAAGAGATCATTTTCATACTTAAATACGGTAAAGCACCATTTATACGTTTCTTATTTATACAACTTTTACAATATATGTAATTTTTGTGAAGTCCAGATTCATTCATTCATTTTAATGCAAAAATGCTTCGTGTATAAGCTTCACAATTTTCATTATACGTCTTTTTTCACTTCCCTAAACTTTGAAATTTTTGTCTGTCATTATTTTCTTATTTAGGAAGAAACTTTTCCTAGATAAATCGTCAAATAAAGGATGTAAAGCAGAATGTACCTTTAACTACCTTCTTTTAAACATGTAGTCAATTATATTGAAAAACTTTATCTTTTTAAAAGTTTAGTTATTGTTTTCATTGTTCTGGTACCTGAAAAAACTTAAAATTATTATATTTATATTAATTTACATTAGTAGTGTTAAACCTGTAATGAAGTTGTTTATTAATGTTTCATTTATTTGTCTTTTCATTTATATGTCGTTTTAGATTGGTCCCTTGAAAGACGTATAAATGGTGCTTTATGTACAACCTTTTTTTTTTTTTTTTTTTCCCTGGCAGAAACACCTAATACAAAAGCTTAACTGATTTTATCACTGCATACCAGTTTTCAGTATGAATCTTCCAAGTGTTCATTATTGAGGAGTATCATGTAGGAGAAATTCTACTATATAGATAGAAAAAAAAATCTTTAAAAATAATGTATTGTACCTAATGTAATCATCCTAAAAACATTATCAAGTGCAGAGTTTCGTTCTTTATAATATATTCTAAAATAACTTATCTCTTTTTAGTTGTATTCCTACATTGGAACCAATGTTAACACCTCGTCAATACATTGATGTTTTAAAAGCTGCATCAGTATTTAAGTTTTCAGATTTGGAGGAACAGTGTAAAGAGCAGATAAGCAGTATCATTGACTATGACCCTCTGTTTCTTGATGATCTGATGAATTTACCCCACTTCAAAGATAAATGCCTTCAACTACTGAAATCAGAACCTTTGAGAGTAATAATGCATCCTAATTTTATCGATTGCTCTGCAGATTTGATTATTATGCTTTTAGAGCAAGATAAACTCAAAGTACAAGATGAATCACAATTACTTTTAGCTATCATCCCATGGTTAGAAGCTAAGAACAGAGATCGGCGTCATTTTCGACGCACCATTTTAAGCAAACTTGCATTTCAAAATATATCTACCTCAGACTTCATGTATCTTATTCAATGTCACTCAAATTTTTTCTCTCCTGAAGAGCAAAAATTTGTTTTAGCATACAGAAATGCAACTGGTTCTGAGGTTAAATTTTTTCGTGATAAACTTCCTGATTGGTATACATTTAAATGTAGAAAAATTCACAAATAATGTGTAAAATTTGGTTTTTGCTAGATATCTCTGCTTACTAGAATTTAGCTTTATATGTTATGCTAAAAGACCGAAGTCTAGTAAATATTTAAGTGTCATAATATTATTTAACAATAGTTTCTGGACCAATGGTACCATTAGCCCACACGCTAATTGGACCGTAATTCCGGGTTTCTTTAAAAAAAAAAATTGTGTAAAATAAATAAAATTCTGCGAATATTTTTATCATAAAACATGTAACACAGAAATGTTCCATCAAGTATCAGCAAATAAAATAAAATAAAAAAAGGCACGAAACATTGAGTTTTATTAAAAGATTTTTTGACTACCCAATGCTATTTTACTGTGAAGAAAAAGAATTTTACAGATTAAAATAAGTAGTACTATTACAAACAGAAAAAATCACTTTACTAATTTAACTACAGTTAAATAAAACTCACTCATTTTAATTACACAAAAACCTTCACATTAAGGGAAAACCTTCAAAGTCAGATTCTTGACTGTCTGAAATGAAAAGTTCTAAAATATTTTCAGGAAGAGTATAAGTTCATCATCTATGTCACTTTCTCCACTCTCCATGGGTTCATGTTCATCCGACTGCTGCACAATACTTGTTTTTACGAATCCAGTTTTGATGACTGATGGTGTAACACTTTTCCACGCTTTGTCAACCCATTCTGCAACCTCAATTATAAAATGCATGCCTCATATTTCCTTTTTGGTGAAGGTATGAAGCACTTCGGACATCCAGTTTTCCCAGCACGTGCGTACATGTAACTTGAAGAATTTTATTTACGCTGATGTCTAAAAGCTGCAGAATTTTTGTTAAGCAACCTGCAATCACACACAAAGTTCTTCACCAATATTACCATATTAAGACATTTCGAGAAAATTCCCACTGGGTACAGTTTTTCTTTTAAAAATCGCACCGGTTTTAATTTTGTACTGTCAGCACAGTAGACTAGCATTATAGTAAAATGCATTTTTTCCTGCCCAATTGTAGTCATTGATACATTTTTCACACCGCAAGTGATGACAATTTGATTAGGTGGGCAATTGAAAGTTAATGGCACTTCACCCATGTTTAGTATATTTTACAGAGTGTATTTTCCATTTTCAATGACATTCCTCATAAATTGGAGGAAAGAAACTTTTTTCTTTTCCCAGTTGTCCGGTACAGCTTAGCTCACGGTAGTTCTTGTGTGAACACGCAGATTTTTGCAGCACCTAAAGAGATACACCTAGTTACCTCCACCTTTGAAATCTTTAATTTTCATTTCTTCAGCAGTACGCTTCACATGAAGCCAGATTTTCACTGTCGAAATAGAACGACCAAGATCACTTAGTTCGAGAACCCAGCTGTGTAATTTCTATTTAAACATGACCTTACCCATTTTTGCTTGAAACTAGCTGCAAGGGGAAGGTGTAGGTATTGTTTAACTCATCTTTGAATACACATTTAACCTGTTTAAGTAATGTCCTGTAATAATACAACAGCTGAAATTTTCTCCTTTCTGTCTCCACTGTTGCTTCACTTCCCACAGATCTCTGAATGCCTTTCTGGATTCAGAGAGGACTGATAAAAGAAAGTAGTGCTGTCTATAGAACGGATAACTTTTGGCTTTACGTCTTTGTAACAATGTGAATGGACATGTTAAACCGGGGTTCAAGATTTTTCAGCATTTCGAATTAACTGTCAAAAGCAGGAGCCCCGAGAAATTAAACCAAGACTTCACATATAGTTTAATGAATTTTTCTGTTATCTTCATTTGACATAAAAACTAAAACTGAGTGAATGTAATACGGCAATTATATCAAGTAATTATGACTATGCTATGATTATTTAGAAAATTAAATTTCTGGATTACGATTCATGGGATTTAAGTTTTCCGGCTACAATCATATTAGACTATTTATAAAACTAAATTTCTAGATTATGACTAGATTACGATTACATAAAAAGGTGTAATCAATTATAATTGATTACAATTACATGAAGACTGGATGAAACTATCTTACAATTATTCGAAAAGTTGCAAGAAATAAAAAGGAAAAATGCAATATTGTTTGTATATTATGGCAAGCTTGCATTAGAAGCATCTGCCTAGGGGGGACATGCATTTGGCAAAGGACTTTTGAAGGTGTTTAACACATATTCATGTTACATCTGATGAAAACTGCCCCAAACTCTAGATCATTAGATCGACAGCCGTGCGAGCCCTGAACCCGGGACCTTCACACATCTGCCATTTCCATGTTTAGTGTCATTAATACTTCCATGATGGAGCCGCTTACGAAAAGATTTTCGATTCGCATATATATGGTACAAATTGTATCCCAAAGAATTAAAACACATTAGATTTTTAACTGATAATTTGAACTTAAAAATCAATGAAAATAGAGATATGGTTTAATAGCATGTCAATGGAACTGTCTTACTCTTATTATTTGAAAAGATACAAGTAATAAATAAAAATGCAATATTTCACAAATAAGATTCCATTTGAAAAACTAAACTATGCACAATTCTCTCAATAACTAGTGTAGAGATTTTAATAGTTTTTAAAACTAATTTTAGCAATAGTTAAAAAAATATAAATTGGTAGCTCAGAAAAAAAAAAATTATGGAATTTTAAAAATAAGAAAAATGTAGTTTGTTATTTTTTAAATTCCATAATTTTTTCTCTTTAATACGACTACTCTTTAATATCTCTTACTACTTGTTACAAAAATATTGTTATTTTTGTATTGTAAAATTCTCTTAATTCATTTTCAACTCATGCAAAGTAGATCAGCTGATTTGTACAAACACATCTTCGTAGTACAGGTCTTTGAACAATTGTACTTGTCTTTATCTCCCAACTAAAAAAAATTTTTATACTATTTCATGTACACTTATTTCTTCTGTACTCAACTTCTGTGTTAATTTTTTTTTGTTGTTGTTGTTGCAAAAGATAAAATGGTTTCTTGTGTACAACAGGACAGACTGAATACAATGTATCTGTAAATTTGAAAATCCTATCATAAGTAATCCCTCATTTCATGCTATTACCGGAAGGCATTGGTACTTCCTAGGTTTTACCTCAAAGGCTTGAGAAAGTAGATTTGTTAGGCTGATATGAATTAACCTAACAAATTATGCGATATAACTTGATCTCCGAAATGGAATCAAGTTAAATCCCATTTTGGACTTTTACAAAGTAACTTTGGTAAAAGCTAGGTTTTACCAGACTTCGGGCTTTTACTGCAACATATGCATGTTAAGAATTATATTTTTCATTGTGGCTTTGTTGCAAATTGTTATAGATTTGTGTAACATTGTTTCTTCATAATTATTTCCTTAAATATAAGTGAGGATTATCAGTAATCACTTCGTAAAGCTTTTTTGTGAATGTATGACATTTTAAAATTAAACTAAAATCCCAGTTTTGAAAATAATTATTGTAACTGCACATTTAAATAAAAAAGTTGTACATTTTTTATTCTTTTACATTTACTGAAATACATTGTATAACAATGTCTATGTAGGTACTTGGTTTACTAAGTTAACAATGAAGGTACAAACAAAATAATTCTAATGCTTCATTATAGTTTTGTTTGTAATTAACATAAAAGAAAATTTTGTTAAAAGTTTATTTTGAAAGCTGTTTCTCTCTATTGATTATTTGAGATTTTATTTTATCATATTAGTATTTTGTATTATTTTCTTTAATTTTTCATTCAGTTAAAATAGTCATTGCAAAATAAATTCTTTATACTTTTCTTTTTGAAATGATTTGTTTAAAATTAGCATTTTTTAGAACAAGTCTTTTTATTATTGTTGTTTTTCAAATCACCTGTCTCTTTTGCTATGATTTTGTTACAAGATATCTTGTCATATTGTTTAAAGCAGCGTTTCCGAACCAGAAGGGCGCAGAGCATTTTCAAGGGGGGGGATGTGAGAAAAACAGGCAAATGTATGTTTTTAAAAATCATAATATTTATTCTTATTTTTACTCCAAAACATATCTTTTTCTGCTTAAATGTTTATTCAAACTTTGCCGATACACATTATTTTGTTGAAAAGTCTGTTCAATGTTCATTGTTGAAGAATAAAGTACTGAATGTATGCTGAAAAATGTAAGAGAGAGCTGCGCCACTGTAAGTTAGCCTTTGTTGGTGGGGAACAAATTTTAAAGGTTGAGAATCGCTGGTGTAGAGGAAAGGCTTTCAATGGTTCAGTAGCTTTTATTGATGATTGTGCCAAATTATCTGTAGATATGTAGTTGTCTACAAAACCTAATGTGCTTCAGTGATCAGCAAACTCATTAGTCAAGAGGGCCAAATATCAAAAGTACCATGATTAAGATTTCTATGAAGAACCTACTTTCTAAAATTTGAACTATACAATGCCACTGAAGGGGGGGGAAAAAAAATTGTCGTTTTAGTAAGACAGTAATACTGTTCAGAGTTAAATTGTGCGGCACAAAAATTATTGTATGTTTTTATGTAAATGTGGATGTGGATTAAGGTCATGCTATTAATTCTGGTGGTTCTTAATGTTAGAGGTTTTTATCCATGTCATGTACAGGGCAACCAGCAATCAAGGAAAACAGAGAATAGTAAAGAACTTTAACAAAGTCAGGAAAATTTGCAAATTTTGGCTATAAATATGGAAAATCTTGAAGTGTGACATAGAAAATTATCTACATTCATAAATTAATTTTACATTGGCCATATGTCTGGGGAAAAAATTAAAATGACTTGATATAGGGGCACAAAAATGGCAGCTACAGTAGATTTTTTGGTAGGGCCTAGTTTAAAAAAAGAAAAAACTTATTTAACCTAAACAGAATGTGCAATAAAGCAAAAAATTACCGTGTTACCTTGGCACCTACATTTTCATGAAAACCTGCTATAAAAATTTTTTGGAGCACAATTTAACTGTCAATATCATTACCACACTGTCAAAAATAACTTCTTTTTCTGCCGGCACTGTTTAGGTATCTACTTGGTTTACTAAGTTAACAAAGTTTAGTTGAAATTTTAATTCTTAAACCATAAGTACTCTGAATAAAGCTTGATAACATGCTTAGTGATGATTTTTTAATTTAGTAGAATTTGAGCTCTACGGTTTCTATGAAACTCAATATGACAACAAATGACAAACACTAAATGGGAACAATGATTTTAATCTTCAAAAGTTTGGATATGTTAGATTTGTATGTAGTTGTTTTTAATTTTAGACATGATTTTAGATGTTCATCCATAAGACTACATCTTGACATACTCTTGATGAAGTTCATGTTCAAAAAGGTTGTTTCCATAAATAGCAGACTCGGAACATATGTATGTAGTATATAAATTGGGGAGGGGGTGGTCAGAAATTGTAATATTAAGCCTGTTCTTTAGTGGCAGTCTCACTCTAGTGGCCTAAGAGCCACAGTTTGCCAACTACTGTACTAGTCTATTTTTAAATTGAAAAAAGCCATGGTACAAATTATTTTCATACTGAATGTGCTTTTACTCATGTTCCTATTTTTACATATAGAATAATAAATGTATGTTTTCACTTGAATAAAAAGTTTCGTAAAATTTCTTTTGATTTTTTTTAATTAAAAATGCAATTTTTATTGCTAAAGTTTGATTTTGATGTTTTATCAAAATAAGAATCTGCATGTATGGTTGTAGTTAACATTGAGGAAAATATTAATTGTTAAAGAAAATTGTTGTTACCCCAGAAAGTTATTTATTTTACTTCCACTCAAGAACCCTGTTGAAAATGTTTGAGACATTTCCTTGTCTGTGATCTGGAGCATAATCTTTTACTGCCAAATTCACAAGAGCAGCTCAAGCTTGAATGCATCTGAGGACTGGCAATATTTTTCGGATTGCCCTGGGGTAAAACTGGAATGCAGACGTGCACAGTATTCACAATAGCAGATGAGGCTAAGTTAATTTTGCTGAAAAGAAAAACTTTTACATTATCAGTAAATTTATTAAATGCCATATTTTTCAATATTAAATGAAAATTAGAGGATCATTAAATAATAAATAGAATAGGGAGGGAAGCCTTTTACTTAAAAAACCTCAAAGTAATTTCACTGCTTTACATTTGACTGTAAAATTTAAAATAAAATTGCTAAGATTGCTTTCTATAATACATGGAATTTGTTTCCACAATATCCCACATTTTCAGATGTAGACATACTTGAAATGTTTTTCAATAAACCCCATATTGAAATTTTCTTCATCAATCTGCAGCGCCAGCATCACAAACCTAAATTTGTCTACAAGGAATGATATATACAATGGGTTTAACTGTTCCCCTCCCTCCATACCTTCTTGAAATCACATTTATCCTGTTTACAACCCTTGTTTAAAAGACATAAGAGTTTTTATACCGATGCCCTTTCCTTCAATGAAATTTGAATGATGCACAGGAAAATTGTGCAAGTTAAATCTGGATTTAATATTTTTTCATGATTTTGAACGCATTGTAAGTGACTTAAATTTAAAAAAAAAATGTTTTTTATGAACGGTAGCTGATTTCGTTAAATTGTGACAGTTAAAGTCTGGCAGGTCTTTGCGGGGCACAATTTGTGCACCTCTATTATAAGGCATTAAATTTCTTCTGCCTGTGGGCTTTTAAAAGAAAAGTTCACATTATTAACAATATTGCTGCATTGTAATGAATTCTTGATTTGCTTGCAAACTTTTAAATTACTCTGCTGGCCATCAAAATGCAACACCAAGAAGAACCAGAGATATTACAGCAAAATTTCATTTGGGGCAAAACACATTGTACAAAGATCAAATTATTGAAAATGCAGCCACTTGTGAAGTGAGGAAGAAAATAAAATTAGTATTGAGTGCTGCTGTCATTGCTGGCTATAACCACTGCTGCGTTGGTCGGCATTCAATCAGAGGCTTTGAATGTGTTATTGGGGTATGTCAGTCCATGCTGCTTGCACATGTTGCCATAGTTCATCAGTAGTAGCAACAGCGGGTGTATGTATCCCAGGCAATTCGTTCTGAAACCTTTGACCAGCCACGTAGTTGCCTATTATTCTGTTGGAATATGGACACTGGCAAGCTTTGATGGAATGGGCACCAACACCTCAGAGATATGGTGCTGGCTGATCAGTGTCCTGTCAGTTGTTGTGATATGGTTCGTAATGTGGCAAAGCAAACACTGCCATACCCTCTTATAACAATTATTCTAATGCGACTAGGCCCCAAAAATATATTGAAAGTTTTTCAGAATCATGTGGCATTCATAGACATATATTGAACTAACTCAGATATGTAGGAAAATTGAAAGAACATTAGAAAAAAGGCAATTTTTTTAATGGAAGATTCATTCCAAAACAGTTTGTTTATTATTTATTATCGCAATAGCAAACAAATAACTATTAATTAATTTTGCTCTAAAATTTATTAAAATGAAGGGCATTAGTTTGACAGAAAATAATTCTCATATTTATTATTTCCCGAGCGATGTAATGGAAGTATTGTAATCACGAAATATTTTGGTATTAAGATTTTAACAAGTTTCTGAGTGACATTTGAACATACCTATGTATTTATGTACGTACTTACTCATGTACTATCCATTTTGATGACCGTAAATTAATTTTGACTTGCTTTGTGGTAAAGTCTGTATGTACATTCATAACTCAAAAACGATTAGCCATAGAAAGTTGAAATTTTGTACGTAGGACTGTTGTAAGGTCTAGTTTTGCACCTCTCTTTTTGATAGCAGCAGGCCGGATAGTTTATATTGACATGGGTCACCATACCCCTCCCCTGAAAAGTATTCAATACATTAAAATCTATGGGTATCTTCAATACGTCAAAAGTTTATTGTCAGTCTTAGTTTGGACCGTGACAAAAATCTCGTCATCTGCCTCCAAACTTACCAACTTTTGGAGAAATATCACGAAATTTGGCGTCTAAAACTAAACCCAGCATGGTGATATCTTATATATTTGAGGAGAAATCACCAAACATTAATCATTGAAATGTCTTTATCATTTTCAAATGAAACTTTAAGTGCAAAACATAAAAATTACATAACTTAATGGACGTACAAAGAAGTCACATTCTATCCATATGTTTTTTTTTTTTTTTTTTGTGTGTGTGTGTGTGTTTAGTGTTGAGAGAGTTAAGTATTTGTCCGTAACTCGAAACTTCTTTTTCACAGTTCATAGAATGTAATAAAGCTGACAGTTCTTGTCTCGCTTTTCCAGTTCTAGAATCTTCTGTAAAATTGCCTCTGAACTAGAAAATTTTATTACTTTATCGGCAGAACATTCCTTTACATACCCCTTGGCCAGTGGCACACACAAGGGAGGGGTCCGTTGGGTTCGCACCCCTCCAAAAGAGTTGTCATTTTCCCTTTACAGCAGTTATGATAGATAAATAAAAACACAGTAAAAGAGGGGTTAAGATAAAAATACAAAAAATCCGCATTTTTTCAGGTGGTTGGTGTCACAGCTTTATGGTTGGACCCCCTCCAAGAGAAAATCCAGTGTGGGCCACTGATCTTGGCAGCCGCGTACTCAAGTCTTATTGATGGATTATCCAATCCTTATACACTATCTGGCCAAAAGTATCCGGACACCCAGTGGTATGGACTTGGAGCGTCCTGAGGCACATATTAATATAATGTTGGTCCCCCTTTTGCATCGATGACAGCCTGCACACCTCTGGGAAGACTTTGCACCAGTTTTTAATATGTGGCAATAAGAATTGACTTCCAGGCGTCCATCACGGCTGAGGTGAGGGCTTGCAGTGAGGATGGTCGATTTGGCTGGCTACGTAATATGCACTCTAATTCGTCCCAGAGGTGTTCTGTGGGATTAAGATCGGGGATCTGAGAAGGCCAGTCCAGTTTTTGAACGCCCATTTCGTCAAACAACGTCTGTGCAAGTCTCGATGTGTGAATGGAGCAGTTATCCTACTGGAAGAGAAATGGGCCTTCCCCGTAATATTGCCACAGAGTTGGGAGTCCAGAATGTCAACATACATCGCAGAGTTCATGTTTCCAACCACAGGAACTAACGGACCCAGGCTCAACCCGAAGAAACGCCCACCACCATCATACCGCCATCACGAAACTTAACAGTCGGCACAATTCAGTCACGCAAAAAACGTTCGCCGGGCATCCGCCAAACTCAGACGCGTCCCTCCGACAGCCAGATTGTGAAGCGAGATTCATCACTCCAAAAAAACAGTTTTCTATACGTCCACAGTCCAATGACGGTGATCTCTGCACCATTGCAATCGATGCTTCGCAATCTGTGGAGTGATGTTCGGCTTGTGAGCGGCTACATGACCATGAAATCCCAAGTTGTTTAACTCTCGACGAAGAGTCCTGCTGCTAACACTAACGCCTGATGAACTTTGGAACTCCTGAGAAATTTCCACCAACGAGGACTTGCGATTGTTTTCCACTACCCTTTTCAGAGTTCTGCGGCTCCGTTCACTAAGTTTTTTTGCTCTACTACTCCGTTTTTCTGCAGTTTCACTGCTTGGACATTTCCACTTCACAATTACATCACTCATAGTGGATTTAGGCTTCTGTAGAATGTCCGCAATCTCACGAACTGATTTCCCACAAACGTGGCATCCACTATACTGCCACGATTGAACTCACTAAGCTCCTTTGCCTTACTCATTGCTTCACAAACGCATACATACAACCGGACAAACCACTACCAACACTTTAATAGCTTTCGATTACGCATCAAATTTGCGTCACCTGCCAAAACCACTTTTTTAGGGGGTGTCCGGGTACTTTTGGCCAGATAGTGTATTCTTTCAAAGCTACATCGTCGTAAAAATTCAGGTTGGCAATTTCGTTCGGACCAAACATTCGAGGAGCTTCCCTAAGTGAATTGGAAAACTTATATTCATTTCTAGCATGGGCGCCCATATGATTGTTTGTATTGAGGGTGTAAGGTAAGGGTTCTGCCCCAGAAAGGAACTATATTTTAATCTTGAACCACTTCTTTGTTATTCAAGTATGTAAATCAGGATGGTAATGGGGGAGCCATGGCTCCTCCCTGCCTATAGGTGTGGGCACCCATGATTTCTAGACAATAGTAAACACTTATTTTAGCTAATGTTTTGTAAAATACATCTTGCAGAAACAATTTGAGTGCAGCTTTCCGAGGATATGATAAAAATATGTGGAGAGAAAATATAAGAAAAAAAAAAGTTCTGTTAGTCTCTTCAGTTGAAACGACCGTAAGGTGTATACTGTCGTAAAATGACTTAGAAAACATATTTTGCTGTCATTTGTATTTCTGAATTTCTATAAAATCACTACAAATTTAAATGCGAGTAAAGTAGCTGTGATAAAATCAAGCATAGTAAAGCAACGTTCATACGTCTTTCATGACAATGTTGGAATTGTAAGACACAACTTTTCGTTCGGGGGTTGTGTCAGTATTCAAATAATGTTTTTTTAATTACATTGAAGTGAACAAAAATTAGTTTCATTTATTGAAATTCTAAAAACCTCAAGAAATCTGAAATTGTCCTATCGTTTCAACGAAATCTTTGTTGCAGGAAAGAAACATTCAAGAATTACGAAGAAATCAACTAAAATCTGCTTCTTTTCAATATCATTAATTTTCATCTTGCTAAGTAGAAGTATTGACCACTTACTGTGCTGCTTGAGATAGTTGGTCTTACGAGAACAGGTGTTTCTAGAAGTAATATGGCCAGTTACGTAGCCAGGATTTTATTTCCAGGGGGGTGGAGATCCAGATCATCACATATCTTACTTTAATTCTTAATTTCTTAAATGTTAATTATTTTTAAATTTAATCCGTATTCAAAATTTATTCTTTGCACTTTCAATTCGTATTTTGATGTTTCGCCTGTAAGTAAAGCTTTAGTTTTGCATCTGCCTTACTTAAAAGCAATCTTCCGTTTTCTTTTATTTTTCCTTTTTATTTCACTTTTGCAGTTGTTAAGCCTAGCGTATTTTATAGAGACACTGGTCTGTTATTTACAGGTTAATACAGCTTTTCTCAACCTCTGGGGCGCGACCCCCAAGGGGGGCGCAGGGGGGGGGGTAGAAAAACAAAGAGCAACTAGTGATGCATGTTTCTAAAAAATCATCTTACTTATTCAAATTGTTACTCTTAATCTATCCATTTTCGCTTAAAATGTTCATTCAAACATTTTAAGCGAAAATTGATAGATTAAGGGCCCGATTCAAACGAAACGCGATCGGTCGTCTCCAAAACGATCGTTTTCTCTCTGGAAGTTCGATCGCTTTTAGAAGCGATCGAAAAAGTGTATTCAAAGTGAAACAAAATAGGCGATCGAACTTACAGGTTTGCTAGATCGAAACTTTATCGCCACAGAGTGAAAACGCAACTTCCGGTGACATAGAAAGTCGCTGTTAACCAATAAAAAAATCTCATCTTTCTCTGGAAAAAACTTTTAACTTAATGGCGCCGACTAACTGTTTATTTATTTATGTTTGAGCTGCAACGGACAACAGGCTGTGTCTTAATTTTTTTCCTCAACAGTATTGTAGGTTAATGTTTTAAAATTTTAACTGGTTTAGGTTAATATTTTTTGTATGTTTATAATCATGGAAATATATTTTTAATTAATGAAGATTTTTTTTAGAAAATTATTAATAATAGTATTGTTCGTCATAATTATCATGTCGAATTGTTGGAATTATCGAATAATAATTGTTCTCTAGTTTGCCTACTACATTTTATTTTTCTGTAGCAGGGAAGCTGTTTATAATTATAATGGAGGGGTAGAATTACTATATATTTTATGTTCTGATATATAATTAACAATCAAAGACATGCTTAATATAATGGTATGAATATTTGTATTTGTTTAGGAGGGTTGCTAGGATGCTTATTTTAGCGAGAAATTAATAAGGACTATATAAACGATTTAAAATAAGGACTATAGATGGCGCCTGCATCGTAGTGTCTGCTAGAGTGGAACTCAAAGGCCGATAGAAAATAAACCCTACAGAAATTCTGTTCTGCAAGAAAATTCAGCTTTCCGCAGGCCTAAATCTTTTGCAGAATTCCCTGTCTGATAATTCCAACGGATTGCTTCCCTAGTAGCAATGGCTGCTTGTTTTCTGCTCGGTCGTTCATCGAATCATCTTTAACTCATCGACTCGTCGAATTCAGTCATCGGCAAGTGCACTTTTGTTTATCTGCAATAGATGAATTTTTATTCATGGATAGAAGTGATCTAGACGAGCAGTTTCGCCGATGGGAAACCGAAAAACAATATTTTATCCGAAACTGCAGCTCTGTAGTCAACGGGCCTTGCAGGTGTCTCCAGTGGTTTACACTTTACCCAAATTCCTATAAATATTTGCGTAATTTAGATGTGCCTTTGCATAATCTAAGGGAAATTTTAAACAATTCTTGAATTAATCGCATAATTTACTTCAAATTTATTGTATTGGGGTTGGGAGGGGGCAGGGGGGTGGTATCCCCCCTTGCCCCCTCCCACAAAATTTAAATTTGAAAAGAAATATTTACCAAAAAAATGTAAGTGTTTATTATATAAAAATCGTTTGTAATATTTAAATAATTAAAAAAAAAAAAAAAAAGGAAAGAAAATCTATTTGAGCGTCAGCTGCATTATAAGAAAAATTGAAACTTCATTACAGTGAGCAACTCTTTTGAAACCTCTTTAATGTAAACAGCAAGAAGAGAAATCAGTTAATTTTTAAAAGTTATCCAAGAAATATGAAAGTTAAAATCGCAGTAAAATTCCTATACAATTGGCAATATTGTTTTTTAATTATTAATGTTGTTGCTACTTAACATACATTGGTAAAAAGTGAAATTAATTTCTTACCAATCGAATAATTTGACTATTAATAATAGCTGAACAACACTTTGTCAAAATTTCACGCAAAGTCCCAATCTGAGACTAAAATAACCTGTACTTCACACTTTCCCTTACACCTGACAAGATTGGATGGTCTAGGGGTAGCGCGCTTATCTCGTAATAAGTACGCTCAGGGTTCAGGCCCGGGGGAGGAAGGATTTTTTTTTTTTTTTAAGAAAAACAGAAATTTAGCATACAAAAAACAGAAACATAATAAACAGAACGGACATTTTTTGAAAATTTTGCTGCCAGTCGTTTATTTTTTATTAACAAATATATTTTTCACAGTTTATCGGTTTCTTTTCGTTATTTCATCGGAGTCATCGGGAACCGATGATCGGCTTTATGGTCCCCCGAGCGGACATTTTGTACCAGTTGCCGATGAAATTTCTCCTTTTTTGGATGAAAAGCCGTGATCGGCCATTGCTCCTTCTCCTCGGATTTAACTCACCCGCCTCTCATCGACCGATGGGTTATTGCTACTAGGGTTCGTAATTTTAAATAACGAGTCTTCGTCGTTGTTGTAATCTTCTTATCAACCATCCGCCGATCGATCCGCCATGTTCTCGAAAACGATTGCTTTTGAAAAAGCGATAGCAAAACACCGATCGCAGTGTCACGTGATCCAAAAGCGATAGACAGGTTTCACTTGAATAGGAAACATAGGAATCAGTCGAAAATTTCCGCGATCGCAACGGAAAACGATAGAACTCTGTTTCGTTTGAATCCGGCCCTAGGAGTAAAAATTTGTTCATTCGAACATTACTGATAACATTATTTTGCAGAAAATTCGACTAAATGTTCATTGTTAAAGATTGAAAATCTGAATGTATGCTGAAAAATGTGAGGGGGGGGGGCGCCACCGTAAGTTAGCCTTTGTTGGGGGGGGGCGACGTTAAAAGATTGAGAACCGCTGAGTTAATACTGTTAGTGAAGTGAATTCACTATTAACATTTATCTTTTCTGTGAGTGGCATCACTCAAGAGTTACAACTAAACTCTTCTCATTATGTTGTTGTACTAATCTCGTGTATGCCATGTTGGGTGTGATTATACAGAGTATATCTAAGTAATAAATACATTTTCAATGATTGGTACATAAAAGGCCTTATGATTAATTTATTCAGGTTATGGAACCAGATCACGCAGTATTTATAAGCAAAATTTATAAATATAACTATCATTAAAGTTTTAAATTTCTTTACGATTTAGCGAAGCCTAACGTTATACACGTGCATTGAAACCATGCCGGGTGACAATGTTTCAGCTGTTTTGCCGAGCTCTGTACCTGCAAATTTTGACAAATTAACAGGAAAATCGAATTAAACCGAATGGAAATTTACGCTACGCTATCATTTAGAAGACAGAGACCTGTATAAAGCGTGCACAGAAGATAATGTTGAAGCAGCCATTGACCGGCGAGCAAGGTCCGCGATTGTCAGCAGTGTTTCGAGTAACACAATTAAAGAAATACTGAAATGCGAGACTGCAAAATCGATGTGGGACCGGCTGGCGTCACTATATGAGGACAATAATCCTAACAGATTTATCTCTCTCAACCAGGAAATGTTCGCTACGAAATATGAGAACTGCAAAAGATATGGCTGAATACATCGAAAAAATGAGGTCCATTGGGATTAAGATGAGGACTATTTTACCAGAATACCCTAATCAAGCTGTTGCTGCCAACATTTTGACGAATTTGCCTGCGTATTTTTGGCCATTGACTATGGCTGTAGAAAATAGTGTACAACAGTTAACAACGGACGTCGTTTGTGAGAAGCTAATGACAGAGTATGCCAAAATGGACAACCAACCACAAAATGCATTCTCCGTAAAAGTTGTGAACGATAGAGAAAAATTTCAAGGTAAATGCAATTCCTGCGGAAAGTTTGGGCACAAGGCCAAATTTTGCAGATCTAAAAAGAGATTTAACCCACCTATGGCTAGAGCAGAGGTCAGAAGAGATCTAAAAAGTGAAAGATCTAAAGATAATCACTGCACAAAAGTACGAGAAGCCTGGGTTCTCACTTCAGAATGCAATATAAATGATGACTATCCATGGATTATCGACTCAGGAACCGATCTCGACACATGACTTCCCATAAAGAGTGGCTAACCGAATATTGTGAAACTACACCCTGCCCAGTAAGAACTGGTGGAGCTACACTTCATAGTATTGGTGAGGGTAGTGTTGTAATTAACATTAAACGCAAGGGTAAAATTGTAGAAATTTGTCTACGGAAAGTACTTTATGTACCTGGGTTAACAGCCAATCTCATTTCCGTTAAATACCTTGCCAACAGACTTAAAAATCCAGACAATATTTGATGATGATTGTTGTCAACTAGTGGAAAAACAAAGTGGGAAAGTTCTTGCTACTGCAATATCTAAGGGAAATAACCTATATTACCTAGATACTATGCAGAGTACTGTTATGATAAGCAAAAGCAGTGAATCCATAAATATGTGGCACAGGCGAATGGCACACCTGAGCTTTCCAGGTCTACAGAGGTTGAAAGCCATGGCTTCTGGTATAAATTTTAATGACGATGAAGAAGAAAACTGTGTTCCATGCATACAAGGAAAAATTCACCGATCTCGATTTCCAAAACAAAAGGCCACAAGAACAAAAGAAATACTTGAATTACTTCATTCAGATGTATGTGGACCTATGGAGGTGAAGTCAATAGGAGGGGCCAGATATTTTCTTACATTAAGCGATGATAAAACAAGAATGACTTTTGTAAGTTTCCTGAAATCTAAATATGAGGTCTACCAGAAACTGGTTTATTTTAAAGTTTACATTGAACGGCAGACCAATAAGAAAATAAAAGCTATTCGAAGTGACAGGGGAAATGAATACATAAATTCTAGAGTAGAAGAATTTCTTCGAAAAGAAGGTATTCACCATCAGAAGAGTATTGTTTACACCCCAGAACAAAAGAGTTGCTGAGCGATGTAATCGCACACTTGTTGAGAGAGCTCGTGCAATTTTGTCACAGGCTAATCTGCCAGCTTGCTTCTGGGCTGAGGCCATCTGCACTTCAAACTATTGTAAAAACCGAAGTCCTACAGTTGCAGTTAATAATAAGACTCCAATTGAAGCTTGGACTGGTGAGAAGCCTGACTTGAATCACCTGAAGGTTTTTGGTTGTAGAGCCTTCAGCCACATTCCCAAATGTCAACGTAAGAAATGGGACAACAAAGCCAAAGAAATGATATTTGTTGGCTATAGTTTGGAAAGTAAAGGCTACAGATTAGCGGACCCTACTTCGTATAAAATTCATGAAGCCAGAGATGTCACCTTCATTGAATCAGAAAACTGTGTCCTGCCAGATGGAGAACTTACCGAGTCCAGCAGAGTGACTTCTAAATTCTGCAATGAAGACCTCCTGTTTTACATACAAGTGCAACCTAAAAAGGACTTAGCTACAAGCATAGGTACCGCTGATAATGATGTGAGTGATTCATCTATGAACTGTACTGATGACTCTACTGCTAAGGTTCCAGACAACTTAGTTCAACGCAGATCAGCTCGAGGAAGCAAATTACCAAATTATCTCAAAGATTATGAACTATGCTTCGATACACATCAATGCCATGTGATGACCACAAGTCTGCTTGACAACTTTGAAAATGAAGTTGGTATATCCCAAACATATAGCGAAGCTCAAAATCATGAAGATGCCTCCAAATGGAAAGGGGCAATTGCAGAAGAACTAGAAGCTCACAAACGCAACCAGACATGGACAATTGTTCCTCTTCCCCCACAGCGTAAACCTATAAAAAGTAAATGGGTATTTAAAATTAAACAAAATGTTGATGGATCACCACAAAGATACAAAGCCAGATTAGTGGCAAAAGGGTGCTCTCAAAAAGCAGGCACTGACTATTCAGAAACTTTCTCGCCTGTTGTTAGATATGAAACACTGAGGGTGCTATTAGCTATGGCTACTATATATAATTTTGAAATAGATCACTTAGATGCTGTTGTTGCTTTCCTTCAAGGGCACATTGAAGAAGAATTATATATGGAAGTACCAGAAGGTTTGGAGCTTTCCAAAGAAAGGGGAGAAGAAACTATGGTTTGCAAACTCCAAAAGGGAATTTATGGATTGAAGCAGTCTGGCAGAGCATGGTACACAAAACTTGATGAGAATCTCCAAGACCTGGGACTGAAAAGTGCTGATTTTGACTGTTGTGTTTACTACTTGAACAACACTCAAGGTATTCTACTTGTTGCAATCTATGTAGATGACATATTGATATTTTCAAGCAGTGCTGAACTAACATCTTTGATAAAAGATGAACTTTTTAAAAGATTTGATATGAAGGACCTGGACGAGCTAAAATATTTCCTGGGTATACAGATTGAGAGAGACAGAGAAAAGGGAATAATTGCCATAAATCAAAGTTCCTACATTGAATCCATCCTTCGAAGATTTGGCATGCAGGAAGCAAAACCAGTATCCACTCCAGCTGATATTAACCAAAAACTGTCAAAATTGAATCATGATGAAGATAAAAGTTTGTGTTCTGTATATCAGTCAGCAGTTGGATGTTTGTTTTATGCAGCAAAAGGTACACGCCCTGATATTGCATATGTGGTGAGTCTACTTTGCCAATTTTGTTCAAATGCTTCAAAGGAACACTGGATTGCTGTAAAACGTGTAATGAGATACCTTCGTGGAACTACAAATGCTAAACTAAAATATTCATGTTCTGACAATGAAATTACTGGGTTTTGTGACTCAGAGTTTGCAGGATGTCCCGATGATAGGAAATCAATATCAGGATTTGTTTTCAAATTAGCTGGTGCTGCCATTAGCTGGCAAAGTAAAAAGCAATCTACAGTTGCCAGTTCAACCGTTGAAGCTGAATATATATCATTAGCAGCCGCAACAAAAGAAGCTCTGTGGTTACGTAAATTTGTGATGGAATTAAACTTGCCATCAAAAGAAAAACCTCTCACAATTTATTGTGATAACAAAGGTGCTATAGATCTTAGTAAGAAAAGTATGTTTCATGCTCGCACCAAACACATTGATGTTGTTCATCACGTAACGCGACATGCTGTAAAAATGAAACAGATCTCCGTTGAAAAGTTATCAACAGATATCATGATAGCAGACTCCCTTACAAAACCTGTTCCCAAAGACAAACATGAGTGGTGCTTGAAAAATATGGGACTCATAAACTGTGAAATCAAAAGGGGTTTCAAAACAGAACATTTGAACTTATAAACTGTGAAATCAAGGGGGGTGTTAGTGAAGTGATTTCACTATTAACATTTATCTTTTCTGTGAGTGGCATCACTCAAGAGTTACAGCTAAACTCCTCTCATTATGTTGTTGTACTAATCTCGTGTATGCCATGTTGGGTGTGATTATACAGAGTATATGTAAGTAATAAATACATTTTCAATGATTGGTACATTAAAGGCCTTATGATTAATATATTTAAATACATTTTCTTACATCACGCCACTTTTGAGTTAGGACAGGGCAGCCAATTTACACCTTTAGCTTGCTGGCGCGTCTGGATTCAAAAATAAATAGATAAAAATATGTTAAACCGTCTCTGGCGTCACACCTTTTTGGTGATTTGTTTGCCGTGCCTTTTGGCGAATTTTTGTTCCCATTACCTCTCTCTTGGCTCCTGTTTGTCGTCTCAGATTTGCCATTGCTCTTGCCCGAGAAAAACTTTCTTTGTGGGGCTCTGCCAGCCACAGCGGGGAAAGTATATTTTTGAAGTATTCTACGTTTTCTATGATGTGCTAATAAATGCTAAGATAGCCACAAAGTGTGTCCTGCTGTTAATTTCCTTTCTGTGAAACATCATTTACTCACGGCCTGTTTTGAGTTTATTATTCGAACCTGGCAAGACTGTTGTAAATTGGCTGCCCTGACCTAAAAAGAAAAGTGGCGTGATGTAAGGAAGTGTATTATAGCCTGTAACTAACAGACCAACGTCGCCACGAAATACGCCAGGCTTTACAATTGCAAAAGTGAAATAAAAAAGGAAAATAAATGAAAACGGAAGATTGCTTTTAATCTAGGTAGGTGCAAAAATAAAGCTTTACAGGCGAATCGAAAGTGCAAAGAATATATTTTGAATACGGATTAAATTTAAAAATAATTAACATTTTAGTAATAAAGCACTAAAATAAGATATGTGATGATCTGCGGGTCTGCTGTGTATCAAATTGTAAGCTAAGTAAATGGTCCGATTTCGGGGAGGGACCTGCAGCCTCCTCTCTGGATACGTCCCGAGTATTGCTGTTGACGTTAACAAATAGCATTGGCTTATCACGTGCATATCAAATGACACACTAAATACAACAAGAGTTCTTGAATTCGTGTTTATTGCACATGCGGTGTAGAACTTAAACAGGCAGCGCAGAAATTATTTTCTTTTATATTTTTCCGCTCCTTTTCCGAAATAGTTTTATGACTCAGGGCAGGCCCAAGGGAGGTGCGAATGTAGGCGATCGCCTAAGGCCCCGCGCTTAGAGGCCCCGCTCTTGCGCTTCGCCTGGGGCCCCGCACGCCCCTCGGGCCGTCTCTGTATGACTATACTCTGTATGACTGTACCTAAGTCACATCAAATTATTGCTTATCCATTTATCTTTTTTATTACAGTTCTCTTCTGCGATATTTGAGCCTTACAATTTTATTAATGAAACAAACAATAAAGCAAACCTGCAGAAGATCGGCCGATTACACTCGGATGCCATTAGAACACCGAAAGTGAAGCTCTGGATTGGCTAGTGCTTCGGAGGTTGAACTCTTCTCTCGACCGAGTCTGCTGTGGACCGCGTGTACCAAAGGGTGCTGGTGTTCCGTAGTCTGTCGTCAGTCCCGGATCTAAGGGGGGGGGGGGGGCAAGCCGGGGTCCCTGTCCCGGGCGGCAAATTCAAGTCTGGGACTGTGATGCAGAAACATCACATATTTCCTTCCTTTTAAATACCTTTTTTTAAACTACTGTAATTTTATGATCAATTTTAATTATTGTACGGGTTTCCCTTTTAAGGTTTCGTTTTTTCAAATTCATTCAAGAAAAATGGAGAGAGAACCTGCACATAGTCATGGATGCTATATTATATCTTTCAACAAACTGTCTTGCTTTCCGTGGGTCTGATGAAACCCCTAGCAGTCTGTTTGCAGTGTACCCTCAGCCTAGACAAGGAATTTTTTTGAATTTAATGTCTCTGTTCGCCAAACATAATCCAACTCTTAAGTATCAGTTAGAGCAGCGTTTCTCAACCAGTGAGGAGCGCCCCTCCGGTTGAGGGGGGCGCAAAGCGTTTGCAGGGGAGCTCGAAAAGTACCAAAGAGCAAGTAGTGATGCATGTTTTTAAAAAATCATTTTATTTATTCGCATTTTTACTCAAAAATATGTCCATTTTCTCTTAAAATGTTCATTCAAGCTTTTATTTTGTAGAAAATTTGACTAAATGTTCATTGTTATAGATTAAAAAACTGAATGTATGCTGAAAAGGGGGGGGGGAGCACCACCGGAAGATAGCCTTTGTTGGGGGGGGTGCGACACTGAAAAGGTTGCGAACCTCTGAGTTAGAGCACCTAAAAAAGGGACAGGTATCATACTTCTCAAAGACAAATCAAAACGAAATTATTGACATAATGGCGAAAACAGTTCGAAATAGCATTTTAAACGATATCAAAGAAGCCAAATGCTACACAAAATGTTCGATTGCACTACAGATGTGTCGCATACAGAACAAATGAATCAGTCGATTCGACATTTAAAAAAATAGGGTGATATGTGTAAAATAAAGGAAACCTTCATAGAAGTTAGTGGATAGACTTGAGAGTATATTTCTCAACGGATTGTAGAAAAATTGACACTTGATGGTTTGGATATTGGACAAAGTCGTGGTCAATCTTACGATAACGGGTCTAACATGGCCGGTAATTATAAAGGAGTACAAGCCAGAATTACTGAAATGAATCATCTGGCCGAGTTTGTGCCATGTTTAGCTCATTCCTTAAATCTTGTCGGTGTGCATTCTGCCTCATCGTGCCCGGAGGCAGTAAATCTTTTTGGAATTATCCAGAAAGTATTTTGTTTTTGTTGGATCCACTACTCGATGGAATGTTATGAAAATTTTCACAAAAACCAACTTAAAAGGATGCAGCCAGTCGAGATGGTCGGCAAAATATTTAGCTGTGAAATCCGTTCTAAATAATTTACCGAAATTGTAAAATCCGTGGAAAGAAATTCAAGATAATTCTCTGAATGCGGAATCAAAGTATGAGGCAGGGCATTTGATACATGACGTGAAAATTTTTGAGTTTATCATCAATTTGGCAATTTGTTCTAGTATTCTTCGAGAAATAAATCGAGTAAATGTTGAAATTCAAAAAAGAAGACATCATTCTCGCACGGTCCATCGCATTAAGGGAAGGTCTCATCAAAATTTTACAAAAAAAAGAGAGACAATACTATGAAATATTGGATAGAACAGGCTAAAATAGTAGCTGGAAAAATTGAAGTTGAGCCTGTTCTGACAAATAAGCGAATTATAAAGCGCAAAAAGCAATTGGATGAATTGTGCGAGGACGAATCACGAACACTTCAACCAATTCAGCTGTTTTCTAAGTCAGCAAAGATTGTATTTGACAGGATCTTATCGGAAATTAAAACGAGAATTGACAGCGCTTAATATACTAAATTCAAATTTTGCATTTTTCAATGGTAATGAAATACTGAATATATCGACTGAAGAACTGAAAAAAAAAAAAAAACAACAAAAAATTGAACAGATCTTGCACGGAAGTATGAGCGAGATCTAAACTCATTTGAACTCTGCCAGGAACTCGCCGTTTTTAAAGAACAAGCCCCAGTATTATACGGGGACATAAGAAAGGCTAGCGCTTTGCGTCTTTTGCAACAAATCTACACATATGATTTGCAAGATACTTTTAACAATATTTGTATTCCGCTACGGATTTACTGTACGCTTCCGACCACATCTGCAAGCGGCGAACGAAGTATCAGCAAACTAAAAGTTATTAAAAGCTATTTGCGATCATCGATGAGCCAGGAACTTCTATCAAGTCTCGCAGTTCTAGGAAGCGAAAATGAAATCGTCCATCAAATTAATTATGATGATGTCATAGACTTATTTACAGAACAAAAGGCTCGTAGAATAAAATTTTATTTTTCATGACTATATATAATTCTGTGTACATTGGATTCTCTTTTTACATGGTGCCAAAATAAAAAATTGATACAGACACTTAAATTCGGATTTGAGAGGTGGGGGTGGGCGGCATTTATAAGTTTTTGCCCCACCTCGAAAAAATCCAAGATCCGGCGCTGTCTGTCGTGGCTGCAACCACCGACCTGACGGCCTTGCCTGCAGAATCAATTCAAACGTTAGCTGGGGGGGGGGGTGCTAATCCAGTCTCTCATCTAGAATTGGTTAGAAATTAGACCACTCAACGTCGTTACTCTGCCCACTAGACTCCCTCATAATGAAATGACCAACATCCCGGCCCTCATAGCGGTCAAGCCTACAAGTACCGAGCCATTAGAAATAAATAAAAAATCTATGAAGCAAAGTGATATGGTTTTACATTTTATTTGAAAGAAAAAAACTCTAAGGATGTTTAAATTAAAGAAAAAAACTCTAAGGATGTTTAAACGGCAGTAACCCGGAACAGTGATGCAAGTTTTTTTTTTCAGAAACTGTTCTTTAGCTAAAGTATCTTATTTTAAAATTAAAATTAAGTAGAGGAAGCGAGAACGAATATTAATATTCAGAAATAAGAACCTTTTTGATACTAAAATTTAAAAACAGGAAATAATCGAAATATGGGAAAGCTGTTTTAGAATTACTCACGAATTACTCGTACTTCTCATTTACTTTACAAAAACTCATAAATAAATATCTATTTTTAAAAATACAGTATTTTTGCAGTTGATTAATTACGGATACTTAAAACTGCACGCCAATTTACAAAACTGAATGAATTCTTCTACAGCTTATTTGTTTACTTTTTTAAATAAGACGAAACTCTCTTCTCATTTAAAAACATGTTTAGTAATTATTCCATAAAAATACTTCATTACTCAGCGTTAGTCAACAGTCGCCCAACTTCAGACGTCAAATGAGTGATTTCTTCAAAAATCAATATACCAATTTACTTGAAAGATATTAAGTTTCTCTTCATATTTTCTGAAAGAATGTTTCGAATTCTTTTGAAAGAATCTTTAATGAGCTATTTAAAAACATTGTTTATCCAACACCAGGATAATTTTAGGTCAGAGTAATTACGGAACAGAATATTTTTTGTTCAACTCTTTCCATTTGTTTGTCCTTTCAGAATAATGATATTTTTTCTTTCAAAGTTTAATTTTTAACCAGAACTATTAGAAATAATACGGACACTCACAAGTAGAAAATAATAAAACATAAAGATATTGTATGTAATTTAATATTTGTTTCTTGAAAAATATTAGATGCTTAAGAAAATGTTAATTATCAGTTTCTGTAAATGTTAAAAAAGGATATATTTTATGATAAATATGTGGTATGTGTATTCTACTACTTATTTTTACAAATATGATTAAATTTCAAACTTTCTTGGTGTTGTATTATCCCAGATAGCACACTTCCATTTTATGTCTAACTAGCTGCGTGCCGCCAAACGCTACTGCCGGTGATCATTTTTGCGCTACGCGTTTATGCATTTGAGTCAAACGTCTTTGACGTTCTTCAGCAGGTTAATCATTTTGCTTTGCTTTGAGATCGTTAGTCTTCCGAGAGTTAGAACTCTGGATGTCACTCACGAGAACAGCTAACTTATTGAAGCAGGTCGTCTTTCCTTCTGACTTGATTTTACGAATGTCGGAACATTTTCTCCTTTATTAGGGGCAAAGTCTCTTGTGGTACTATTAGCTAAGTGAGTGGATTGTCTCTTCTTTAATCTCCTTCTGAAATTCCCCTTCTGAACTGCTTCTGGAACGTTTGATGAAGTTGAAAGAAAGTTTTTTTTTTTCGAGGATGTCCTTCAGAACTAATAGCGAAATGCATTTCAGTAATAGTAAAATGATATATCTTTAAAAGTGTGCTTGATAATATTCGCCAAAGAAAAATGTATCTTTACATTTTAAAGAATTAAGATGGTACTAATTAATAGATAATATCAATTTGCCACATAAATTCGCAAAACAGCTAAGTATTTGCATTAAAAAATGATGGGTCATAGTACTAAAATGTTATCATTTGTGTTATTCCCTTTAAGATTGAAAATGTAAATATCTCTAATAGTGCTTTAATTTAAATATAAAATACTTATGTTTTCTAATTCAAAGAAAATAAATTCTATAAACGTATAATCAATCTTACATGAATATAAATGCTATGAAACTAAAATATTAAATAAGCTTTAATTTTCTTTCATAATTTCACACTCCTCAAAATAAATAAATAAATAAAATAATTGTAACTCAGTTAAAATTATTAGTATAAAAGCACACTTTGAAGTGATATGAAATAAACCCCAGAATCTCTCTATTCTAAGAAAAAGTAAGGGACGCTGCCGCCGCCGCAGCTGTCAAGAGCTTGTTCGGCTATCTTCTCCGAAACCATGGGGATATGAGTTTCGACGAAGCTGTCCACGTATTCGAAAAATTCCGGAGAACCTGATAAGCTGACTTAAATTTTGAAATTTCAATTATTTTAGAAGATATTAATAAAAAACTGAAAAATAAGCTGAATGGTTGCCAGATTTGGCAATTTTCGCCAGCATAAAATCATTCATGCTTTTGCAACAAAGCAATTATAAGTATGTAGAATTGCGTGAAAGTGACAAATATGAAATAGAATTACACCAATTTTACGCCAAATTAAAAAGTATGTAAAAAAATAAATGTCAAAGTGTGTTGCATAAAGTTGACGATTTTCAAATAAGTTCTCTTAGACAACAGGAGTTTAGAATTAGAGATTATTCGTTTTTCCAAAACAGAATATATAATTGCAACTGATTTTAAAAGCGCCATTTTAGCATCAGGTACGATCCGACAAAAGGATATCTCTCCAAGCAAGGTGAAACTAAACCGCGTGTTCCAAATGTTTGTACCCAACATCTTGAAAATGAAAAATAATTAAAATGCAGATTATAGTAAAGGCGGTTAGGTTTAGCTAGGGTATTTGCTACCAGTAGAAATATTTGGTGGCGTTAACTATGCCATTATACGAGTTATAGTACAGCTTGGATATTTGCTAGCGCAGCGAGGTGATATAAACTCATGTCCATAAATTAAGGATAATTCAGAATCACACAGAAATTGATCTCTAAAATAAAAATTTCACCTGTGGAATGATCACACACATCTTGAAGAAGAATATGCAAATTACAGGAAACCACCAGATGGCGTGGATGGTACGTCACAATGACGAGAGTGTAAGAGAGGGGTATATAAAGAATGGTGGCAAAGAAGTAAAATTGTTCACAAGCGCTGTGAAAGCCTTTCAGTGCAAAAACCGCATAGTTATGGCACAAAGGAGGCATTTGGATGATGTTTTACGTGGCAGAATTATCGGACGACTGGAATGTGGACGTACCCAGCTGGAAGTATCCGAGGAACTTGGAATCGCCCAGAGTGTCATCTCCAGGTTTTGGCAACGATTCCAAGATGATGGTAATGTGAGTAGACGTTACAGCACAGGTCGCCCCTGAGTTACAACGCCGAATGAGGACCGCTATTTGGCAGTTACTGCCAAAAGAAACAGACGGAGTACAGCATCAGACCTGTCTCGTCAGCTCTCTTCAGCTACCGGTACGACAGTTTCAAGGCAGACCGTGTACAGACGCTTAGGGCACATTGGTCTACATGCTCGTAGGCCTTTCAGATGTGTTCCACTTACCGCAACTCACTGTCGCCTGCGATTAACCTGGAGTAGAGAGCATGCATTGTGGACACCGCAACAGCGGTCTTGTGTGATGTTTTCCGACGAGTCCAGGTTTAGTTTGGAGTCTGATTCTCGCCGGACATTCATCTGGAGAGTGCCAGGTACCCGTTACCACCAAGAGAACACCATTGAAAGACACCGTTACGGTGGTGCAGGATGGCTCGTTTGGGGAGGAATTATTCTTGGTTCCAGAACTGACCTGCATGTTCAGAGTGTAACGATGACAGGCCACATCTATCGGGATGTCATTCTGGAACAACATGTACGTTTGTTTCCGGGCGCCATGGGTGCTGAATTTGTGTTTATGGATGACAACGCCCGTCCTCACCGTGCAAACATTGTAGACGAATGCCTTCAATCGGAGGATATCACCCGTATGCATTGGCCAGCATACTCACCGGACTTGAATCCAATAAAGCATGTGTGGGATATGCTTGGCCGACGAATTGCAGCCCGTCAACCCCCTCCCACCTGTCTACCGGAACTTCGGAGTGCATTGCTTGATGAGTGGTGTAATATTCCCCAAGATCAGATTGATCATTTGATACTCAGCATGCCTAGGCGTTGTCAGGCCTGCTGTATTGCATCGTCCGGGAGACATACTCCGTATTAACCATCCTACTAACCATGTTATACTGTTTTTTGTAAATAGGTTCTACAAATAAGTCAAATTTGTTTTGCTTCTTTCTCTTTCTTTGCCTGAACTTCATTATCCTTAATTTATGGACATGATTGTATTTCGTGGTGCTAAATACGCTAATCTCCAAAGGATTGTGTATACGAATATATCGATAACGGTTTTCCCGGCAACCTTGCATGAGCAGTAATTATCATTTATGAGTATGTGTAAATCGCCAAATAATGAAAAGTCGCCATTGGTTGCAAGCTATTCTAGCTGTTCTGTATTTTTCATCACAGGAGACATATGAAGTACTGTTTTCTTAGAACTAATTTAACTATGCATATACGTACATCGCCAAATTGTGAAATTCGAATTTTTTCTTGATTGCAATACTCTTCTTACATGGTACATGTTCGATAAGTAATAGTATTGTGTTTGGGTGTGAAACAAAATTTTGTTAACGGACTTGATTATTGATTAGTCGTGCGCCAAAGTCATCACATGCCCCCCCCCCCCTTGCTCTGTGGGTTAGACAATGGACATGATAGATGGCAGAAGTGTGAAAGTCCAGCGTTCAGGCCTGTCGCGCGGCTGCCAATCCAACGGTCTGGAGTTTCGGGTGGTTTTCTCCAGATGTACCGTGAATACTTGTTAGAACTCCTTACAGAGTCCTCCGCCCAAGACATCTCTCCTTCAGGAAGATAGCTCTCGTGTAGCTTAACCCTAACCACAATTATCATCTAAGTTCTGAAGTTTGAAATGCCGAAAATTAAAGGAATTAAATGATAAAAATTACAAAGCCAATCAAATACATGTTGAACAGATTTCTCGATTTACTGAAACACGATATTAATTTTTTTACTGTAAAGCATTAAGTTTTTGCAAAAGAAGCATCCACTTACTTTCATCAATTTTATCAATCTATTAAACTGCACAATTGCACAACATATTTCCAAGTTATCTATTTATGAAGAAAGTACTTCAAAGCACATAATTTGAAATATAAAACTTTCTTGTTGTTCTTGGTGATAATCATATGTAGTAACAAATCCCGCTCATGTCAACGTTTGTTCTTTCGAAAGTCTAACACAGTTCTAACGAACACGAAATGATTGCTTTCATCGAATTTTATTGCGTTATTTTATGCAGCAGAAATATTATCCTTTCAGTGAAAGGAAATCACTATCGTATTTTTAATAAATTATGTTTGAAGGATTAACTTAAGAATAGCTAAATCATTTCTTTTTGTACCCGAAGCTTGTTAGTTGCGAAAAACTTGGGTTTGTTTTTCATATCAATTTTCGTTTGATGGCGCAAGGCGCTCGTATTTGTCAAATGTGCCAACAGGTTTTCATATCGATTTGTAATTTGATATGCTTCATAGCAAGTGTAACTTAGTATTATAAATGCATCGGTTTCAAACATTTAATTATTTTATAATAAAGAATATGATCTCTTAATAGTATAATGTACGAAAATGCTGGTGAACTATTTAGAAATGTGAAAGTGGGAACTAATTATGGAATTGAACATTCTTTGTTTAAAAAAAAAAAAAAGAAATTTTAGTCTAATATTTTATGCATATTTTAAGTTAGTAGATTATATTTTAAAACTAATGGTAACTGAAAAAGAATGTGTAAATGTGGGTGAAAGTGGCCCAAAATGATTCCGTTAAAATGAAAACTTACATAAATTAACATAACTGTTAAATAAAACTTTGGCCCTTTGCCTAAATATTTTCAATTATCTTAATAATATCTTAATAATTTTATCCAGGCGCGTTATACACCGATTGCTTAAATATCGCCATTACTTCTACTTGACTTCGCACAACTAGTTTATGTGTTACACAGTAGATATCGCAGCCTGTGTAGAGAAAACATATGTGGATCGTCCCGCCCGTTTGGATCATTTTGGGCCACTTTCCCCTACAAATGACAAATACCAGCGAAAATCTGTTAGTTTTGAATGCTAAATACATTATGACCACTGATGGTAAATAGACGAGCCATTTTTTTTCCGGCGTCTAATACAATATATATTTTTAAAGCATTTATTTTTTGAAGTAAATTATTTGTGCTCATATTAGGCACTATAACCGAACACAAATTTATTCGTCTATGCATTATGCCGTTTTATTGTATTTATACATTGAGGCGCGGCTGTCGATCTAACAGTCTGAAGTTTTGGGCTGTTTTTTCTAGATTTTACGTGAATACGCATCAGAAATCCTTAAAAAATTCTCCGTCCAAGGCACCCTTGAGGTAGGTTTCTCTTAACACAATACACAAATATAAACACTCATACATTGAGATGTTTTATTACCTCAAACTTTAAATAAGATTATTTGCATTTGTTATACTAATAGTAATAAAAAATAATTTATGAAATGAAGTTGTAGTAATTTTACATAAGCTTCCTAAAAGTCTTTTCGGTTTTTATACTAGGGGCCAAGGCCCCTAGACTAGCAACCTTCGCTTTTCGTATGAGGAATTCGGCTTCTACTGAGGCTTATTCGTAAAACAGGCATAATTTTAACAGACAAAACCAAAAGATTGTATCAGATAGAATGTTACCGAACTAAAAATTGCTTGGTTCTTGCATGTTCCCAGCCACACAAAATTTTAAACTTCACACTGTTTTTAATTATGTAAAACCTACCCCAGACAGCACATAAATCAAGCTTGACATTTCTTTGAATTTGACGTATTAATACAAGCTTGACAGTTCAATTCATTTTAAGCTTGAAGCAAGCTTGGAAAAGAAGTCATTTGAACTGTCAAGCTTGAATGCAACTTGATTACTGCTTGATTTGGAAAGCCACATCCACATAATAAATAATTTATCATCAGTCATAAATGTGCTTGACCATAGAATTTTAAAAAAAAGATTCTATATTTCCAAATATGGAAATTCTTCAAAATAAAATACAATTATACTACGAAATTGATTTCAAAATCAGTCGTTTGACTCGATTTTGGCCAGTATTGCCCAACATGAGCGTCGCAATATTGAAAGTTTTAAAACGTGTGCTGCTTTTAAGTTTATATTATGCTTATTTCCCTATTAGTAGAGTCTCTAAATCACACATAACATTATTTTAATTTTGATTCATCCCATGGAAAAATAAAAGAAACTCGGCATCGGCCACTGAATCGATCTCGCCAGAAAACGGCGTGACAACCATAACAGTCACTTCAAACTTTAGTCATACCAGCGCTAGGCAGATTGACTGAATGGATAGGACGCTGGCTTCCCAACCCTTAGGTCCCGAGATCGATCTCAGCCGCGGACGCTTGATGGAAACAGATTAAAATAACTTGAAATTTCAGCATAGAGGGGAAAATGCGTGAAAACATAAAATATGTGGGGCGAGTTCGTCGACGGGCGCCCCGTGTATTTAGGAATTTTTTTTTTTTGAAAATTTTTTAAGCTTGAAATTAAGCTTGCTATGTCAAGCTTAATGCAAGCTAGGCAAGTGTAAACTTGAACAGATGATTCAAGCTTGCATTAAGCTTACATGCTTGAAATTTTCAAGCTTAATTCAAGTTTATTGACTTGATAAATCAAGCTTGCTGCAAGTTTGATGCAAGTTTGCTGTGCTGTCTGGAACGGAGCACCTTGGGTATTTGCCACACATGGCGATTTTTCATAATTTGGCAACGTACGTATATGCATAGTTAATAATTAGTTCTAAGAAAACAATGTTTCATATGCTTTCTTTGATGAAAACTACGGAACAGCTAGAATAGCTTGCCATCAAAGACGACTTTTCATTATTTGGCGATTTACACATGCTCATAAACGATAATTACTGCTCATGTAAGGTTACCGGGAAAATCATTATCCATATATTCATATACATAATCCTTTGCAGATTGGCGCATTTAGCATCACGAAATATAACATCTCGCCGCGCTAGCAAATATCCAAATTGTACTATAACTTGTATAATATGGCTTAGTTAACGCCGGCAAATATTTCTACTGGTAGCAAATATCCAAGCTAAACCTAACCGGCTTTACTATAATATGCATTTTAATTATTTTTCATTTTAAAGATACTGGGCTCTAACATTTTTAACATGCGGTTTAGATTCGTCCTGCTTGGAGAGATATCCTTTTGCCAGATCGTACCTGATGCCGCTTTTTAAAACAGTTACAATTATTTATTCTGTTTTGGAAAAACAAATAATCGGTAATTCATAACTCCTGTTATCTAAGAGAACTTATTTGAAAATCGTCAAGTTTGTGTAACACACTTTGACTTATTTATTTTTTCACGTACTTTTTAATTTGGCGTAAAATTGGTGTATTTCTACTTCATATTTGTCACTTTCACGCTATTCTACATACTTGGAGTTGCTTTCTTGCAAAGCATGATTGATTTTATGCTGGCGAAAATTGCTAAATCTGGCAACCACTAAGCTTATTTTTTCAGTTTTTTATTAATATCTTCTGAAATAATTCGAATTTCGAAATTTAAGTCAGTTTATCGGATTCCTCGGAATTTTCCAAATCCGATGACAACTTAGTCGAAACTCAAATCCCCACGGTTTAGAAGGAGATAGCCAAACAAGCTCTTGACAGCGGTGGCGACAGCATACCTTTTTTTTTTTTTTAGAATACAGAGACATCAGGATGAGAACAAAACTTATCAACTGACAGTACTTAAATGCTTCATGAAAATAAAATTTAATACATATATATTACTAGCTGAAGTGCCCGTCATTGACGGGTTAGTACTGAATGCAAATTTCTAAAAGCAAGAACTTTCGTCAGCATTGTAGGAGTACACAGAATGGATGTAGTATGTTGCCAAAGTAAAGAAAGCGCAATTATAATTTTTATGTATTGTTAAAATATTACAGGTTAGAGAGTAACTAAGTAATATCATTTCATGCGCTTTAGTCGTAATGATGGGATGCGCGAACGAATATTTACGCATATTCAAATAATTTTCGCAAAATCTCAAAATCTAATCAACATTTTTGAAAAATTGGAAGCCTAGAATTTAAAGTGAGTGACAACTTATCATGTCACCCAATTTCGTGTAATTCCCTGCTGTCTTTATTTCGTGATGCTGGAACAAACATTTTAGCATTTTTAAACGATTTTCACAAAATCTCAAAATGTAATCAAAATATTTTAGAAATTCAACACCTATAAATTAAGATTAGCAACTACCTATCACATCACCAAATTTCGTATTAGTCGTTATTACGCGATGCTTGAAAAAATATAACCGCATTTTGGGAGAATTTTCACAAAATCTCAAAATCTAATAAAAATGTTTAAAAAATTGGACAGCTATACTTTATGTTGGGCAACAACCTATCATGTGACCGAATTTCATATCATTCGCTTTAGTCGTTATTAGGTAATGCGTGAACAAAAATTCACTCAGTTTGAAACGATTTTCCCAAAATCCCAAAATCTGATCGTTTTTTTTTAGATGCTTATAGTTTAAGGTGATCACCTATCATTTCACCAAATACCATTTTTTCACCTTTGCAGTTATTACGTGATGTGCGAACACAATACGCAGTTTGAAACAATTTTCGCAAAATCTCAATTCCAATCAAGATTTTTTTTAAAATTCGACGCCTATGTTTTAAGTTGAGTGACCACCTATCATGGCACCCAATTTCATATCATCCGCTTCAGTCGTTTTTACGTGATGCTTGAATACAAATTTACGCAGTTTGAAACGATTTTCGCAAAATCTGAAAATCTAATCAAGATTTTTTAAAAATTCGACGCCTATGTTTTAAGTTGAGTGACCACCTATCATGACACCCAATTTCATATCATTCGCTTCAGCCGTTTTTACGTGATGCTTAAACAAAAAAAGCGTCACGGACAGAATGACAGAAGGACAGAATGACAGAATGACAGACAGACAAACTTTTTTTTGAGGGTCGCATCGGATTCCCGGGTGCTTGAAACGGATAGAAATCGCAAAATTTTTGAATTCCAAGAAATGTACAGACAAAAGTCTAATTTTATTTATATATACATATATATATATATATATTATTAATTTAACAAGAACACAAAAATACCGATGTTATAAGGTTAAAACAACAAAGAACTTCACAAATATATCTATAATTAAACAACACTGATAGTTTTGGAATGTATAAAGGGTCACCCTTCTTTAGCTGTAAAAAGTTCCTCCCCTCATACAAACAACTCTTTTCTCTCAACATAAAACTTATTGAGAAAGATATTTGTTATATAAAATTTTCTTTTTTAATATTATATATTATAAACTTCTTAAGCAACGGTTTATAGAAATTAGTAACAGAAAAACATTAAAAAATAGAAAAGCAGACTTTTTTTGCTGTCCTAACTTTTTCCTTATAAACTCTAAAAATTATTTAATTATCAACTCTGCCTGAGATCTTACATTCATCTTATACTCCTTTATTGATTTGAAAAAAGTAAATAACATTTAAGATATAAATAATGGGAAACAGAATGCAACCAATAAAAAAGTTGTATGTTTTTCTTTGTGGCAATCATCCTTGAAACAAATCCATCTCGCATCAATACTTATTCTTCATTTGAGCAACATACTGGCGGGCAACGCAGGGAGATTTTTATCGGTTTTTATGATGTTCACCGCATCGCAAAATATTCTCCGTCTGGCTAGTGAAAGTAAATCATTGTTTATCGAATTTCGAAATGAATTATTTTTAAGAATGCCGCTTCAAACGGTTTTAAGTTTCATCTCGGAGTTTTCAGCTGAAAGAAGGAAAAGGGAACGATTGATTTTTTTTTCAATGACTGGCTTAAAGATTGCATTGAAGTGTACTTTGCCTGGAGGGCGTAGTTAACTGCGTCGAAAACTATGTAAATAATAAATTACTCTTTGTAATAAAATAAATCATGTTTTTAAATTATTTATTTTGTGTGTGTATATGTGTATTTTGTATTCGTCTGTCTCCAAAATGTTGTCTCAGCAATTTCCAAACTCTGAGTGTGCTGTTTCATTATATAGACTTTTTGATCAACGGAAAATCTAAAAAGAATTGCATTAAGTGTATACTTACTAGAAACTGAATATTTCAGCCTGCTTGTAAATCAAACTCAATGATTTCCATGAAAATTTAAAGTACATCAAACGGAATGTAAATGAAAGAAGTTACGTAATATGTTTCAGAATGTAAATTAAAAATTGCTTTTGTCAGAACTTAAATTTTTGGTTTTAGGATACAGGTGTCCATAAAACAACAAGGAAAACTAAGAACATAAAGTTCTGTAATATTTTCTAACAATCTTCATAATTTGTTTAAAATATTTCTCATGACGATGATAAAAATAAGCGATACACATATATTAGTTTATTTTTTATTAGTTTTTTTTTTTTTTAGTTGCTATGTTTATCTAATTTGGGATCTTATGCGCAGTAATTTATATTGTAACACATCAAGTTTTATTCTCTTATACTTTTCTGACAGAGCAACACTAAGTTAAATGGACATTTTCTGGTTATTCCCCCTCACCATTACAACCTTATTAATTGTTTAATTAATATATTTGTCTCATACCGTGTACATTGTGCTTTCTTTCGTCTATTGATTTTAGAAACCGAAATAATATAAAGTATGTGAGACAGAGTACAATAAAAGTTTTATATTTTTCTTTATGGTAATCCATCCCTCCTTGAAACAAACCCATTTCGCATCAATACTTATTCTTTATTTGAGCATCATACTGATGGGCACCACAGGGAGGTTTTATCGGATTTTATTATGTTTATCGCAACGTAAAATATTCTTCGGCTAGCAAATGAAAGTAAATCATAGTTTATCGAATTTTAAAATAAATTATTTCTAAGTATGCCGCTTCAAATATTTTAGTTCTATTTTGGTAATTTTGAGTCAAAAAAGGAAAGTTGAGCGATTGATTGTTGAGTGGCTGATTTTAGTTTGAATTGTATATGCTGAACGTGGAAGATATATTTATCTGCGTTGAAAAATATGTAAATAATAGAGAATTAAATGGTGTAAAATTCATTGTTTTCTCATAAACAATATTCAATTTTTATGAATTTTTGCATATTATAGCTGTCATAAAATATGCCTAAGTCATTTTGAAGTTCGATATGTGCTTTTATTTTAATAGACATTTCTTAGTACATTCTAGCTAACAGAAAATCTGAAAAACCTGTACTTGGTATACAACACATATTGTCCATCAGGCATTCGCCCCTACTAAGATACGAAGTATTGTCCATTTTATTATGAGGTCAACGAGTACCCAGCAAACACACTACTGCCCGCAAAATGACGGCCGGGTACCCGTCGTGCTGGCAAAGTGCCATATACTGATAGCAAGGTACACTCATGTCCATAAATTAAGGATAATTCAGAATCACAGAGAAATTGATCTCTAAAATAAAAATTTCACCTGTGGAATGATCACACACATCTTGAAGAAGAATATGCAAATTACAGGAAACCACCAGATGGCGTGGATGGTACGTCACAATGACGAGAGTGTAATAGAGGGGTATATAAGGAATGGTGGCAAAGAAGTAAAATTGTTCACAAGCGCTGTGAAAGCCTTTCAGTGCAAAAACCGCATAGTTATGGCACAAAGGAGGCATTTGGATGATGTTTTACGTGGCAGAATTATCGGACGACTGGAATGTGCACTTACCCAGCTGGAAGTATCCGAGGAACTTGGAATCGCCCAGAGTGTCATCTCCAGGCTTTGGCAACGATTCCAAGATGATGGTAATGTGAGTAGACGTTACAGCACAGGTCGCCCCCGAGTTACAACGCCGAATGAGGACCGCTATTTGGCAACTACTGCAAAGAAACAGACGGAGTACAGCATCAGACCTGTCTCGTCAGCTCTCTTCAGCTACCGGTACGACAGTTTCAAGGCAGACCGTGTACAGACGCTTAGGGCACATTGGTCTATATGCTCGTAGGCCTGTCAGATGTGTTCCACTTACCGCAACTCACTGTCGCCTGCGATTAACCTGGAGTAGAGAGCATGCATTGTGGACACCGCAACAGTGGTCTTGTGTGATGTTTTCCAACGAGTCCAGGTTTAGTTTGGAGTCTGATTCTCGCCGGACATTCATCTGGAGAGCGCCAGGTACCCGTTACCACCAAGAGAACACCATTGAAAGACACCGTTACGGTGGTGCAGGATGGCTCGTTTGGGGAGGAATTATTCTTGGTTCCAGAACTGACCTGCATGTTCAGAGTGTAACGATGACAGGCCACATCTATCGGGATGTCATTCTGGAACAACATGTACGTTTGTTTAGGGGCGCCATGGGTGCTGAATTTGTGTTTATGGATGACAACGCCCGTCCTCACCGTGCAAAAATTGTAGACGAATGCCTTCAATCGGAGGATATCACCCCTATGCATTGGCCAGCATACTCACCGGATTTGAATCCAATAGAGCATGTGTGGGATATGCTTGGCCGACGAATTGCAGCCCGTCAACCCCCTCCCACCTGTCTACCGGAACTTCGGAGTGCATTGCTTGATGAGTGGTGTAATATTCCCCAAGATCAGATTGATCATTTGATACTCAGCATGCCTAGGCGTTGCCAGGCCTGTATTGCATCGTCCGGGAGACATACTCCGTATTAACCATCCTACTAACCATGTTATACTGTTTTTTGTAAATAGGTTCTTTTTTGAAATTTGGTCAAGGGAGTAAAACTTGCAATTTTTGTTAATTATGTCAAACATATAGCATCTTTATTGCTCTTTACTTTTTGTTTAATAAATAGACTTTACAAATAAGTCAAATTTGTTTTGCTTCTTTCTCTTTCTTTGCCTGAACTTCATTATCCTTAATTTATGGACATGAGTGTAGATTGCCATCGTCTGGAAGTCACTGGAATACCAGTGTCTGAAAAGTGCATATGCGCCAGTACATAACTAGTAACGGCGAACTGCCATGTGTATATGACATGCACAGAAAAGTTAACAGCGTGGTACTTCTTAAAATGTATCGAGCAAGTACTATTTGGCAGTAATGGGCCTGTATATATTTCGTAGTGTTTGCATAAAATTTCGTTATTTTAATTAAATAATATTGTTTCACATTCATACGGTGTAGAAGTGTTAGGGGATATAAGTTCCGGACACTGAAAGGCAGGGTCACTGCAAATATATATATTTTTTTTTTTTTTTTTTTTTTGAGGTGTGTGTGTGTAAGGGGAGAAGTTCATATTGTGCCTTCAAATATTTTAGTACTAAAAACTAAAATAATACAAACGAGTTCAGTATGGTATAAAAATGTTTACTGCACCGACAGTGGAACCTTCACTCTGTATATGACAGTATATAACCCCACTATGTACAGAATTGTGAATTTTAATCTTAAAATTTTTATAATTTATATTAATTTTTTACAATTTTGCTAAATTTTTCCTGAAAAACATATTTGGAGACTTTTTTCTACGTTAAGCCCCTTTTAAAATCTACCGAATTAGGGTGCCTACCTTACCTAGTACTTTCTTACATAAAATTTGAATCATGTAGTATACAACAGGTATAGATACAAAAAATTTCTTTTCAGAATAGCTAATATTTAAAAAATAATTTGATCTACTATGGGCCAAGGCCCCCAGACTCGCTACGCTCGCTTTTCGTATGAGGCATTCGGCCCCTAATCAGGCTTATTCGTAAAAAAGACATAATTTCAACAGACAAAACACGAAGATTGGATCAGATAGAATGTTACCGAGCTACGCATTGCTTGGTCCGTGCATCTTCATTGGTACATAAAAATTTAAACTTCACACTACAGTAGACCCCCCTCCCCCTCATAACAAGCATTTCGAATGAATGTTTTCCATAAAATACATGATTTGAATCATCCTGGCATCAAATCATCGATGAAACAAATTGCATCAAGATTCATTTGGAAGAATATTAAAAAAGATGTTAAAGAATGGGCTAAAATTTGCATTGCTTGCCAGAAAAATAAAATTGTTAGGCATACACATTCTAAATTCTCCTCATTTGAAGAACCTGATGAAAGGTTTAGCATAATTCATATAGATATAATTGGCCTCTATCCACCATCGAATGGGAATAAATATTGCGTAGCTTGCATCGATCGTTTTACTTGCTGGATGGAAGTTATACCATTAGAAAATATCACCATGGAAACAATCACAAAAGCATTTTATGCAAACTGGATTTGTCGCTTTGGTGTTCCATACAGTGTGATCACAGACAGGGAAACTCAATTCAGATGACAACTTTTCAGAAGTTTGGGTGTTATTTGTGGAATTAAAATGCAAATAACGACGTCGTACCACCCACAAAACAATGGAAAAATTGAAAGACAACACAGAATTTTAAAAGCAGCCGTTAGAGCTCACAATTCAGTCAAATGGACTGAAACTTTACCAACAATACTCCTTGGAATACGGGCATCTCTGCGTGATGATACCAACTGCTCCATTGCAGAAATGGTTTATTGTAACTACTGAAGCTACCAGGAGAATTCTTTCAAGAACCCCAAACCAAAGTGGAGCCAGATACTTTCACTGGTGAACTGCGAAAGCAAATGGAAAAATTAAGACCAATTAAAAGCCGACGTAAAAGAAGTCAGAAAATATTTTTTCACCAAGATTTAGAAACGTGTTCCCATGTGTTTGTCAGAGTAGACCGTGTTAAAAAAGCTTTAGAACCCCCTTATGAAGGACCTTTTCCCGTGATTGCCAGAAACGAGAACTATTATACCGTAAGAATGAAAGAAAAGGACATTACTCTTTCTGTCGATCGTTTGAAACAAGCTTATATTTTAAATCTGTTGTAAATAGCATTTATGTAATTAGTTCATTTTAAGTTATTAGCTTATATTAGTTCATTTTAAGTAACATTTATTTTTCTTCTGTATCGCAACTATGTTTGTTGCTTGGAAGGGGAGTAGTGTGAGTAGTGTAACCTCTAGGAAAAAAATAATTATCTTTGTTTAAACAAATTTATGTAAATACCGAATGGCAACAACAACAAAAAAAGATATATGATTAGTTTTTAGAACAACAATGGTTACAAAAAAATGCGATATGTTAACGAAATAAATATTGATGAATTATGTAGTTGAAATTTATTTTTAAAGCTAATTAATATCTTTTGATGTAGTAACCGCTACAGTACCATAATATTTGTTTAAAATATACAGTACGTGAAACATGATGGAATTACTTTTAAATGATTTTCTTTCATTTTTCTTTTTAGTAATCGTTCTTCAAAGAAATCTACATATTTCGAGTCAGTACTGTATGCAGTAAAATCTCGTTACAAAAAACTTCTCTTTTACGAATAATTTAGATAAACGAAAAAATATTTCTTTTAACCCTTTGAAGCGTAACCCTTTTCCAATGCTGAACAAAGAGCAGCCGTTGCCATCGCTCGACTTAACTAACAGCAAGATGGTGGATGATCGAAACGTTCATCGCGTGCCACAGATCTAGAGACCCTTTTTAGACGCAGCTGGCTGTGCCGGCACAGCCAGCTGCGTTTCGATCGTCCACCATCTTGCTGGTAGTTAAGTCGAGCGATGGCAGCGGCTCCCCTTTTTTCAGCATTGGGCAATCTATCTAGCTGTTCTCGCATTCTTCCCTTTTTCAGCAGATGTCAGTGCTGTTATAAATAATCGTAACAATTTTTTTAGGGGAAATGACGTGCTAAAAAGTAAAGGATTCTCGTGAAGCTATGTCACAAGCAACTATTTTATAGAAATCAAATCCATTCTTCGTGACTGGCAACAGTCAAAACGTCAGAGTTTGGTGTTCCCAGAGCGGGAACACTGCGCGTTAAAGGGTTAAAAGGAAGCCATATGCATGTAAGTTCAATGTCAGTGAATTTTCAATTTAAAAAAGAATTATGATTTAGATATCCGTCCGTTGATGCTTGTTATACCAAGATTTTACTGTATTTCTTTCTAGAAATTATCCTGACGGGAACTAAAAGAAGAGTTTATCGGATTTTGAAGTCTTATCGTAATGCAAAGAATTCTTTTCGTTTTTATTACTTATTGAGTTTTAAAATAATTAATTTTTAAGCATTACGTTCGAAACTTTTACATATATGTCAGCTTTTATAACAGAAAGCAGCGGATTGCTTTGTCTGATTAATTTTGCGCGATGGCTGGTTTTAGTTTAAGATGAAACATTCTGCTTCACCTTCAGGAAATATTCAGTTACGTAAAAGAAAGTGGACGACCTGTTATAATTTGCCGTAGATCGTAAAAATTCATTCTTATGTATTCAGTGAATCTTTCTTTCTACTTCTTTAAGTGTGTGTAGTGTGCATTAGTTTCATTTCTTGTTGAAAAGCATGCCATGGAATGTTTTGGTATGTTTTATTTGCTGGACTTTCTTGCATGAACTGCCTTGTAAAAGTAGACGAAAATAAAAAAAAATAAAAATATGTGCAAGTACATGCATACGAGAAATTACATCTTGCAAAAGAACATACTTAATAAAGTATGCCAAGTCAGTTATGAAGTTAAGAAGTTTGTAAAAATACTAAGTAAAAAGTAATTGCTACAACTTTCAACTTTATTACAGAAGTGAATATAACAAAAATTTACTGATATTTCTTTTCAGTTTTAAATATATCTTTGATATATTGGTAGTTGCATAATAAAATGACATATTTACGAAAAAAAATTTCTTAACAGCTAATAATAACGTTTATTGTGAAATAAAAATTAATTTCAATTACATGAAGGTTCAAATGTTGTAATAGCTGAAATCGATACTTGTGTAGTATACACTGGCCACTAAAAGTTAAGGAATAACATGTTTTTCGAAGCTCACCATGAAAATGCCACTAAAAATTATTTTTATAGTTTATATTAAGGATAGAAATGAAATTTATGCAAATTTATGCAAAAACTATAGCTACCACTTTTTTTCTATAGAAAAGAACATGCATATGCGAGTGAGAGAAAAATACGCTGATGTCAGGCCTTCGTAATGACAGACTTTTGTTGATTTACAACTTCTGTTTTCAGATTCGTTGACAATAGGTAGAAGGGACCTGCAATGTCTGAGAGAAATCGTTTGCCGGATTCGTTAAGGTGGCGGTCGGTCGGATGGTGTAAAATGGGATTGTCACGGGCTGATACTGCTAGGCGTCTTGTGCGTCTCGCAGTGTGGTCCATTGTCTCTGGAATCAATATCAAACCGAAGCTTCTGTGTCCAGAAGACATGTTCCAGGCCGACCATGAGCTACTATACTTGAAGAAGACCGTTTTACCGCTCTTTCAACCGAGAAGAGAAGAAGCATTTCCTGGGCCGCAACTTGTTGCAGACAACTCTGTGGCACCAGGGAGAAGAATATTCGGTAGCACGGTGGCGAAGAAGTCTTCACAATGCTGGTCTCTATGTAAGACGACCAATTGTCTGTGTCCCCCTCAACGGACCATTTATCTTGAGCAAGAGAACACGTTTCTAGACCAGGCAACGATGGGCTTCTGTACTCTTTACAGACGAGACTAGATTCACACTAGAGGTGGTTTCAGGACGTCTGCTGATCTGGAGGCTACAAAGCACCAGATACCATCAATCCAACAGTGGTGAAAGACACTGTTACCGAGGGGGTGGAATAATGGTTTGAGCAGGGATCTCACTCGGTGGTCACACTGACCTGCATGTGTTCCAGGGAGGAACTCATGCAGGTGAGATGGATTGGTGAATGGATGAGATGGATTGGTGTGAGATATCGGGATGGATCCTTGAGCCCTATGTTCGCCTATAAGCGGTGCAATTGGCAATGATTTCATTCTGAGGATTGATAATGCACGACCTCACCGAGCTGTAGTAGTTGAGGAATATCTTGCGCGTCTTGGTTTACAGCGATTGGAATGGCCAGCTCAATTTCCAGACATGAACCCGATAGAGCATCTTTGGGACTATCTTATTAGACAGGTTGCTCCTTTAAGTCCACCTCCATTGGTCTTTAGGAAAGTTCGAATAGAGCTTACTCCGTGTCTGGTCTTCGCTTCTTATTTCGGTAACCGACAACTTAACTTGCAGCATTTAAAGTCGATGCCGTCAATGCGTTCAAGATAGGGGTGGGCAGATCCCTTATTAAAACTCATTTTTGTTATGTTTATGACATTTTACTGCATAAAACTGCTATATATTATTTTTTCCAAGAATGGACTTTTCCAGCGAGATAGCTTTTTTTTCCTTCTTTTTCTTTTACTTTTTTTTTTTTTTTTGCGTTCATCTTATGTAAACTTCTGCTGCAGTTAATACATAACAGTTTTGTGCACATGTCATCCAAATTTCATGTTTCTACATTCATTCATTTGTAAATAGGCGCAAAAACCAGTTGTTCCTTAACGTTTGGAGGCCAGTGTATTTAAAGCGGCTTCAAACATACTGTTTCTTTATTTATCTAATACATGAATATGCTACTTATGTTATTATACTACTATTACTACTACTACTATTACTACTACTACTACTACTACTACTACTACTACTACTACTACTACTATTTATACTACTACTATTATATCAGGTGCCCCATACTCATATGTTGAAGATTTGAGATAAAGTATCCTTTCAATGCCCTCACGGAAAAACATGTTTTGTTAAATTCAACAAAATTGGATTGCTACTATTTCAACCGAATAAATTTGTTGGTTTTCAACAAATCTTTGGTTCATCTGACAAAAACATTTTTTTTTTTTTAATAGAGCCAACCAAAATTTTGTTGAATCAACAAAACTTTAATACAGTGCATGCAACCAGTTATATTAGACTAATAATCCTGCTGTCAGATAAATGTTGTTGCAAAACAATGTCCGTAGTAGGAAATTTACAATTTCGAGCCGGACGTGAATGGACGTCCTCTTTGCTATTCTGTTATAAAGTTCTCTGGAAGATAGGAATATACGGAAACATTCACAGATTGTCCACTTCCATTTTGTTGATTTTTATCATAAAGTTCTGGTAATTTTTCGTGATAAAATATTCAGTAATATGTGCTTTATATTGTGGTTTTGGCAAATCATCAGAAATTATTGAATTAGAAACTTGATCAACAAATGAAAATGTTTTATGGTCCAATAAATGATTGATTTCATTTAATTTTTATTTAAATAATATCTCTATCCTTAACGGTAAATATGTTTTGGTCACCTATTATTCCGTTTATGACAGAAATTACAGATTACCGTGTAAATAAAAGTATTCACTTCTCAATCCATTTTTAGCTTTAACATAGACCTAGGGGTATATAGTTCATTACACATTAGAGCACAATGGAAACAGGGAAAAGGTAATTTCGAAGTCGAACTTCTGAATTACTAATAACTAGAATACACATAGTTTAATCCCATACAGCAATCCTGTTGGCAGGCACGTTCGTCACTTCGTAAATGCACACCTTTTGTGGTGTCGCTTCGAATGAAACATGTGAAGTTGTAGAGTGACATCACAGTGTATATGATAATTAGAATCCAATGTGGCATCACTGTGTGATAATCAATCATGTGACATGTCACAGACGTCCATTTAGGCAGCCATGATGTCCATGATGGTCACCATACGACGCGACATCACAAAAACTGTCCCAGGCGGCCATTCATTTGTCGCCATAACCTGCGACTTGCAGATAGTGCCGTATGAAGTCATAAACTCACAGTGCTATATGGGATGATGGTTTTTTTTTTTTTTTTTTTTTAAGAGAGTTCCTATGAAACGAAATGTATTTTAATTCACAAATTTTACTTCTTAAATAGGAATTTTTCTTTTCAAAGTTCCTTTATTTATCTAATATACAAAATAATATAATTTCTTTTGAAAAATGAGATATAATGTTTAAAGATTTATAGAACTTTCTTGAATTGTACACTTATTTAATTATGCTTCATTAAACAGATATCATATTTCAGACAACTGCACGCTTTTAAGTATTACCAATATGCGGAAGATAATTACAAAAATTGCAAGACATTAGAATGTTCATTATATTCTATTTCGTTCATAAATTAGCTCTGCACTAATCTATAAAACGCATTTTTGAAGAATCATAGCAATTCTTAATGTATGTGCATTTCTTGTTTTAATTTTTCTTTACATTTAATAGTTATTTTGAATAAGAACGTTCATTACTTGAGTTTAATAAATGTCTTTATAAACTCAAAGATTCTTTTAAAAATTGTATATCAAATTAAATTTCTTTCAAAATGCAGTTGTACAATTGCTTCATGAATTACATTCTAAAAATTTCATTCACGTATCGTAAATAAAACTACTTTTAAAAATGTATAGATGATAAAATTTTCCATTTTCATTAAAAATAATGGTTAATTGCTCGACACTTTAATAGTTACAATTAAATATATTGCAAACAGTTGTATAACATAAGTAAAATAGAAGAAGTTTAAGACTGTGCAATATATTTCAAATCAAAGTAAATTAAAAATAACTATTATATAACATTTGCTTTATGAATAATTTTATTTTATACTTCTTTTATTTTATTACTTCTTTTAGTAAATTGAAATTTGTTTAAAATTACAGTCTTTTACACAGCTTGATTTGCTAAAAAAGTTTGTTTTGAGTATTTTTAAAGCACGCTAAAGATTATTGACATTTTTACCTTGAATAAATTTTTAAAGTTTAGTTTACAATAGCATTTGTTTCAATTTACACTCATATGTTTATTTCTCATATATTTCTGAAATATTTTAGTTAAAAACATGATTTTTGGAAATCATATTTTTACATTAAAAAATAACTTTTTGTTCAATCGTGCAAAGTGTTTAAAACAAACTGGTCTCAACTGAATTGAAATTTAAAAGAGACTCAATAGCCTTAGCTATGATATATGTGCATTTATTGCTAAAATAAAAGTAAAAGAATGTATAACCCTATGCCTAGATGATGAATTAGCTGTTTTGGTGAAAAAAGATGTTATGCATAAAAGTGATCCCCCTCCCCCCTCAATCACTTTCAAGTGTAAAAATAGTCAAACTTTCTCCTTCACAGAGTGAACTCTTTTCCATTTATTGAACCATATATTTAAGAGCTTTTTCTATTTATCAGTGAAAATGGGTCGAAAAATGAAATAAAACGGCATAAAAATCCGATCACTCTAAGTGGAGTTTTTCTGCGATTTATCAGGCTACTATAGCCGTTATGAGCTCTCTTGATTTTTTCTTTTATGAGAATTTTTGAAGCACGTCCACCTAAATGGGAAATGAAAATATTTTCACTGAAGCGGAACTGTTCCAGTTTTATTAGCGGAAAAATATCCACGAATTTGTGTTAAAAATGCGTGGAAATTCTTTAAATATTTCAGTCATTTATATTGGCTAGTATTTAAGAATTATTAATCTTTACATTGCTGAAACCATTTATTTGAAATTGAAGAAATGAATAAAAATTTCATTAATTGTTCATCAAAATTTTGCTTCATATTAATAGTGTTTTTTAATACTTCTGAGCATATGACTAGTCCGCTGATCGTCACCGGTCCACCAAAAAATCCAATTTCTTAAAAAGAGGAAGCATCACCAGAAGACACTAGTTAAAACTTCTATTTACAAAGGGCATTCCATAAAAACTGAGAGTTATTTTTTTACGTTGTGGCAACACCGCAAAACTAAAAATAGAAGTGCAGGCGATTTTTTCAAACTGTTAACTGTACATTTATACAAAATTCTAAACGAAGCAGACGATTTTATTTTCCTAGTTCCGTGCTTGTTTAAAGAACTGTTTTATTTGCCCTACAGAAATGGAGATGAACTGGTAAGGAATTGGACATTACATCACGAAAAGGCTCGCTCGCATGTCGCTACTTCTGTTCAGCAATATCTTAGTAAATGCAATATTAAAATCATGCCACATCCCCCTTACAGTCCAGATCTCCCAGTATGCAATTTCTGGCTGCTTTCGACATTGAAGGAGAAGCTCCGTGGCAGAAAATTTATCCCAGATTCTGAAGTTATTTCATCAGCGGAGGGTTCTTTGAAGCAGCTTCCAGAAAATGGCTTCTCTACTTGTTTTGAAAAGTGGGTTGAACGATGGGACCATTGCATATCATCTGATGGAAGGTATTTTGAAAAAAAAGAATGATGCATTTTTTGCTGTAAATATATTTCTTGATTTTTTATGATTTTACTCTCAGTTTTTATGGAATGCCCTTTCTACATAACATTTTATTTAACAAAAAGTGCATATACAGTCGACTTCGGAAATAGTGAACCCGGATATAGTGAACTTTTGGCTGTAGTGAAAGCATTTCATAAGTCGCGATTCACATACATTTAAAATGTACTGCATAGAATTCTTCGGTTTTAGTGAACGATGACTTCGGTTATAATGAACTCAAAAAATTCTGGACGGCAAAGGTGATGTTGTTCGATTCCTACGTAGAGGGTTTCTTTTGTGTTCGAATAAAGAGAAAGTGATTATAATAACTTGATTGATTATAATGAAAGTGATTGATTATAATTAAAGAGAAAGTATTATAATGTTTTTTATAGGCTAGCATATTCATGCTAAACAAGGGAGGAGGTCATATTTTTTTCATTGCTGAAATGCATTTTAATCTTTAAAAGCATTCATTAACAAAAGCGGAAATTTCACTCTTTAGGCTGGAGTCATTTTCCATTCTCAATGCAGTATCATAGCTTAAAGAGACAACACCTTTTGCCAGCTGAATGGAGTGTGCATTGTTTCCATAAATGCGATTACTTGTGTTTATTTTACTTAGAAAATAGTTCTAGAACCCTAAATGCGATCAATTATGCTTGATTTACTTAATAAACATTCAGTATTTGTATATAATATTATTTTCTAGTTTTGTATTGTTTTATTGTTCGACATGGGGAAACATCGGTTTTGTGAACTTCGGATATAATGAACGAAATTTATACCGGTCCCCAGAGGTTCACTATAACCGAAGTTGACTGTATTTTCATATAACTTCTTCTGGTGTAAAAGGTTCGAAAACACGGCTGTTAACTATTTTATTCCAGAATAAATCTTATATTTTGATTAGGAGTGGATGCTGGACGTAACGAGACAGAGAGCTGCATTTATGCGAGACGAGAAGTCTATTTCCTATTACTAATTAGGAATTTTGCTAGGCAAGAGAAAGCTTTGCAGTTGCGAATAGGAGGCACAAGACAGCTCTTTTTCTCGTTACGTAGACATCCGTAATTTCGATCAGGGGCGGATCCAGGAGAGGGTCTAGGGGCTATCCCCCCTCCCCCCTCAAAAAAAGACATAGCTCATGAGTATTATCTTGCTTAATTGTGTACTTAATTACTAGTGAAACGAGCTTTTTTCATAAATCAGTCTCTCTCCCCAAGAAATGTACATCACTTTGAATAAAATTTTCCTTAATTGTACATTTTGTCTGACTTTCAAAGCTTTTTTTTAATTAGCCCTTCCCCCTTGAAAAAATTATGTATCCGTCACTGATTTCGATGTGGGAATAAACTTCTCAACTCAGCAACATTTTTTTAAAATTCTCTCTTAAACAAATATTAAAATAATCTTTTTTATTATGCACAGTGCAAATAAGATTTTAAACTTTAAAATGCTAGGTGTTCAAATTATTTTCAAGTTACAAAAAAAAAAAAAAAAAGAAGCATTTTGTATACCTCTAAGAATTAAAAATACTTCGAATATTCGAAACATTTTACGCGTCCTTCACTCAGAAATTAATTTTGAGCACCCATCGTCAAAATCCGTGCGGCGATTTATCTAGAGTTCCCAGCATGCATACCAGCTCGCCCTCTGGAGCTTAAAGTGGAATTCCGCAAGTGATTGAGGGGCGAAGTTAAGTGCCAAGGAAAACATTTAGGAAATTCCTTGATGAAGTTATATTAAAGCAGAAGTTCAGGAGACTAACAGGGTTATTATTTTGAGCGGGAGTTTTCCGAGAGGATTGATATTTCCACTCGAGATTTATATTAAGCTTTGTTATGCGTATGTCGCAACGCTCTTCCGTGAGTACCTCTTATTATACTGATTTGACCATGTCAGTGGATTTACAACGAAGTTAAAGTATTTAGCCAGTTAAGATGGACCGCGATATTTATCCTTCAGGAGATTGCTGTTTTAGGCATCGATAGCCACTGAAGTGGACGTCGGGTGTTTTAAATGAGGGTACTAGTGATCGAATTTTTAAATCTTCTCTTTCATTGTTTTACGGGGTATATCTCATCATACGGATAGTGTGGTGTACATAAAACAATTTAGAAATGACATAAAAATGCAGATTTAAAATAATTTTTAAACTAGTAATCCTTTTAAACTATACTGTCAAACTTCTATCGATGTTTTTTAAAAATGAATTACAATATCATAAAATCACAGTCATCTGCAATTAATATTAATGACAATGTCATTTTATCTCTCACTCCCTTTATTAAAAATTGTCCAAAAAAATGTGTCCCAAAAATGCGACATAAAAGTATGCAACATAATGTTTAAATACTATTAGTTTACAACAGCTTTAATCTATTGTTACAATATTTCGTAAGCTGTAGAATATGCATCACATGTATTTTTTACATATATTTAAATACTATTAGTTCACAACAGCTTTAATCTATTGTTACAATATTTCGTAAGCTGCAGAATATGCATCACATGTATTTTTCTAGAAATAGGTTACAATCACAAAAATTTCAACATAGGGTTACCAGGCGAAATATACGAAAGATGAGAGATAAAATGACATAGTCAATTAATATCGTTTTAATATGGCAATAATGAAACTAAAAAATTAGGGGTGTTCAGGGGGGGGGGTCTCCCCCTGACGAAGCTCGAATAGCCGAGTTATTTAAAATGCATTTTAATTTGAAATATATGTCCTTCGCATGGGAATGGAACTAAATGCATATCATTTATCATTTATTTATTATAGTTATTATAATTTCAATATAATTCTGTAAATTTGAGGAACTTTTTAAGCCGATATTAGTCTAAAGGTATCAGAAATGCCAACTTCTGGAACTAAAAATCGACGAAAAATTGCTAAGAAAACCATAAAAGGGATTTATTTTAAGGTTTTCAAATACCTAAAATTTGTTTTCTATATATTTTTCTTCGCGTATGAAAAATTGCTAACGATGTCACAAACACTTTTTAAAAGTTTAAAATTGCGAAAAGCCCCTAAAAATTCAGCAAACAGATGGATTTTTTAAATTTCTGAGTAGTCGCTATTAATTATCCCCCTCCCCCCTATAATTTTTTGCTCATCCGTGCAAGCAAGCAAACATGCGAGTATAGCGGTGGTGGATACACTTTAAAAGTTGGAAACTGCGAAAAGTTGCTGTATGACGGAGAACGAATATATTTTCATATTTTTCAAGTATTTAACTTTCTGTATATTTTTATATGATACAGTTTTATAAAAAAATTAACCAAAATTATAAAAAGCCAGTTCAAAAATTTCAGTAACTCCCAACATTTTTTTTTCAACTGTTATTAATTGGTGCATGATCATTTTATTTGCAACAATAGCATTCGTATGTGATTAAACGTATCGCCTTAAGACATTAAAATTATTATTGTTCTTCAGCTGTATTTTGTGTCAGGAAAATTGGCTTTTACGACAAAGGTTTTATAATAGTGTATATATAATATTAATGCAACGATATTAGTAATAGAAGGTAAATAATAAGTTCCATGCTTATTCTTGCATTATGTAAAGCTGAACATGAAAGGTGTTTTAATAATCTCAATTCTATTAACAAAGAAATAAGTTATGTGCTACTGTCGATGACTTATCATTTGTAAAGTATTGCGGACAAAGCATTATCTTACATAATCCTAAGTTTGCACACAACTCATGCTAGAAAAATAACATTCGACCGTTTAAAGTGGCTAGACTTCCAAAAGTTAGATTAATAGTTGATATTATCGCTTTATGTGGTTCGTACAAAGATGTTTTTTTCGCTCGCAAAATACACTGCTGGCCATCGTAAATGCAACACCCTGAAGGAAGCATGCAAATAATATGAAATTTACAACATGCATTAGCTGAGGTGAGATATGCAAATGATTAGAATTTCAGCGCAGACGCACATCAAGCGCGCCTGTGGCGCCACCTCAAAGCGCTATTTAAGGCTTGGAGATTTCGACGGTTTCAAGTACAGCAATTGTGTTTTTCTTGCTTTTTTTTCAAAAAAACGATAAATTATGCCTCGTAGGAAACAACGATCATCTTTTGATCAAGTATCCGAGTTTGACAGAGGAAGGATAGTGGCATACCGAGATTGTGGGTTATCTTTCAGGGAAATCGGTCGTCGTATTGGACGAAACCAAACAACTGTGATGCGGATATGTGATCGTTGGGTGCAGGAGGGTACGACGGACAGACGTGATCTACCGCATCGACCTAAGTGCACCACGTCACGTGATGACAGGCAGATTGTACGCATGGCAGTGACGGACCGCTCAGTCACATCACGAACCATATCACAGCAGATTCAGTCTGTAACGCATCATCCAGTGTCTGCGCGTACCATTCGACGTCGTTTACAGCAGAATGGTCTGTCCGCAAGACGTCCGTTGCTTTGTCTACCTCTGACGCGGAACCACAGACGTCTCCGCCGCCAATGGTGCGATGAAAGAAGGATGTGGACGACAGAATGGAATGAAATTCTCTTTACTGACGAGTCACGCTTCTGTATGCAACACCACGACGGTCGGATTCGAGTCTGGAGACACCGTGGAGAGAGGATGCTGAACAGCTGCATTATGCACCGTCACACTGGTCCTGCACCGGGTATTATGGTATGGGGCGGTATCGGATATCTCTCTCGCACTCCTCTAGTACGCATTGCCGGTACTTTAACCAGCCAGCGCTACATCTCCGAGGTGTTGGAGCCAGTTGTCCTTTCTTACCTTCAGGGCTTGCCAACAGCCATATTTCAGCAGGATAATGCACGGCCACACGTGGCACGCATTGTCCAAGGGTTCTTCGTCAATCACCAGATTGAATTGCTTCCCTGGCCGGCGCGCTCTCCGGATCTTTCGCCGATAGAAAACATGTGGTCCATGGTTGCTCAACGACTGACCCAGAGTTCATCCCCAGCTGTCACACCAGATCAACTTTGGCAACGTGTGGAAGCTGCTTGGTCTGCTGTACCCCAAGAACACATTCAAAGTCTCTTTGAATCAATGCCGAGGCGTGTGGCAGCTGTGATCTCCAACAACGGCGGCTACTCTGGGTACTGATTTTGGCAGGAACCACGCTTCATAGAATGCTGTAAATTTAATCATTTGTTACTTGGTCAACATGTTATCTACACAATAAATTTTGTTGTGATATCTCTTGTTTTTCTTGGTGTTGCAATTTGGGTGGCCAGCAGTGTATTTTAAAAAGAATTTATTTTTATTAATTTTACTTTCAATTTTTACTTCCTTGTACGTAGTATAAGGAAGTAATGTGATCCCGAAAAATTTTGGGGGCTAAATTTCGACAAAAAAACCGATTTTGACTACCTCTAAATTGAATTTAAAAATTTTTTCGATGCATCTCATCGTAGGCTAGCATGCACGATCATATTAACGCGTCTGCAACTCATTTTGACCAGCGGCGAGTTTATTGTGGTCAGTTTTTCCATGCCGTCTGTACGTACGTACGTACGTATGTATGTAACTCGCATATCTCAAAAACTATGGGTCGTAGAATGTTGAGATTTGATATTTAGGATTGTTCTATGATCTAGTTGTGCACCTCCCCTTTTGGTCGCAATCGAATGAATAGTTTATGTACAGGACCGCCCAAAAGATTAGAAATACATTACGCTCTATGGGCCGAAAATCATTAAACTCGCATATCTCGAAAGCTATTAGGCGTAGAATGTCGAAACATCATATTTTGGATAGATGTAACATCTAGTTGTGCACCTCCCCTTTTGGTTCCATTCGATTGGATAGTTTATCTACAGGACCGCCCAAAACATTCGAAATACATTATGCTCAATGGGCCGAAATTCATTAAACTCGCATATCTCAAAAACTATTAGGCGTAGAATGTTGAAACTTTATATTTAGGATTGTTGTAACATCTAGTTGTGCACCTCCCCTTTCGGTTCCATTGGACTGGATAGTTTATCTACAGAACCGCCTAAAAGATTCGAAATACATTACGCTCTATGGGCCGAAATTCATCAAAGCGTTTTTTAGAGGTATTGGGCTATTTCAAACGACTCAGAAGTGATATATGCTGTAAAGAGTTAGAAAATGAATTTCTCCATTAAAAAAAGTGTCTTTATCATTTACAGTTCTGCTACAGGAACACTCAAAAGATTTCCAATACATTACAGTCAATGGCAATTTTAGGAGATTCATCCATTTCAAGCACAATACCGTCCTACCACATAAGTTAGGTAATGGTCCGACCACGGTCACGTGCCTCCCTCAAGTACTATGCCAAAAGTCGCCAAGCTTGGCGACTTTTTTGTGTACGTGTGTGCATATTTAACTCTCAAATCTCAAAAACTATTATGAAATTTCATATATAAGATTGTTGTAACATCTAGTTGTGCATCTCGATTTTTGGTTAAAATCTACTGGAGAGTTTATTTACAGGACCACCGAAAAGAATTTCAGTACTTTAATGCCTATGGACATCTTCAATATAATACAATTGTAGACAGTCATTGTTTGGTACATGCCCAAAATCTCGCCGTCTGTCCTCGACCTTGGCGAGTTTTGCCGAAATGTCGCCAAATTTGGCGATAGTCAGTCATTGGGTCCATGCCCAAAGTATCGCCATTTGTCATCGTTCTTGGCGAGTTTTGGCGAAATATCGCCAAATTTGGCGATAATCTGTCATTGTTGGTCCATGCTTAATATCTCGCCAAATGTCGTCGGCATTGACGAGTTTCGCCGAAATATCGCCAAATTTGGTGCCAAAAATTATTTCGTATTTTGTATAACTCTAAAACTTTAGCCCGTAGAATTTTGAACTTTTGTATTTAGAACTATATTATAATATCTAACGGTTTTCAATATCTTTTTTGACAGCAATCGACTGGGAATTTATTTACAGGGTGAGCCAAATGACTTTAAATACATTAAGGTGTATGGATGCATTCAATTCATTGAAAATCTGTGGTCAATGACTACTTTGGCTATCCCCAAAATCTCGCAAACTATCTCAAGTTTGTCGGCTTTTGGTGAAATATCGCCAAATAAAGTGTCGGAAAGAAATCTTTCAAATTGAACTCAGCTTGGTGATATCGAAATGTTTGGCTAGAAATCGCTATATCTTACTATTATTGATATTTTATATCTTTCAAACAAATAAGTTTAGAGGAAGTGCGTAAAAAACATTTTTGATTTAATAGACGTGCAAGGAAGTCATGTGTTGGACACATCAGATTTTTTATGTTTGTGACTACTCTATTTTTGTATGCATGTTTAAAAAAATGTTTTTACGAACTACATCTTAAGTAGACAATTTTAATAGAACATAATTAGGTGGAAGTGCCGCGAAACTTTCGGCCTCCTAACTTGCAATCTTGCTATCGCTCTATTTTTTATATTTATAGGATTAATTCATTTTTAAACAGAAACGTAGAATGCGTTCTGAGAATCTCCGCTTCTGATTTCATACTCTTAGAAGACACAATTCTATCCGTTATATATACATTGTCGCCTCTCACTTCATCCTTCATGCGATTTTCTAAGTGGAAACTGAATTTATCAAAACCCCATCGAATCCATTATACCAGAAGCAACATGCTAATTTCCCGATTGCTGCGAGATAATCGGCAGTGTTGACCTTGCAGATATAATATTATGTCTATCAGTCGAGTAACTCTTCATTGATGTAATATTCCTGGAACATAATAGTTCTCTTGCGTCTGATTTATTGCGTTGCACTGATATATGCGGAGCAGCCGCGAGTAATAACATATTTGCATAGCAAGGGCTTAATAGCGCTTATATTATAGAGGATTTGGTTACCATGGTACAAACAGATGTAACTCTATGCTAAGTGGATATCTGTAGAATTATTGTTAACTAATCAATATTGTTATGCTTAACCGTGCGATTGGACAAAAACTTTTGAACACTTTCAAAGAAAAAAAAAGGTACCGACAAACTTGAAAAGTGTTTTATGATTGAATGTTTATTTATCAGTAATCTAACAGTGCCATAAAGGTACGCTTTCATTTCCCATCGTGTTAATTCTTTTACAAGCTCACATAAAATAATTGAAATACATTATGTTTCATGACCATTAATTGTTTCAAGTGCATTTTAAAGACGTTAATATATTTCAAATGTAATAAAGTTAGTATACATTATTGCAGTTTATGATTTGCACGTTCTTCGTTAAAAAGGACGTGCATAGAATTTATATTATGTATATATACTATATGTGTGTGTGTGTGTGTGTGTGTGTGTGTACGTAAGTAAACATGATGGTTCCTAAGCGGTGAATACGATTGAGCTCAAATTTAGTATATGTATTATAGACCAACATCGCACGATAGCCATTCATTTTGATGTATATAGGGCTTATAGTTTTTTTACAGGGCTGAAAAAAAAAGAATTTATTTGCATTATGGCTTATGGACGGAAATTCTTGAAAGTGCGCCAGCATCTAACGGTGTATTCGATTGAGCTCAAGTTAGGTATGTATATTACGAGTCAAGTTCACATGACCTGCATATAGTTATGTGTGTGTAGAGCTGATGGTTTGTTCAAAAGGTTGCAAAAAGTGTGCAAGTGTCTAAATGGTGCATTCGAATAAGTTCAAATTGGGAATGTATATTATAGGTCACCGTCACACAGCGTGCATATATTTTGGACTGTATAAGGCTTATAGTTTTTTTTAGTGCTACAAAAAAGAATTCTAATACATTATGGCCTATTGGCGAACATTCTTGAAAGGGTGCATTCGACTGAGTCCAAATTAGGTACGCATATTATAGGTCACTGTCTTGCATACCACATGCATTTTGGTGTGTGTACGGCTTACAGTTTTTTACAGGACTACAAAAAAGTATTCTTATAAAATTGCTGTCTATAACACTCAAATTATTTGAAGTGCACTGGCGTCTGAACACTATATCCGACTGAGTTGAATAACATTTATTTAAACGCTTTAAAGATAAAGTGTTCGGAAAGGAGAGTAGAGTCACTCCGGATTTTTAAATTTTGATAGCATATGTAATATACAAGTCGGCATTAAAAACTATCCTATCCCGATATATGGAGCTCTAGTCGCCATTCCATTCAACCGATCGAGATGAGATTTCAGATATAGCTATTTCGAGGAATGAGCTCGAGATTGGGATTGTTAAAACAGTATAGAGCTCTCACGGTTACGGTTAGACTGAAAATAAATTCGAAAATTTCCAGTGGCAACTCCCACTTTTCCCCAGCGAAAGTTGACAAGAGCATTGAGAAACATTAATGGCGTTAGAACGACACTCGCATGATGAAAATTGACGGCTTAAAACGTATGTAAAGACGATCATTGTAAAAATAAAAATCAGCACAGAGAAGAGGTGAATTGATACAGTTCGCATAATTCACTGGAATAGACATCAGAAATGTTAAACTAACAGCAGGGTACTTGAAAAGTTCAAACTTTGAAACAAACAAAAGCATTGTAACGAACTGAACAGCCGAAGAGAGGAGACGGAAATTGTCCTTAATGGAATTAAATGTTTTTAAGCGTCTTACTGTTATACACACACATGCACACATCTCGTAAAAATATCACAAATGAATTCAGAAGACCTCATACACAAAACGTGTAAATACATCAAAATCTCAAAGTCGAATTTTTTTTATTTTTTATTACAATACTTTCCTTACATGGTACATGCTCGGAAAGTAATGATATGTTACGCTCTAAATATTCTCATTGCAAGAAATACTTAGGAGGTGTTTTATTTGCTTCAATTAATTCGTGTACAGTTTTACATGAGCAAAAATGAGCATTATGTAGGTAGATGATTCATAATCAATGTGTTTCGAATAATTCATGTTTTTTCTATTGCATTTAATTTTTAATGATTTATAAATGCTAGGAAATTAACATTTCTGTTTTTAAGAAACATTTATCAGAAGCTGTTGCAAAAGAAAAATGTTTTTAAAATTTCTTTTTTCTTCCCAAATGAAGGCTTAAAACTATAAAAATTCTCCATTTTATGAAATCTAGTATATAAATTAATTAAAATAATTTTCCGTCATTGGAAAAATGGTAGCAATGTATTTCATTTTTATTTCTTTTTTTCTTTGTACGAGTTTTTTTTTTTTTTTTAAATATTGGATATCAAGCTAATGTATTTTTTTTTTTTTACTTTAAGAAATAAACTGCGGTTTCACTAACCAACTCATAATTACATGATATGAAGTTAATTTACATTTTTTTACTTCACGCCATATTTATCTTGACATACCAAACAATATAATTAAATTATATATCTGCTTTTATATTGTCTGAAAATTTTACTTTTTCTTACGAATTTTCTGTGGTGATTTTATATTTAGTATTTATTTTTAGGAATCCAAGAACGATCGCAAGAATATTTTTCTGGATTAAAATATTAAAAGAACAGTACATGTTTTATTAGATTATGCAAATAACTTTTCGGTAAAAAATGGCTTGAGATAAATCTTATATGTTTGCGTAAACAAAACATTAACAGATAAACGCACACAAAAAGAAAGTGTGCTGAGACACAAGTAGTAAAAAAGTTTTCAGATCTTTATTTTGCAAATATTTTAGTTTGTTAAATCTCAGCCTAAAATAAGTATAAAGAAAATATTTATATAAATTTAGAAATATGGTTTGGAATCCTCTTATTTTGTACTATTATTATTTTTTAATTTCCTAAAGATAAAAGTTTTTTCCCCCTAAGAGTTAATTTCTACTTCTATAGCCCTTCGAAAAATGCAATGTATTTTATATATCAGGTTCAAAATGTAATTTACAATACAATAAAATGAATCGAAGATGATGATTTTATCCAAACATTGTATTTATGATCAATTTGGGTTTTATGATTTGGAGATAAAATTACATTATTATTATTATTATTATTATTTTATTTGCAAATTATCAACTTTATATACATGAATGATTCGTTAATATTCTGTCTAATAAAATAAGGCTATCAAAGAAAGATAAGTCTGAGTTTTTTCTACCAAATTAAGCTATTTAATGATAAATCTCACGGAATTTTCAGACTTAGCAAAATGCATATTGTTCATCCTAGATAAAATATGAAAGTAGAAGAGGAGCAATCTTTTGCTACCAGCCATGATTTAAAGAATAGAAAATATTTTCCTCAATTGGTGGCAGTGAAAAAAAAATAATGAAATACAAATAAAATGCCATGGTGTAAACCTTTAATTAACATTATGTTAATATTAAACGATAAATTTAAAAGTGAAAGAACATTTTAACAATTAAAAAATCATTGTTGTGCCCTTGTAATTATAAAGATCAAAATTGTTCTTTGAATTCCTGATCAATGATTTAAATTTTTATTCATGTTAAAACATAGTATTGTTATTTGCACAAGTCATTAAAACCAATGCAGATGTGTCAAAATATAAAAAAATAAATTAATTTGCGATAAAAATAGTTGATTTTTTTTCTTAAATTGCCGATAATTGTGCCGCTTACAGTAATTCATACGGTAATCTTAACCTACTGCATATATATGTCAACTAAATTTATAATTCAATCCTAAAACGAAATACAATGTGATTTTTAGCCACCTTTAACCCTTTAACGCGCAGTGTTCTCGCTCTGGGAACACCAAACTCTGACGTTTTGACTCTTGCTAGTCACGAAGAATAGATTTGATGCTATGAAAATAGTTGCGGGTGACATAGCTCCACGAGAATCCTTTACTTTTTAGCACGTCATTTCCCGTAAAAAATTGTTACGATTATTTTTAACAGCACTGACATCTGCTGAAAAATGGAAGAATGCGAAAACAGCTGGATAGATTGCCCAATGCTGAAAAAAGGGCAGCCGTTGCCATCGCTCGACTTAACTACCAGCAAGATGGCGGACGATCGAAACGTTCACCGCGTGCCACAGATCTTGAGACCCTTTTTTGACGCAGCTGGCTGTGCGGCACAGGCAGCTGCGAGAATGTTTCGCGATGAGCGTTTCGATCGTCCGCCATCTTGCTGATAGTTAAGTGCGATGGCAACGTCTGCCCCATTTTCAGCATTGGGAAAGGGTTGCGCCGCAAAGGGTTAACTCATTAATACCCAGCGTCCCATTTTTAGTCGGTTGTAAAAATATATAAGCATTAATTTATTTTCGTATTTTTATTTTTATTTTCATAATAATAAATCTTATTTCCAGAAAATACCCAGCAACACTAATGTAATATGCAAAATCCTTCACTGTTTTATTAATGTTTTTAGAAAAATAAAACATTTACATACCCAGCAATTTTTCGGTGTGTCGTATTGCGCACATCTTAGAGCTTTTATAACTAGCTTCCGTGAACATCACTTGAGCAATAAATTCACCTGATTATTACTTAGTTCTGTAAACTCAAGCACTTAGAATATATGTCTTAAAAAATACAATAGATCATAATAAGAAATTAATTTCTTAGTCCCAAATGCAAATATTATATATATATATATATATATATATGTATATATTAACTCATTTATATTTTTTTTAATCTTCCAAAACAAGTTTAGCATAAATCTTTTTGAAAAAAGAAATGTATGCACATAAAAATAAATTATTAAAAAATAAGCATACACAAAACATAATCTTTAGAGGTTAAAAAGACGGTGCACAAGAAACTGGATATTTAAGAAGTTATTTTGTTATCAATTCACGTACATATCTCGTTAATATAATTTACACAGAAGTTTAAATTTTTAGAAGAAGTATAGGTTATATTGCGTAGAATTGTGTGTGAAATGTGTGTGAAGTGTATATTCAAGGCGGAGAAATTTATTCATAAAACAGTTTGTAATATATAAATGTTTTTTTTAAATATAAAAGCAATACAAATATGCAAACATGTAACTATATAAAATACAATAAGTACATTCACAAAGAGTCCATCGAGTTTTAAATTGGTTTATTTTCATGGGAATATGATCAGGTAATGTAATGAAATACAATTTAATATTCTGCTACAGTCTAAAATTTATTTGGAAATTTGAAAAACAAAAAGTCACTGAAGAATTCAACTTTTTAAAATTCTCCGAATTTCATAGGCAAATCACACAAATACTATAAAATCGTATTTATTTTATTCTTTAATGTAAAAATTGAAAATTTTTAACTATGCATTGGCGGAATTAAAAATTTTATGTAATGTAAATTAGTGTGACAACTGATATAAAAACTCATTCATAATCTCAAAACACAAGGAAAATGCATTCGTTTTGCTCAGAGATGTTTATAAATTTTGATTTTGATTGCAACAGCATGAGGAAAGTTTTTAAAATTTGAGCATGCTATGTTTTATTATCAAGCATTAAATAAAATGAAAACTCATTAAAAATACTGAATACAATTCAATGAATTGCACAAAGCAGTAAAATCGGAATTATGCTATTTTATTATAAATTGATTTTCAAATCACAAAATATGTCATAACTGCTGAAGAAATTTTGCGTTAAAAATTACTTTATGAGTATAAACAATGAACATTAATACTGAATTGGTCATTTCAAAAAGTACCCAAGTTATTACTTTTCTAAAAAAAGAAATACAGATTTTAAGTATAAGCAATTTTTATTTCTTAAAAGTATCATACTCATCAGAAAAATGCATCTAAAAACGTATATTTTTGTAATTTTTTTAGAATTAAACGAACTTCTGTTATAAAATATCCTTATTGCTTGCTACTGATCTGAAGACGGACGTTAGGGGTTCGCCTTCCTCAAGATTGCACCAAAAGTCGTCGATCTTGGGAACTTTTGGCACTATATCGCCAAATGTGACGTCAGAAATAAATCTTCAAAACCGAAGCCAGCTTGACGATATTTTCAATAATTGTCGAGATATTGAAAAATCATAGTGTGATAATGTTAATGTTTGGTGATTTCAACGGGAATTTAGTATTGTATCTCGCGCTCTAATTAAGGATTTAGAAGCAACAAGATACAAAATTTCATTTTTTTTTAGAGCGTGGAATATTAATTTCAGACTGTTAAATCTTAGCTATTCCTCTGCTCTGCGTATCCTATTGATATGGATAAGTTGTATAAGAGAAATATTTATATTTTTATTGCTTGTTTGAATAGTGCATGTGTGATACATATTATTTCATATTATTTTGAACACAAGCATGCTTTTAAGTGATTGAGAATGTAATTTAAAGGCAAAATTATGGAATTTTTTGGCATAGTGATTACAGTATTATTATTTTCTAATTAAAGCATAGTATTAAGCTGCCTAAAATTCTCAATTAGAGACAACAGAATAGGATTAGATGGGCAAAGTTCGGTTACGGTGACAGTGACGCTGGTATATTTATCTCCATAACTGGATAGCAACACTGGAAAATTTATATTTGGTGTAGAAGAACTCTAAAATACACAAATTACAGTTGATAAAACAAAAGTATTAGATACTTAGGAGCCTAATCACTATGGTAAACGCATACAAATGCTTGAAAATTTGTTTATTTGTGTGTTGTATAATTTTTATTTATTCCAGAAAAATAATGATTTAAGTTGTTTTTGAAATGGGTGATTCAATTAATAATTTACTATCAGTCTTAAAATTCATCATATTTTTATACTTCGAAGGAATCACTGGCTGAGTATTTTATTTCAGTAGGAAACATATTCATATGTCGCCATTATATCATTTAATAAAGTATGCTGGATTCATTTTTATATCTGCTTAAAGTTATTATTCTGTGTTTATTATTTCACTTTAATACAAAATACTGAAATATTATTTTAAATTTATTATTAAATTAAAAATATATCAATTAATATTTTATTTTTTAATTTTGTGCTATTGATTTCTTAACCTGCTGTTCTTATTTTTCTTTTTTTTCCGTATGGCAATTTCCTCTGTAGTTTATTTGATTTCTATCCTTTCTGCTAATGTGGATGGTTGAACTTTTTTACAACTGATAAAGAGAGGACCTTTTCTATCACCTGAAAGGATCAACTTGTCAATAAATATATACATTTCTATGCGAGTTTTTAAAAAAACTTTCCATTTAGTCTTACAATTCATCATATTTACACATTTCTAAGCAATCACAGGCTAAGTAATTTACTAGAAAACACGTTTTTGTGTACCACCAATATTTTAATTCATGTATGTCATATACATTTTTATATCTACTCCAAAATTTCTCAGCAGAGTATATTATTTTACTTTAATCAAATAAAAAGTCGAAATACAATACGAGCTTTAGCATGGTTATTCTAGTAATCTTGCAATACTATTTTTTGTAACTACGCTAATACTAATTCATTCAGATAGAGAGTGGCATTGTCATTCTTACCTGCAGTATAAAAATTAAGAACATAAAGGAAATAAGATATTTTACAAGTATGTAAATATTAAAATACATGCTGAATTTTTATGTTAATCACATATTTTAATATCCATTTTTTGCACTTCAGTTCTCTGTGCTTCCAACTTGTTTCATATTTGTTTTTCGTTGGGTTGGTAAATATTCTGATTTTGCTCCTGAGGAAGCGAAGACTTAAATTTCGCCTGAAACATACGTACAATTTATTTTTACTTCTATTTGCTTTTTACACGAAGTTTTTTCACTGAATTCTTTTAAGACCAGTTTTTAAAAGTATTTAGGTAAATTAAATATACGATTTACATACAATTTTTATTAGTAAATAATTTCGGTCAAAAATACATAACTTCAAATATGATTAGCAAAAAATCCTTTAATATTGAAAATAAGTTTATGTTTATAAGAGTGCAATAATAGTTATTAATCCTTTCTTTTTACTTTCAAATCTACTGCGAAAGAAAGTCAAACTTATTTCAATGAGTATAAATAAACATTAAAAAAAAATGTTATTCTGGAATTTCAGATCATTTTCTTAAAAGTACTTTTGACATATTCCCCAATGAAAACGATATCGTTCAGCCAGATCTGAATAATTTATCACAGTTTACAAGTTTAAGGCCTGTTCGCAAGTTAGATTTTTCAGGTTAAAAAATTCCGTCTTTCCCTTGGGGATTTCAGTGCATATTCTGAAGTGCGAAAAACATATTTTTTCATACTCTTTTAAAAATGAAATATGCTTGAAAGGTTGGGCACTCTTTATTGGAAAAACTTCCTGGATGCTCAAAGAAAAGTAAGCAATAATTTAAGGATTTAATTAATCAGTGCACCTCTGCGAGATATTTTTACCTAACGCAATAAATATTTGTAAAAGAACTTTAGCTCAATGCAAAGTTGTTTTAATCTAATAAAATAAATTACAAGAGGTACATAAATTTCATGCCTTATTTGAGGTTTTTATAAAATGATTCTCCCTGTGTTCAGAAGTTTTAAAAGAAAACTGTCATTGTTTGGAATGTCAAAACAATCCTGAATTTAGTATATTTAAATGCAGATCTCCACTGAAAATCAGATTCTTCCAGTTTAAGTAGCGTTACTACATAAGCATATCCACATTGTGGTTCATCAAAATACATACGAATTAATATAATGAAGATAAATAAAATATGCTAGAACTTTGCGGAAAGCTTAAGGCTGTTCTTCGAAAAAAAAGAACTCTATTTTTAGTCTTGGTACACAAATTGAAATAAACTAATAGCACCATGGTCTCCAAAAAATTCCAGATGGTTCTTCATAAGCTGCTTTACACACTGCGATAAGCGAAAATGCTGTGGCTTTTGTGAAATTTTCAGAAAAAATTCTTAAACATGGATCTGAGCTGCAAGATTTTTCGAAGAGTGACACGCTTTGCGAAAATTTCCGAGTTTTAAGAGTTTTTTCTAAAAGTTTTGAAACCGACAGATTTTTTTTACAGATTGGCCTGTCTCCGCAGTATGTAATGCAGCCTGTAAAGAGACAGTTTCAAAATTTTGAAGTGCCTGGCATAATCAGTTTATTTGTAATTATGTACCAAAATCACATGATTTTTTAGAAAAACACCGTTAATAGATTAGTTATAAACAGTCAAATCGTTTAACTGTAGGGCACTAATAAACATTTTCTATTTATTGTAAGGTGCAAAAGTTTTAGTTTCAATTAGAATTTGTCGTTGTCTTTTTTCGCATGTTAGTGTTTCACTTAGCCAAAACTAATGAGGCTAAAAATATGAAATTTGGTATGAATGCGGATCCTGGCAAATAATTTACAACGGCATTGAGAATAAAATACTTTTAATTATATCTAAAATAAACATCTAACAGTTAAACGAATTAAAAGGAATTAAAAAGTACTTAACATTTGACGAGGTCAACACCTCCTCTGCAAGCTTCTCTCTTTATATCTTCATGCTGAATCAGTCCATCGGTCGCTTAGTTGCAGTACTAAACTCGGATGCAACTCAGCCGTTACTGGTCTATACTTTAAAGTGTATCAAAAGGCTGGGTTTGGAGTGATGGTCTGAACCTCTATTCTAAGAAGCTGGATCTGAGGCTGGGTTCCAGTTGGCGACTCGAGGGTATCATGGTATTGCGAGTGATACTGGAAGACTGGTGGCGAATCGCAGATTCCAAAGGGAGCATTTTAAAACTCGCATTAACCGTTAGGGATCACAAAACTAGCATATTTTAAGCTATCAGGATCCATATCAAATGAAAAAAAAACATTTTTTAAATCAAGAGCCGTAAACACCTTAGCCTGTTGTAATTTGTCGAATATCTCCTCGATAAGGGATAGTGAAGGAATCTTCCTTTGAATGTTTTCTTTACTGTGTGATTTCTTTACTGTTCTTTACTGTTCTGTTTGTGATTTCTTTACTGTTAAACATCCGAAAGTCTACACAAAGTCGAGTAGATCTGCCAAAGATTCTACAAAGAACAATTATGCCAGCAAATTCTGAAGTGCTCTCTACGATCCTTCCATCAATAATTCACTGTTTTATCTGGCGATCAACCTCTTGTTTTTCCCAAAGTCATAGCCTACGCGGTTTTTGAGCTATCGGTGAGTAATCAGTAAGAGTGATTCTCATGTTCGAACCAGTACTTGTACAGTTTTATTTGTAAAACATGTACCGGCGATTTTATTAACTTCTTTACGATTCGATGGAGATATAATATGTGCAAGATCAACTATGTTCTCTTTGAAAGAATTTATGATAGTTAAAAACAAAAAGTTATCCGTATCATCTCTAACAATTATCTCACCATTCCTTCCAACTACAAATTTAGCTTGTTCTATTTCAGTTCCAAATAATGCGCGTACACCGAGAAGATTGTCATTAATTAGTACATATATAGATTTGAGTCTGGAAAATGGTATTATTTATATCGAAGAACCTAAAAATTGGCCAAGATCTTGAGTTTGTGTTTTACCAAAACTCGTAAATGCAGTACTATAGAATGTAAGACATGGTGAACCTATAATTTTGTAAGAGGTTTTATTAATTAATGTAGCTTCACCATTAGAATATAAAAGCGCCTGAAGATTAATATTTATTTTAACTCGTAACTGCACACTGACGGACTGTTAAAATTAATATTTCCAGAAGTGGTATCGGGAATTTTTTGCGTTGGTTTATTAGGAGTATTCTTCCTACATACTGTTGAAATATGGTCAAAAGAGCCACTGGAAGAACATTTAGTACCTCGAAATTTTTACAGAATAAGAGTTTTTATGTTGCTTCATCCCACAATTAAAGCAAATTAGATTTAGGAGGTTTTCATATTTTTATGTAGAATTTTTGTGCTTTGTAGATTTGGTATTCATTATTAGTAATATTTATTTTACACAAGAATATTAACAATAATTTCTAGATGTTAAATTGTGTTTTTGGAACTTTTTTTTTTTTTAAACCTTAATGTATGTGTAAAACTATCCAACTATAAATTCGCCTTAAAAAACTAAATTACAACCGCGTCCAACTGGTATTTTAAAATGTAATCTTATGTACAAAAATTCTGGGGTAGACTGGTTTAGGTTATCATTACCTTTCAAAGTTAAACGATTAAAAAAGAGCTCGTATTTTAAGGCAAACGTTAGTGATTTTGAAAAACTGATTTCATTAAAAAAATGTTACGTTATCTAATTTTAATGTCTAAGCTAAATGAACTCTGAAAAGTGATTTCATTTCAATATACCTTCTTTGTAAAGTGCATTAAGTGTTCTCTTTCTTGAGAGATTCTTCCTGGTTTTAAAGTTTTGTAAGAGACCTAAAGCCAATAAATAGGAATTTTTTTGTGTTCTTTAAGGTTTCAACCCACACTCTAACGAATTAAATGCTTTAAATTGAACTTGGTTTGGAAAATTAAAATAGTTCAATGGTATCAAATTACAGAATGTACTTATTTTCACAAAAAAAAAACTTTTTGATTGAATTTTTCTAAACAGAAAGTTAAAAGTCCGAAATTATAAGAATGCTACAAATATATATATAATTAAAATTATTATATTAAAAAAAATATTTGCTTCTTATGTGTCCAAAATACCCTAAAGTTTAAAAATCTTTGAAAAAATGGTAAGAAGTGGCAATAGTTTAAAGAAAAATGTTGGGGCGCAATAATTTTGACAGTTCATCTCTTCTTAAAAGGAAAGAGCATATTCTATCCGAATGTTTGCCATATTTCCAGAAAGGTTATTTGGCTAAGGTGTTCGTTAGAGCAAAACTATTTTCAGAAGGAAAATGTGATTTTTGTGACTTGTGCTTTTTCATAAACAGAATTTCTTCATTTCCGCAAATTTGAACCAGACTCACAATTTTCAGAACCTCAACAATTTTTATTTTAATTTAAAAAAGAAATGTTTTTAAAAGAATTGTTTTAAAAGAAATGCTTGTATCAAAAGTATGAAAAAAAACTAGAAATTTTTATTCCAAATGTGATTTAGATAACATATTTAATATTCATTTTAACTTGTTTTCAGTTGTTTTAATTTAACCTGTTTAAAGTCGAGCATTTTAATTGCCCCCATTTTCCTTTCTTCAGCTTTCAAAATTTGTATTTGACCAGCATGCTATGGCCTTTTTGAGACTGTGCGACGGCGTATCCTGGGCTAAAAATAGTTTTTCCATGTCGGTTTGCAATCGCAACCTTTTTTTTTTCCTTCTGCCCCCACTGTTGGCTGTTACCTTAACACTGAAATTAAGCTTGAAGTAAGAATAGAATGATTGACAAAAAAATTAATATATTTTTAAAAAATTCTGGGTTGCTTTTCACTTACATTTTCATAATGATAGTGTTTACAGAAGCTGCCAATAAAAATAAAATTAATACAGATGATTTCAAGCACCGCACTCTTGCTTAAATATTAAAGTTTTTTTTTTTTTTTTTTTTTTGTCAATCATATATTTTTAAGCCTAATTCAAAATGTTAGGTTCCACTGAAATGTGGGATCTCTTATTGCTGTAGAAAAAAATCTTTATACTTAAAGATTACTTTATATTTTTTAGCTCTTATTGCTAGAAAATAGTTTTTAGTTTTTAAACAATAATTTATTTACGAACACAGTACGCATTTACATGAAAAGAGCTATTGCAATACCGTATGAAAACTTGACTATTTGGAGACTTAGCTATTATGATCATAGAATCCAAAATTATTTTGAATATCTTTAAATATTAAATAAATAAATAATATTAGCATTCCTCTTCAATCGAATAAAATTATAGTTTAAATCAGGAAAGCTTAAATTCACACGCTATTTCGTCATATATTTTGTAAATTGAGTTATTAAAATTTAAACATCTTACATAAGTTATCTTAATTTTTGCGTTTTTACTATGCAAAATCATTTGCGAAAATTAAACACAAGATATCTCTTAAATTGTCTTTTTCTTATACCAACTGATATTATGTCCGTTTACTTGTATTTTACCAAACATAGTACAATCGCAGCTAATTCTTAGTGTGAATTAAAGAAAACCCCCATTTTGTTCTGTTCTGTTTTATTTTATCTTTATTTATTTCTATATACTATTTGTTTATAAAGATTTATTCAGCGCAAATGAGTGAATGGTAGTATCACGCAGTTCTTTCAGCTTTGTAGAAAATTGTTTATTTTGTGCATGCAATAATAATTGCCCTATGTAGGGATGGACGCGAGACGAAAAATAAGCGTCTCGCTTCTTGCAAAATAGCCTAAAAGCTTTGTCTCGTCTCGCAAAAATCCCTATATCGTAATTTTAAAAATGTGCGTCTCTCGTCACTGGCGTAGCCAGGATTTTGTTTCGGGAGGGGCACAGAGAGTTTTGTCAACTGAATAATTGTTTAATTAATATACTAATTATTAATTGTAATTAAAAATAGTTTAATTATTAATTAATCTTAAATTTAAAAACAAGATTATAATTATTAATTACAATTATAAGTAATATTCTAATTATTAATTATAATTCAAAATAAGATTCTAATTATTAAATCTAAAAATTATTTAATTAGTAATTCCACAAAAATATCCTTAAATATATGTTTAAAGATGCTATTCAGTATTAATTTCGCAAGTTAATTAATAATTCGTCAATATAATTATCTCTGTATATAGATGCTTATGTACCGTTTTAGTCTGGCGAGTATCTCAACCAGATAAGATTTTTTTTTTTAATCCAGGCCCGTATCTGCTAGTACAATAATATTATATTCTACAGTAAATATATCCAAAGAAAGATGCTGAAAAGAAAACCAAATGAGTGCTTTTTAAATCTCAATAAACGGCCGTAGTAAAAAATATTTCTATGTAAAATTTTCTTGCTCTAAACAGGAAATATATCAGTCTATCCCGGATTTTCAATCAGCTCATATGTAGGTGCACACAACTAATACATACAGGTTGATTCAAAATTAGAGTGACCAATTTTAAAAGCGTATAATTATTTATGGTAAATTTTAAAAGCTTTACCTCCAGTTTTATTTTAAAAATTAAACGTTTAATTACCAATAGAACTATTTTTATTAGTGGAAGTAAAGTATGGCTCCGAAATTAGATCCTCAAACCCGAAACGAAATTTTAAAGCTTTTGAAGGACAACATGGTAGACATGGTTGAAGGTAGACATGGTTGCTCAAATTCTGTTATAAATAAATCATTTAAAATTCAGAAAAGACATTTTTCTAATGGATAACTATCTAAACTTCGAAAAGAAATAAAATTTGGCTGGCAATCAAAAGCTCCAGGGGGAAAGTGTGGACGAAAGGAAGTCCTTGTTAAAAAAGAAGAAAAGATGCTGAAAAGACTTATCGTTGTAGCAAATCCTCTGCCTCAAAGAACTTTAGAAAATAAACTGCAGGTATCGCAATCGACAATTTGTCGTCAGATAAGGGAAATTGGCTATAAAAGTTGAAGAAGCTAGTCTGTCATCAAATATCTGCAAAGACTGTAGAAAAACGAAGAAAAAGGTTCTTGGCCTCTGTATTTAATGTTACACAAAGGTAGATACAAAACATGGATATGGATAACTTCGGATGAAGCATTGTTTCATCTGTCATCCATAACTTGCAAAACGAAGATACAATATATTTCATGCGAACAGCGTCGCAAAGACGCAGCTGTTTTGCAAATGGCAAGTTGGCCGTCAGGTGTTATGGTATGGATGGTAAGGTAATGTCTTCTAAGGGCTTAACAAAGCCATTTTTTGTAGAACCAAAGACTAAAATTGATGCTAAATACTATCAGAATAAAGTATTGAAGCACATGATCAAAGAAAGTAAATGTCTTTAATCTCAAGGGAACTTTGCTTTTCACCAAGATTCTGCACCAAGTCCTACAGCAAAATCAACTATAAAATGGCTGAAAGATGAGAAGAAAATAAATTTCCTTCCTCCTGAGAAATGGCTACTATCATCCCCTGACTGTGGTCCTTGAGATTATTTTTTATCTGGATACTTAAAAAACAATTAAATAGACGTAAAGTAAGAACACTTCAAGGGCTTAAAAAAGCAATCAAAGAAGAAGTTGGAAAAATACTCTCAAAAATCTTTGAAAAAGCTCTTTAGGCTTAACCTAAACGTTTATGTAAAGTGTACTATGCTAAAGGAAGCCACATTGAAAATTTCGTGTAAATAACTAATTCAATAAAATTTTATGATACTCTGAAATTGGTCACATTATTTTTGAATCAACCTGTATTATAATGAAAAACACGCAAGCACAAACCTGTTATTATTTTTTAAATTAACAGCCACAGATCAGCGACGCTAATTAAAAAAAAAAAAACCTTTAGTTATAATGCACAGGCTGTACTAACTCGGCTTCTTATTGCAATTAATAAGTCAAAATGTACAATTTTATGCAATTACACATAATTCCCTCAGAAAATCTTATGACTATATTTTTTTATTTATCTTCTTATTTTTTCAAAATGCTTGTTTTTAATATAATGTTGCTCACAAACTTAAAATATTCTAAATAATGCAGACACAATGTTAAATTTAGAAATATATAGCTTGAAGAAAATCTTCCAAAACTCTGCCCTTCTGTATAAGGTTGATGAAAGGACTAAAATATTATGTATGTAGACACAATATTAAAATAGCCCAGACATCACTTGAAAAAAAATTCCGAAACTCTGCCTTTGGAATAAAGTTGATCACAAGATTCAAATTTTCTGCACATTGCTAACAAAATACGTATTTAAGTAACACAGGCCTCACTAGAAGAAAATCTTCCAAAATTCTTGTTTTTGGAATAAAGTGGGTTCAAAATATAGAGTCTTTCTACTAAAGCACTAGCAGTCTTAAAAGAATATACATATTTAACTGCAAATTTTCGACTTGAATAAGTGTTGAGTTGTTAATTAAATCACTTCAAAGTACACCTTACATAATATTGGAAAGATTAAATGGTAAAAATATACCAGATTTTTATTTAAGAAAAAAAACGAAAAACAGATGCAGAAAACTTTCCAGAACGGATAAGTTCTAAAAATTATTGGGGGCGTCTGTGTGTGTGTGTGTGTGGGGGGGGGGGGGTTGCACTCATCGCTAGTTGGTGAACCGTAAGCCAGAGGATGGGCACTAGTGATGAGATGGACTCAACCCGAACCCAAACCAGGCTCAGGCTTGTGAGAAATTTTTATTAAACATACTCCTTGTAAACAGATTTTAAAAAATGATTCGTGGGAGAAATTTATAATTAATATTATTTGATAAATTTTAACATAAAGAATTAGATAGTGCATTAATAGTTTGCTCTAATTATATTTGTCTTTAATTTGCACAAACAGCAAAATTATGATATTCTACCAATGAAAAGTCATATACCTATTAGCCACTTTTATATACCTATTAGCTAAAATTTCGGGCTCGGGCTTCGACACCCTGAATAAGTACTAAAAGTTTTATTATATAATTTAAAAAACAAAAATGAAAATAGGTCTGTTTAATTGTTTATATAACTTGGAAGAAAAATATATTTAATTGAAAATCACATTTTAATAAGCAACAAAATGTCTTATTTTAGAATCAGAAAAGAGCCGACCGGATTGTATGGTGGATAAAGCACCGTACTACGGTTTCGGGTACAACTCCCGGCTGTCGGGTTCGATCCCCGACTGGGCGTGATTGTCCTTTGTCAGTCGCTTCATAGGGAGCGATGTTGGTCCACCTACTAGGTGCCCCCATAATAAAGTGGTCAAGAATTCTGGCCCGTTGTGGCCAAAGCCTTCCAAGGCAGCGGCCGGCCATTGGAAAAAAATAATCAGAAACGAAAGGTATTAAGACCCGATTTTTCAGATTAATTTCAAAGCAAAACTGCTGTTCTCATTGGTTGCGGTTTAAAATTACAAAGGAAAGCACATAAGAATATTTTAAAAAATTTAACTGTCAGTAGTAAAAATATTATGAAGAAAACATTAATGCGAGAGTAAATTTTATTTAAAAAATACAGATTTAGTGGACTCTAGATAGACCTTATTTAGTCGTGAGCCGGATATCTGGAAGAGAAGTCGGATATCCAGTGATTGTGTTTCGGATATTGATAAATCAGCCGGATATCATGTGCGTACCTAGATATTTCAAATATTCATTTATTCTTTTCCAGAGTATATAAAATAGTATTTATAAAGTTTTATATAATTACAGATTTACCCTCTTGCCAGTTGAAAGGGTATAAAGGAAATATTTCTTAAATTACATATTCATGAAAATATGATAAATACAAATTTTTCAACATACTTAAGAAGATACTATGTCGTATGTATAATATCATCGCTTATATTATCATTTAAAAACACACAATGAAATATTGAGTATTTACTTTAGTTCCTTTTCCTCGTGTGATTTCTGAAGTTTTCTGGAAATATCTGTTGATTTATGACTTTTCCCGCTTCCTGTAGATTTGAGTCTTCATTGTTAGCAAGCAAACTATGTATAATTTTTGGAATTTTATAAAAAAAATTCTCCTATACTTCTACTCAACGGGCGCTTTCTTGAGGCCATAATCTCTCTTTGAGCCTACCAACTCGACAGAGCAACACACTAGTAAAAAACACGAAAGTCTGGACCCTGGAAATTGTGGGAAAAGATCCAGCTTGTGCCCCTTCTTGAAATTTTATCGTTAGTAGAAAGTAACATTTTTGTACACACATAGTTTAAAAATACCACAGGTGGTCATGAAAGCGTATAATACTTAGGGATGCATACTTCACAGGGTACAACGGAAACGAGGGGGACATTTTTACTATCCCGGGTATGAGATATTGCCCAGATATGTATATTTCTGGTGTGTAGGCGTGTTGAAAGTCGCCTCGGGTTAGTGATTAAATGCACCTTTTAGCCTTTATATTGATTTGTTTGTTTGTTTGTTTTTTCGCTGTCAACGTGAATGAATCTAAAAAACGTTTATCAGAAAGATTAGAAAAATACCACAGAACAAGGATTCTGAGACGATCAATTTTTACAAATTGCAACATACATATATATCAACTGAAAAAATTTCGGGGGGGGCACGGGCCCGGTGGGCCCTCCCCTGGCTACGCCAGTGTCTCTCGTCTCTCAAAAAAGCTTAAAATCTCTGTCTCGTCTCGCAAAAAGGTCGTCTCGCGTCCATCCCTAATCCTATGATAAGCAAATTATTATCATGAGTGAAATTATTGGGTAAATATCTTAACCTTTGTAAGTTTTTGCTTGATGTCATGATGTTCGCATCTTCATAGCTTAACATTTCTACATAACATAAAATAAAAATGTTCTTGAAATAACATATAAATATCGACTTTTCAATTTCACATTTCGTTTTTGCTAAAAGTGCTAAATTTTGATGTTTATAAATAACATCAAAGTTTCAATATTTACTTTCTTGATATAACATTATAAAGAAAAAGTTCCGAATTAATTTGAACTTTATCAAACCAGCTTTGCCATCTTGTGATGATGTGTAACTAAATACAAACCCGAATTTTAAAATTTAAATAAAGAAGTACACGAACAATTTCGGATCAAAATACTATATCATATTAAACTACATACTATATCATATTAAACTTCAAAGGATATATGAACAACAAAAGCGTAGCGTGACCAAAAACTTATGAGGGCACATATAGAATTCAGTAGAAAAACGGAAGTTTCTCTTAAATTTCTGAACAAATGTTTTAAATTAAAAGATGAGAAAAATTTGAGGGCACACCGGGCCCCCGATGTCACGCCTATGATCAACAATAGTTTGATAGTGATTCAAATCAAAGAGGTAAGACATTTCTTATACAAATAATTAAACTTTTTACCGGAAGTTTTTAGAACACCAGTAGGCTCATAAAGGACTGAGGAACTAAAGATAGTGGTTAGGATTTTTATAAAAACCGTCTTATTTAAATAAAAAGCTACCAAGAAAGTACAACACATAATCAACAGAAATTGTCTTGGGGGGAAGAATTTTTTTCATGCAGGCCAAGGAAATTTATCAAATTTCCCCGAGTTAGACGCATTTTTGCATAACAAATTCTTTACCGAAGTAATCTTTTCAGGAATGTAGCAAAAATACCCTTACTCCTTCGTTCGTTTCTTGAATAGAATCCGAAAATTATTTCATAGCTTTGCCCTTTAAAAATTCTTTCGACTCAAAAATCTCATTTTTACCTCTTAAAACTTTTATGAAAAATTAGCATGGGAGAACAATTCTCATTATGAGAATTTTATGATGTTCAAATGAGACTTTTCGCATACCTTTGCGGTACGTCAAATCATTTCCCCCCATTTTATTTTTCACTAGATTGCCTGTTTATAAAATTTCGTGGAAAAGTTTGTTTGTTTAACAAAAGACCTGCAAATGTTTGCTGAATTAACTCAAATTTAAATTTACTCAGCTTCAAAGGAAGCTTTTGAATCACTATTATTGGTAATAAATGCACTGACGATTGCCGTATTCTGGCAATTTATTTTAATCTGGTGATCATTGATAAAATTTTTGCATTTGATATGCTTTAATGATAAATTTTGATAGCATTAATACTTTAATTTTGTAATTTTGCACAAAAGATAAGTTCGAATTGTCGCATTAAAAAAGCTGTTTATACTTATGCGATAAAAAATTGTTTCTTTTTAAACAATTTCTAATTGCTTGGAGGATCAGCTTCACTTCTGTTTCCTTTAAACTAAGAAATTCAAAATATTAAACTACGCATTTTCTTTCAAATGATCACTTCAAACTTGAAACGATTATTGTCTTGCAGTAAAAATTGAGTGAGTCAGCTGTTGCAGATTATATCATCTTAAATAATGATAATCGTTAATTGTACTAACATTACTTTATCAAAATGCCATCAACACTACAGTTTATTTTTGTTTAGGTCGCGTTTGTAATACAGTCCCTTCAAACTCCTTGAAACATGTTACTGCATTTGAAGTCCTAATTTTACAGATAACGCCTCAGTTTTCCTAGGGATCTTAAAGCACTAGCATACGATGTGACAGAAAGATCAATTGCATCATTATCAATATCTTCACCAGTAACTCATCAAAAACAGTTTCAATGTCTTACTTTATTTGATATTGTGTTTTCATCAACATTCCAAACATTCATTCGTGTTCTTTTTTTTTTTTTTTTTTTTTTTTTTAACACCATGTATTCGAGGACGATGACGGTAAAAAAATACATGTGTTAAACAGGATTTGTGAATTACACGTTGTTTATTTTCACGTATAACTGAGATACACAATTCAAAGCAGCGCTTATATGTGAGATGCCTTTATCATTATTTTCCTATTCCTCGTGACAGGACCTTCCAAAATTCGCGCATAACAGAGAGACGCGTATAACTGAGAGGCGCGTAAGTGAGAAGTCACTCGGCGTTGTTCTCGTAGCTGAAAGGTTCTGGGTCCGATCCTGGGACCAATCAAAGACCGCGGTGCTCGCTAGTAGCGACATGGGCACGTTAAAAGGCGCGTTTCGACTAGGTCGTAATTTTCCCTAAATCGCTTACCGCCGCTAAAAACTCGACCCCAAGCTGTCGTTTTCTCCTCTACGTACGGTTTTTACGGGAATAAAAACGTTTCATTTCCAACCTCTAAAGTCGTAAGAATCTCGTCACCCCATTGGCTGGTTCCACGCTCTCTCAAGGAAAGGATTCCAATATGGCGCGGTCGCGAAAGTCAGACTACGAGAGTTAAATAATTTTTAAGGATAAGTAGGCTCTTAATTTTTTTTTTTGGTTCAATTAATCATCAATTTTCAGCACAGTATTCCAAATTGTTATAAATCTGCTCTGGACAAAATTCATGCAATCAATTGACCTAAAAAATCTAAGGAAAAAAAAAAAGATTTGCGCTCAATTTCTCTCTCCATGATTTCATGCACACATAATAAATAATTCTGCCATCCTTCCCTTTGAGTATTTTTATCCCTTATGTTTTAATCAGTCACTCTTTTAATAATATTTCTATTTCTTTTTGCTTTTGGCTCTCAGTGTCACGGAGATATGTGACAAGATTTGCACAGCTTAACTAATAACATAAAACAGGTTGTACCCAGCGTGGTTAGGAGGTATCGCTCGTGACTCTTGTCCAGGAGTCCTGGGTTCGATTCTAGCTGCCGCTCTTTTGGGCTTTTACTATCGTTTTTGTTTTATTTCAGTTTAAAAAGAAAATAACACATTCTTATATACTTTACTAATTTTTTCGATAATATATTTTGCGATAATTAATAATTAAAAATAGTTATGACTTTGAATTAAAAAATAGTTCATTTCAGTATTTTTTGTAAAGCTCCTTCCTAACTTTTTTTAAAAAGTATTTCATGTGATATTCTGATGATCTCTAGCATTTTGACATCTATTTCTAATTAAAATTCAGTCTTTATTCTTCAATATTATTGACTGCATTTGAAAAATTCAATATATATGTAATTAATATTTCAATGATTTTTTTTCTCTTCAGAAAGCTCACATAATTAATTAATAATAGTTATTACTTAGTATTCAAAGGAAAAAAAATAGTAGTTTTACATACTAACTGGTTTTAATGATAATTCTTTTACTCTTCATGTATAAATAAAATTTATTGTAATTATTGAATTTTAATTTTAAGACCAATATTTTTTCCAAATCATAGGTTTTCTCATTTTTTTTTTTTTGTATTTCTTTAAATACCAGATTAAAAAATTTTTTCAATACATTGATTAATAAATCTAAATTTATTCGTGCACTATCTTTTGTATTAGACATTTAAAGGCCGGAGATGGCATCTAAAACAAGAAGTTGTGCCCACCCGAGCCGAGTTGATAAATACTGCAGATGGTCGATAACTGAAGTACTGGGTTCTGATCTACCGGAAGGCTGATTATCTAAAAATTCGGAGTTTTGGACGGTTTTTCTCACGATGTAACGTAAATACGCTTCAGAAGCACTAAGAAAGTCACCGCAAAAGGCACTCCCCCTTTCGATAGGCAATACGAAATACTCCTCGTGTAGGTTTATCATAACAAAATACAATACAACCTTTCAGAAATAGTTATATGCTTTTAGTGTATGTTAGAGATAACTGAAATTAAATTAATAACTTAATGTACTTTTTAAATTTACAAAACACACGAAAAGCAGATATCAATATTCTGTTAATTACTTATTTGGTGAAAGACAGCATGCAGTACTTAAATTTATCGAAAATGTGGCTACCTTTTAAATCTATCAAAACAGCTCAATTAACTTAATGATTCCCATAAATTAGAGGCTTTAAAATACTGACACCCAGGTGTTTTTTTTTTTTTAAGCCTCCTAAAATTAGTATAATATGTGCTAACTAAAAAAGTCCCTTAAATAAATGCAGTAGAATTTTTCAAATTCAAAAGCGACGGGACTTACCGATTCTGCATAACACAAATTTCCAGATTATAAAAAATCCTGCAGTATTATTAAAAAAAATCGTTGTAATCAGGTAAAGTTTAAAAAAAAAGACTTAATTTTTTTTTAAATAGAAAAATGTATTAAAAATAAAATACATTTACCGAGAAATTGCTCATTAGAAAGATGCTATTCTTTTAAACATTTTTAATAAAATCTAAAACATTTTTTTTCGAATACTGATTTATTGTTATTTTAAGGTCTAATTTCGTAAATTGGAATTCCAAATTTAAGAAATTCTTCTGTATTTAAAAATAACAAATGGGGATATATTTAAAAGAAAAACGGGAAACAGATAAAAGTTTAAACACGCATGCGTGAAATCGCTCATTGGAGGAACGTACGGTTCTTAAAGAAGTTAACTGAAGCTAGTGGAAACGGAATTCTACTTTAGCGTTACGACTTTCGGGGCATTAACGACATTTGGGGCATTAACGACACAAGTGGAAACGCGCCTAAATACGTCGTGGTCGCAATGTCCTTCAAATTTCCATACAAAATTTATAACTCTGGGAGTGGAAAAACCAAGACTTGAGGTCTTCTGCTTGGTATTTGCATCAAAATTAAGAAATCCCGCTAACGATCTGTAGTGCTGCCATCTATCGGCTCTCGAATGAGCTAGAAATGAAGTCTTTGGGGGTTCGTGGTAGACATTAACAACATTGGCCGGTACTGTCGCTATCGAACTAATCTGGATTTGGGGTTGGTACAAAATGCTGTAAAAAGCAGAAGTGCTTAAACCCCCCATTTATCCTTGAAAACAAGGCAGACAGACAAGACAGAGAGGTCACTGTATTTTATGTAGCCCCCCAAAATAATCCCATTGAGTTAAGTCGGGTCTTGTTGCGGTTCATTAATGAAGAGCATCATCGAAATATGTTCTGCATTTAAAAAAAGAAAACAGGAAAAGGAAGAATCTTCAGATTGATGAAACTTCATAACTTCGCTCATTCGGAACGATACGTGAAATGGGACGCTATCTTGCATTGTTTAAATACATTTTTGGGATGATCTTCTCTTCTAGGGTTAAATTTAAACGTAACTATAGATTAATGTCTCTGAATTTTCTTACACCATAATGTATTCGAATTACTTTGAGTGCTCTTGTAAAAAACCTATGATTGCTAAATACACTATTTTCAATGAAGGGTCTTATTTCGTAATCCTACACAACATAGTGCATCCATTTTGCTTTGCCTGAAATTGGTGGATGCCTCTGAAATACGTTGTAAACAATAGGGAGTTTTTGAAAAGCGGTTTCACTCACGGTAACGCTAACGTTAAATGTCATTGGACAGTACAGCACATGCGCACCTATAAAGTAATTTTCATGATTGGCTCGGAACTTCTTAATAGCGGATAGTATTAGCGTTAACGTGGGAACAAAGGTATGCAAAACTCCTTAATGACTACCGATGAATCGCAATGCATTGGAATTCTTTTGTGTGCTTCTGTAAATGCTACGTACACCACTCTCAACATTATTGTACTGCCATCGATTCTTCTGGAAAGTTTCAAGTTGATTGGGTGTCTGTAAATGGGTAAAAATTCAATTATAAGTTTCCGTTGCATTCATTCGTACATACAGATGGCGGTAGAAATAAAAGCGTGTCAATAATTTAAGATAAATCCTAAAATTGAACGGTTACAAATGCAAAAATTCTGAGAGAATTAAAAAAAAAAAATTAAAGTTAATATTATTACGAATTTTTTATGTGATTTGTACTTCAGGAGTTAAATATAGGGTAAAATTCGTATTCTGCATATCAAATAATTAAATTTTGCATCTTGTTGCATGTAAATTGGTTAGCTAGGGCGCGAGGTCCGGACCTTAATTTTCACGATAGGACAAACTGGGAGTAGTCGGTTTCTCTTAGCATATTGCTTTCTCACATTTTTATAATTGTTTTGCAGACTGTTTAAAACATTGTTTAGTAGAGCGTTGAGTATCATTCAGTACATGTTTTAAAAATTGTTAAGCATTTCTTAGCATAATGCTTAGCACACTGTTTGTTATTGCTTAGAATACAGCACATTAGTTGCAGTTCTGTAACAAATTCTCTATCCCTGTTCAGTAGATTGTGAAGAATTATTTAACACATTTGTCGGGAAAAAATTTACTTTAAAAGATTTTTTTTTTTTTTTTTTACAATTTGTTTAATACCCGATCTTTATTAATGAAATGCAATAAATATCAAAGAAAGCATAATTACATACATTAAATTTGTATTAATATAATTTTTCAAATAATGTTTAACTTTAGTTAGGGGTAAATGACAACTACTTTACCTTTTCATGCAAAAAAGATGGCAAGAAATTTTATTTTCAGTTTATCTGAAAAGAAAAGAATATTGAACTTCACCGAGTTCGGCAAAGTTTTTGCGCTACCTGAATTGATATCAAGATAAATTTGAAATTTTCATATGAAAAACGGAAATATGTGTATTTTTGACCTTAGTTAACTTAAGTTGATGAAAAGTTCAGTAAATCTTCTACAGCATGAATATTTTTTACTTCCTTGTACGTAGTATAAGGAAGTAATGTGATCCCGAAAAATTTTGGGGGCCAAATTTCGACGAAAAAAACCGATTTTGACTACCTCTAAATTTAATTTTAAGAATTTTTTTCAATGCATCTCATCGTAAGCTAGCATGCACGATCATATAAACGCGTCTGCAATTCATTTTGACCAGCGGCGAGTCTATTGTGGCCAGTTTTTCCATGCCGTCTGTACGTACGTACGTACGTATGTATATAACTCGCATATCTCAAAAACTATTGGTCGTAGAATGTTGAGATTTGATATTTAGGATTGTTCTATGATCTAGTTGTGCACCTCCCCTTTTGGTCGCAATCGAATGGATAGTTTATGTACAGGACCGCTCAAAAGATTCGAAATACATTATGCTCTATGGGCCGAAATTCATTAAACTTGCATATCTCAAAAACGATTAGGCGTAGAATGTCTAAACTTCATATTTTGGATATTTGTAACATCTAGTTGTGCACCTCCCCTTTTGGTTCCATTCGACTGGATAGTTTATCTACAGGACCGCCCAAAAGATTCGAAATACATTACGCTCTATGCAGCGAAATTCATTAAACTCGCATATCTCAAAAACTATTGGTCGTAGAATGTTGAAACTTTATATTTAGGATTGCTGTAACATCTAGTTGTGCACCTCCCCTTTCGGTTCCATTCGACTGGATAGTTTTATCTACAGGACCGCCCAAAAGATTCGAAATACATTACGCTCTATGGAGCGAAATTCATTAAACTCGCATATCTCAAAAAACTATTGGTCGTAGAATGTTGAAACTTTATATTTAGGATTGCTGTAACATCTAGTTGTGCACCTCCTCTTTCGGTTCCATTCGACTGGATAGTTTATCTACAGGACCGCCCAAAAGATTCGAAATACATTACGCTCTAATGGAGCGAAATTCATTAAACTCGCATATCTCAAAAACTATTGGTCGTAGAATGTTGAAACTTTATATTTAGGATTGCTGTAACATCTAGTTGTGCACCTTCCCTTTCGGTTCCATTCGACTGAATAGTTTATCTACAGGACCGCCCAAAAGATTCGAAATACATTACGCTCTATGGGCCGAAATTCATTAAACTCGCATATCTCAAAAACTATTAGGCGTAGAATGTTGAAACTCTATACTTAGGATTGCTGTCACATCTACTTGTGCCGCTCCACTTCCGGTTCGATTCGACTGCATATTTTATCTACAGGGCGGCTCAAAAGATTCTAAATACATTACGCTCTATGGGCCGAAATTCATTACAGCGTATTTTAGTGGTATTGGGCTATTTCAAACGACTCAGATGTGATATATGCTGTTAAGAGTTACAAAATGAATTTCTCCATTAAAAAAAGTGTCTTTATCATTTATAGTTTTGCTACAGGAACACTCAAAAGATTTCCAATACATTACGGTCAATGGCAATTTTAGTGGCATTCATCCATTTCAAGCACAATACCACATAAGTTAGGTAATGGTCCGACCACGGTCACGTGCCTCCCTCAAGAAGTACGCCAAAAATCGCCAAGCTTGGCGACTTTCGGTGTACGCGTGAGCGTATTTAACTCTCAAATCTCAAAAACTATTATGAAATTTCATATATAAGATTGTTGTAACATCTAGTTGTGCATCTCGATTTTTGGTTCCAATCTACTGGAAAGTTTATTTACCGGACCACCGAAAAGAATTTCATTACTTTAATGTCTATGGACATCTTCAATATTATACAACTGTAGACATTCATTGTTCTGTCCATGCCCAAAATCTCGCCGACTGTCGTCGACCTTGGCGAGTTTTGCCGAAATATCGCCAAATTTGGCGATAATCAGTCATTTGGTCAATGCCCAAAGTATTGCCATTTGTCATCGTTCTTGGCGAGTTTTGGCGAAATGTCGCCAAATTTGGCGATAATCTGTCATTGTTTGGTCCATGCTTAATATCTCGCCATATGTCGTCGACATTGACGAGTTTCGCCGAAATATCGCCAAAAATTATTTCGTATTTTGTATAACTCTAAAACTTTAACCCGTAGAATTTTGAACTTTCGTATTTAGAACTATTGTAATATCTAACTGTTTTCAGTATATTTTTTGACAGCAATCGACTGGGAATCTATTTACAGGGTGAGCCAAATGACTTTAAACACATTGAGGTGTATGGATGCATTCAATTCATTGAAAGTCTGTGGTCAATGACTACTTTGGCTATCCCTAAAATCTCGCAAACTATCTCAAGCTTGTCGGCTTTTGGTGAAATATCGCCAAATAAAGTGTCAGAAGGAAATCTTTCAAACTGAACTCAGCTTGGCGATATCGAAATATTTGGCTAGAAATCAGTAAACCGTACTATTACGGATATTTTATCTCTTTCAAACAAATAAGTTTAGAGGAAGTGCTTCGAAAATATTTTTGATTTAATAGACGTGCAAGGAAGTCATGTGTTGTACACATCAGATTTTTACTTCCTTGTACGTAGTATAAGGAAGTAATGTGATCCCGAAAAATTTTGGGGGCCAAATTTCGACGAAAAAACCGATTTTCACTACCTCTAAATTTAATTTTAAGAATTTTTTCAATGCATCTCATCGTAAGCTAGCATGCACGATCATATAAACGCGTCTGCAATTCATTTTGACCAGCGGCGAGTCTATTGTGGCCAGTTTTTCCATGCCGTCTGTACGTACGTATGTATGTAACTCGCATATCTCAAAAACTATTGGTCGTAGAATGTTGAGATTTGACATTTAGGATTGTTCTATGATCTAGTTGTGCACCTCCCCTTTTGGTCGCAATCGAATGGATAGTTTATGTACAGGACCGCTCAAAAGATTCGAAATACATTATGCTCTATGGGCCGAAATTCATTAAACTTGCATATCTCAAAAACGATTAGGCGTAGAATGTCTAAACTTCATATTTTGGATATTTGTAACATCTAGTTGTGCACCTCCCCTTTTGGTTTCCATTCGACTGGATAGTTTTATCTACAGGACCGCCCAAAAGATTCGAAATACATTACGCTCTATGCAGCGAAAATTCATTAAACTCGCATATCTCAAAAAACTATTGGTCGTAGAATGTTGAAACTTTATATTTAGGATTGCTGTAACATCTAGTTGTGCACCTCCCCTTTCGGTTCCATTCGACTGGATAGTTTATCTACAGGACCGCCCAAAAGATTCGAAATACATTACGCTCTATGGAGCGAAATTCATTAAACTCGCATATCTCAAAAAACTATTGGTCGTAGAATGTTGAAACTTTATATTTAGGATTGCTGTAACATCTAGTTGTGCACCTCCTCTTTCGGTTCCATTCGACTGGATAGTTTATCTACAGGACCGCCCAAAAAGATTCGAAATACATTACGCTCTAATGGAGCGAAATTCATTAAACTCGCATATCTCAAAAACTATTGGTCGTAGAATGTTGAAACTTTATATTTTAGGATTGCTGTAACATCTAGTTGTGCACCTTCCCTTTTCGGTTCCATTCGACTGAATAGTTTATCTACAGGACCGCCCAAAAGATTCGAAATACATTACGCTCTATGGGCCGAAATTCATTAAACTCGCATATCTCAAAAACTATTAGGCGTAGAATGTTGAAACTCTATACTTAGGATTGCTGTCACATCTACTTGTGCCGCTCCACTTCCGGTTCGATTCGACTGCATATTTTATCTACAGGGCGGCTCAAAAGATTCTAAATACATTACGCTCTATGGGCCGAAATTCATTACAGCGTATTTTAGTGGTATTGGGCTATTTCAAACGACTCAGATGTGATATATGCTGTTAAGAGTTACAAAATGAATTTCTCCATTAAAAAAAGTGTCTTTATCATTTATAGTTTCTGCTACAGGAACACTCAAAAGATTTCCAATACATTACGGTCAATGGCAATTTTAGTGGCATTCATCCATTTCAAGCACAATACGCCTACCACATAAGTTAGGTAATGGTCCGACCACGGTCACGTGCCTCCCTCAAGAAGTACGCCAAAAATCGCCAAGCTTGGCGACTTTTCGGTGTACGCGTGTGCGTATTTAACTCTCAAATCTCAAAAACTATTATGAAATTTCATATATAAGATTGTTGTAACATCTAGTTGTGCATCTCGATTTTTTGGTTCCAATCTACTGGAAAGTTTATTTACCGGACCACCGAAAAGAATTTCATTACTTTAATGTCTATGGACATCTTCAATATTATACAACTGTAGACATTCATTGTTCTGGTCCATGCCCAAAATCTCGCCGACTGTCCGTCGACCTTGGCGAGTTTTTGCCGAAATATCGCCAAATTTGGCGATAATCAGTCATTTGGTCCAATGCCCAAAGTATTGCCATTTGTCATCGTTCTTGGCGAGTTTTGGCGAAATGTCGCCAAATTTGGCGATAATCTGTCATTGTTTGGTCCATGCTTAATATCTCGCCATATGTCGTCGACATTGACGAGTTTCGCCGAAATATCGCCAAAAATTATTTCGTATTTTGTATAACTCTAAAACTTTAACCCGTAGAATTTTTGAACTTTCGTATTTAGAACTATTGTAATATCTAACTGTTTTCAGTATATTTTTTTGACAGCAATCGACTGGGAATCTATTTACAGGGTGAGCCAAATGACTTTAAACACATTGAGGTGTATGGATGCATTCAATTCATTGAAAGTCTGTGGTCAATGACTACTTTGGCTATCCCTAAAATCTCGCAAACTATCTCAAGCTTGTCGGCTTTTGGTGAAATATCGCCAAATAAAGTGTCAGAAGGAAATCTTTCAAACTGAACTCAGCTTGGCGATATCGAAATATTTTGGCTAGAAATCAGTAAAACCGTACTATTACGGATATTTTTATCTCTTTCAAACAAATAAGTTTAGAGGAAGTGCTTCGAAAATATTTTTTGATTTAATAGACGTGCAAGGAAGTCATGTGTTGTACACATCAGATTTTTTACTTCCTTGTACGTAGTATAAGGAAGTAATGTGATCCCGAAAAAATTTTTGGGGGCCAAATTTCGACGAAAAAAACCGATTTTCACTACCTCTAAATTTAATTTTAAGAATTTTTTTCAATGCATCTCATCGTAAGCTAGCATGCACGATCATATAAACGCGTCTGCAATTCATTTTGACCAGCGGCGAGTCTATTGTGGCCAGTTTTTCCATGCCGTCTGTACGTACGTATGTATGTAACTCGCATATCTCAAAAACTATTGGTCGTAGAATGTTGAGATTTGAAATTTAGGATTGTTCTATGATCTAGTTGTGCACCTGCCCTTTTGGTCGCAATCGAATGGATAGTTTATGTACAGGACCGCTCAAAAGATTCGAAATACATTACGCTCTATGGGCCGAAATTCATTAAACTTGCATATCTCAAAAACGATTAGGCGTAGAATGTCTAAACTTCATATTTTGGATATTTGTAACATCTAGTTGTGCACCTCCCCTTTTGGTTCCATTCGACTGGATAGTTTATCTACAGGACCGCCCAAAAGATTCGAAATACATTACGCTCTATGGAGCGAAATTCATTAAACTCGCATATCTCAAAAACTATTGGTCGTAGAATGTTGAAACTTTATATTTAGGATTGCTGTAACATCTAGTTGTGCACCTCCCCTTTCGGTTCCATTCGACTGGATAGTTTATCTACAGGACCGCCCAAAAGATTCGAAATACATTACGCTCTATGGAGCGAAATTCATTAAACTCGCATATCTCAAAAAACTATTGGTCGTAGAATGTTGAAACTTTATATTTAGGATTGCTGTAACATCTAGTTGTGCACCTCCTCTTTCGGTTCCATTCGACTGGATAGTTTATCTACAGGACCGCCCAAAATATTCGAAATACATTACGCTCTAATGGAGCGAAATTCATTAAACTCGCATATCTCAAAAAACTATTGGTCGTAGAATGTTGAAACTTTATAGTTTAGGATTGCTGTAACATCTAGTTGTGCACCTCCCCTTTCGGTTCCATTCGACTGGATAGTTTATCTACAGGACCGCCCAAAAGATTCGAAATACATTACGCTCTATGGGCCGAAATTCATCAAAGCGTTTTTTAGAGGTATTGGGCTATTTCAAACGACTCAGAAGTGATATATGCTGTAAAGAGTTAGAAAATGAATTTCTCCATTAAAAAAAGTGTCTTTATCATTTATAGTTCTGCTACAGGAACACTCAAAAGATTTCCAATACATTACGGTCAATGGCAATTTTAGGGGCATTCATCCATTTCAAGCACAATACCGTCCTACCACATAAGTTAGGTAATGGTCCGACCACGGTCACGTGCCTCCCTCAAGAACTATGCCAAAAGTCGCCAAGCTTGGCGACTTTTGGTGTACGTGTGTGCATATTTAACTCTCAAATCTCAAAAACTATTATGAAATTTCATATATAAGAATGTTGTAACATCTAGTTGTGCATCTCGATTTTTGGTTCCAATCTACTGGAGAGTTTATTTACAGGACCACCGAAAAGAATTTCAGTACTTTAATGTCTATGGACATCTTCAATATAATACAACTGTAGACAGTCATTGTTTGGTACATGCCCAAAATCTCGCCGTCTGTCCTCGACCTTGGCGAGTTTTGGCGAAATATCGCCAAATTTGGCGATAGTCAGTCATTTGGTCCATGCCCAAAGTATCGCCATTTGTCATCGTTCTTGGCGAGTTTTGGCGAAATATCGCCAAATTTGGCGATAATCTGTCATTGTTTGGTTCATGCTTAAAATCTCGCCAAATGTCGTCGACATTGACGAGTTTCGCCGAAATATCGCCAAATTTGGCGCCAAAAATTATTTCGTATTTTGTATAACTCTAAAACTTTAACCCGTAGATTTTTGAACTTTGTATTTAGAACTATTGTAATATCTAACTGTTTTCAATATCTTTTTTGACAGCAATCGACTGAGAATTTATTTACAGGGTGAGCCAAATGACTTTAAATACATTGAGGTGTATGGATGCATTCAATTCATTGAAAGTCTGTGGTCAATGACTACTTTGGCTATCCCCAAAATCTCGCAGACTATCTCAAGTTTGTCGGCTTTTGGTGAAATATCGCCAAATAAAGTGTCAGAAGGAAATCTTTCAAATTGAACTCAGCTTGGCGATATCGAAATATTTGGCTAGAAATCGCTAAACCTTACTATTATTGATATTTTATCTCTTTCAAACAAATAAGTTTAGAGGAAGTGCTTCGAAAATATTTTTGATTTAATAGACGTGCAAGGAAGTCATGTGTTGTACACATCAGATTTTTTAAATGTACTATAAATTGAAGCAGTTGAAAAGTAGCAACTCAAACATTCCCCCAAAGTTTTTTTTTTAATAATAAATGTTACGTATAAAATTTCAAGAGAGTATACTTCTTTATTGTCTTTAAAATTTTCAGCTCAGTGAATATATTTATACATATGCATTTACACGTATAAGGCTAAGCACTAAGATTCAAACATCAATGCACTCAGATACAGAATCTCTTACATATAATTCTCTGTGGTCATTTGGACAAACAAAGAGGCCTAAACACGTTTATAAAATAGAATTAACAATCGCCTTCATTTACGGAGAGGGGGGAGGGGTGACATTACAAATGAATATCCCAAATTTGAAAGGCTATATTGTTGCATAAAACTCTGCTTTCAGGTTCGCTGCTTAAAAGTCCAGTGTAAATGGAAAATTCTAATAACAGCACACTTGACACAAATTTTACTGATTCTAGACATTCTCCAACTCACACTTCACAGAAATTAACAAGCAATAACTCTATTTTAAACAGTCGGCTTATCACAGGAGCCTTCTCAAAAGCTGTATTTCGCATAGTGCAATAAAATCCTTCCATAGTCTGAACTCAGTGGAAATTCTCGAGTGGATTTCTCAACGGTTTCTCAGAGTGCAAAAATGAAGAATTCATAAACAGCTTCCATATAGGCTTCTGAAAAAATTCGAGAAAGCAACGGGTCTATAAAGCTGTCAATGCTAATTGCTCTGCAAACACTGACTCAAAACTGAACTTAACGTGCAAGAGGTTGCCCTTTTATATTTTTTGCATTCGCTTCGCGAATGCTCTACCAATCACTGCATCATTCTATGACACTTCTTTTGGTTGCGAACAATGGTTATGTAATACTAATGCTACTGCGTAATACTACCGCAAGGAAGCAAACATTACTGGCCCCGTTAATAAAATTGAGCCAAATATCGCCAAGCTTTGACAGTTTTTGGCAAAAAGCTGAGAACGCCGCATTTGATGGTCCATATAAAACGAGTCACGTGCCTTTAATATCTCTATACTGTTAGAAATACCTGTAATTTTACTATATATATTGCTGTAAAATAATAAAGTACAAGTGCTGCAGCCTTGGAGTATAGCACTGTGTGTTGTAAATCCACTCATGAAAGGACGTAATGACGTTGATAAGACACGAAGAATCTTGTACAACAAATTGGCACAGTCTTTACATCATAACGTACTGGCGTTACGTTTACCTACACGCTGTGCTATAGTTTAGGAAAATATTTTTTCAGTGTAAACGTCGCATTCCGTAAAGTGAGTTGCCTTCTCTTAAAAAACAGGAAACAAAGCACATGTATTTTAAACCCTGGGCTGAATGACACACAGATAAGCAGCAGTTTTGTAGTAGTAAATTTATTCTTTCGTAGTTTTCGAAAATTTGTTTGAATACCAAATTTCTTTAATCAGCTACAATGGATGCATTTGTTGAAACAACCGAAATGGGTTTGTTCCATGGCCAAATTCTATATATATATAAAAAATGTAATGCAACATAGCATCTAAATTCAACGTATATAAACTTACTGGTTTGCATTAAAACTTTCCTATTCCTCTTTTTTCAAACATAAATAAAAGATATATAAAAAAGGGAGAAAACTATAAACTTACATCTATGTATTCCGAAAACTGTGTTTCTATAAATTTATTCTTTCCGTGTATTTATGACAAAACATATTCTGAAAATCAATGATAACTTCCAAGGGAAAAAACTTTATGCTTCTTTCCTGAGAAAAAAAATAAGAAGAATGACATTTTCTTTTTATCTCATAGAGTAAAATATTTTTTAAAAAATCATTTTCGTCACCTCTTTTGACAGAAGTCAAACATTGGCAAAGAAAACGCTTTCAAATGCGGGATTTTTTGTAATCCGATTTTTTTCATCAGGCAAAACATCTTTCCGTTTCAAAGATGCATGGATACTGATGGTTCAGATAAATATTTTCCAAAAGTTTTGTTTAGAAAACTTTCTATTAAAAGCTTTCTATATTTTATCTTCACAATCAAAAAAGAAGTTCTAGATCAAAATACACATTCCTATTATTTGTACTTCATTCTATCAAACTTCTATTATTTAGCCATATTCCCTCAGTTAATCATTTGAGTTACTATTTTTTTACATATTTATCTGATATTACTTAAACTAATAATTTTTTTACTAATTCTTTAAGATGCCAGGTTTTAAAAATGCATGAATACGGATCGTTCAGATGAATATTTTTCAATAAATTTTTATAAAAAATTCTCCATTAAAAATTATGTATATTTTGCTGCTTTCAAACAATTGTTGTTTGAATTTGTCTATAAAAAGCATTTGAAAAAATAAATACTGGGTAAATACTTTTCCAGATACAATGTATAATTATCCAAAAAACTAAATAGTGCCAAATGAATATAATTTTTTTCAATTATTTATATTTATAAACCTAATATTAATTTAATAGTTTGTCACTTGAAGCAGTTGCACACTTTGTATTCAATTTACCTAGCCAGTGCTTTCTATAATGATGAAATATGTACATACCTTCTAACATCACCGACCCAAAATATATTTATAAAAACAGTAAACTACTCAATGCTTAGCAACAACAACAAGCCCTTTTAGAAATTCTTCTAATCAATATACCATATTTTACTAAAACTTCCAGGTATTGATCAAAGGCTCTTATTATCCAACTCTGAAAAGTTTACGGCCGCCTCAGGCTCCTAGTTCAGAAAACTGATTAACCCGTTGGCGTGCATGAAAATATAACTTTTCGGTTTTGTTCAATAAAGGAAGCTCGAAAATCAATCAAAAGTTTAAATTACTTTAAATGTAATTAAGCAAATTAATTTATTCTGTGCCTTCAACTATGTCAACCTGCCAAATTATTTACGCTTACTTCTTTTATATATTTAATAGAGATGCAATTTAGTGAATTTTCAAAATGTCTATCAGCTCGATTTTATACGAGGTGTAGTGTACATAAAATTAAGAAACTAAATTCATTCAAAATACTTTTTTACTTTGAGTAAAAATCTATTCAATTATACAGTGGTTTAGTAGAAACCAATTATACCAAAGACCCTTTCTACGAAATGTTCAGAGTAACGAGTTAAAAATTTCCAATATATACTGATATCCTAAATATTCTTGTAGGAGAAAGAGGGGCACAGTAAAACAATTTTTTCACTTGCTTTATGGTTTCCTTCCTTTTAATGAAAACTAAAAATCTGATGTGTCCAACACATGACTTCCTTGCACGTCTATGAAATAAAAATGTTTTCTACGCACTTCCTCTAAACTTATTTGTTTGAAAGAGATAAAATATCAATAATAGTAAGGTTTAGCGATTTCTAGCCAAATATTTCGATATCGCCAAGCTAAGTTCAATTTGAAAGATTTCCTTCTGACACTTTATTTGGCGATATTTCACCAAAAGCCGACAAACTTGAGATAGTTTGCGAGATTTTGGGGATAGCCACAGTAGTCATTGACCACAGACTTTCAATGAATTGAATGCATCCATACACCTTAATGTATTTAAAGTCATTTGGCTCACCCTATAAATAAATTCTTAGTCGATTGCTGTCAAAAAAGATATTGAAAACAGTTAGATATTATAATATAGTTCTAAATACAAAAGTTCAAAATTCTACGGGTTAAAGTTTTAGAGTTATACAAAATACGAAATAATTTTTGGCGCCAAATTTGGCGATATTTCGGCGAAACTCGTCAATGTCGACGACATTTGGCGAGATTTTAAGCATGGACCAACAATGACAGATTATCGCCATATTTGGCGATATTTCGCCAAAACTCGCCAAGAACGATGACAAATGGCGATACTTTGGGCATGGACCAAATGACTGACTATCGCCAAATTTGGCGACATTTCGGCAAAACTCGCCAAAGTCGAGGACAGTCGGCGAGATTTTGGGCATGTACCAAACAATCACTGTCTGCAATTGTATTATATTGAAGATGTCCATAGACATTAAAGTACTGAAATTCTTTTCGGTGGTCCTGTAAATAAACTCTCCAGTAGATTGGAACCAAAAATCGAGATGCACAACTAGATGTTACAACAATCTTAGATATAAAATTTCATAATAGTTTTTGAGGTTTGAGAGTTAAATATACACACACGTCACTAAAAGTCGCCAAGCTTGGCGACTTTTGGCACAGTTCTTGAGGGAGGCACGTGACCGTGGTCGGACCATTACCTAACTTATGTGGTAAGACGGTATTGTGCTTGAAATGGATGAATGCCCCTAAAATTGCCATTGACCGTAATGTATTGGAAATCTTTTGAGTGTTCCTGTAGCAGAACTGTAAATGATAAAGACACCTTTTTTAATGGAGAAATTCATTTTCTAACTCTTTACAGCATATATCACTTCTGAGTCGTTTGAAATAGCCCAATACCTCTAAAAAACGCTTTGATGAATTTCGGCCCATAGAGCGTAATGTATTTCGAATCTTTTAGGTGGTTCTGTAGATAAACTATCCAGTCAAATGGAACCGAAAGGGGAGGTGAACAACTAGATGTTACAACAATCCTAAATATAAAGTTTCAACATTCTACGCCTAATAGTTTTTGAGATATGCGAGTTTAATGAATTTCGGCCCATTGAGCGTAATGTATTTCGAATGTTTTGGGCGGTCCTATAGATAAACTATCCAGTCGAATGGAACCAAAAGGGGAAGTGCACAACTAGATGTTACAACTATCCAAAATATGAAGTTTCGAAATTCTACGCCTAATAGTTTTTGAGTTAGGCGAGTTTAATGAATTTCGGCCCATAGAGCGTAATGTATTTCGAATCTTTTGGGCGGTCCTGTACATAAACTATACATTCGATTGCAACCAAAAGGGGAGGTGCACAACTAGATCATAGAACAATCCTAAATATCAAATCTCAACATTCTACGACCAATAGTTTTTGAGATATGCGAGTTACATACATACGTACGTACGTACGTACGTACAGACGGCATGGAAAAACTGACCACAATAGACCCGCCGCTGGTCAAAATGAGTTGCAGACGCGTTTATATGATCGTGCATGCTAGCCTACGATGAGATGCATCGAAAAAATTCTTAAAATTAAATTTAGAGGTAGTCAAAATCGGTTTTTTTGTCGAAATTTGGCCCCCAAAATTTTTCGGGATCACATTACTTCCTTATACTACGTACAAGGAAGTAAAAAATGACAGCACATTATTATTTTATTAAATTAAGAATGAGATATCCACAGTACAGCAGATATTTAAGCAGTTTTTTAAATGACAATACTTAAAGTAGTTATAATAATGAAACTCATTTAAGAGTTTCAAAATATTCAGTATATTGTTTTATTAAATGAAAATAATAAAGTAACATCAAATTAAACAGTAAATGACGACAAAACGTTTTTCAAAAATTCATTTTATCATGGAATAAGATCGGAAATCTGATGAAAATGATAATTTTGCCACTGTTCTTTCTGTGACTCCCTCCCAACAATCAAAATCCGATCATTTTAAATCAAATAGAATAAGGAACAATATATACAATCAAGAGAGTTTAAGATTTAATTTAAAGCAAAGCTACTGATTATTGGATGATAATTTACTGCTCAAATCTAAAAAAGTAACATTTGTCTAATTTTTGCAGCAGTGACAGTGCCTAGTTTCCACAGTGTTGCAATACAGGTTAACTAATCTCGCCTATACTTTTTTTAATTTCTTATCATTTTAATCGTGAAATATATCTATTTTCCCACAGTGTAACGTGTTTCACTGTGACCCCCTTTCCCTTACATTTTACGTAAAAGTTTTAACGCTTAATTTAACATTTTAAAATCTTAAATATGTAAGTTTTGCAAACAATAGAGAACCAAGCGCGTAGCAGCCTATATTAAAAGACATCAGATTATAAGTTTTAATCATCATTTATTTATTACTCTGCCTGATTATCCTTACACTAAAATCTAAAACTTTCTTGAGCAGTATACTATATTGTTCAGTATGTTCAGTGTGCAAAGCGAAAATATTGATTTATAAATGTCATTGAAACGAGTTGTTTTCATCGATATTCACAATAGAATACATTTTTTATTAGGGCCAAATTGCTATTAATTTCAAACTTCAGAAGCGAAGAAGTAGTGTTGAACAACTTTACAAGACAAATTTAGAGCTGACGCATTAAATATGATACACTTTCCTACATAATGGAACAAGGAAGATAGGGTTGACACATGGATTATTATACGCTTTTTAACTTTGTAAAGCAAGAAAAAAAAGGCCGCGATATTTTTACGATACTCTTATAATGCATAGCAGCACTCTAAATAGAACTTAATATCTGAAAGTATTACAGATCTTATTCATTTGCATGGAAAGTGTTTTCTTTTTTTATAGTTTTAATACTTATTTTAGACTTAAATTTGAATTTTACCATATAGACCATTATTTTCAAGTATTTTTTAACTTGAAACTAGATATTTTCACATCAATAAAATTTTACTCTACTTTGAAAAATGAAGTGATTTAGGGTTTGGAAAGTGTGAATATTTCCAATGCAAAACCCGCATTCTACACTTAGAAAGTTAGTTCTTAGTTTTAAGAAAAAATGTAAAAAACATTTTACATTAGCACAATTATTGTGATATATTTGTTGCTATAAAAACTACTTGCACATAGTCCTAAACCTGTAATAATTCTAGTAAAGCTAGAAATTTAAATTTAAATTTTGAAAATGTGAGTTTTGCAAAAGTGGAGAATGCAAATTTTGCATCTACATCCTTCATGTATTAATGTTTAAGTTAAATATCGTATAATACAAGTAGAGTGGAATGTATACTGTATAGTCACTAAGTATTTATTTTAAGTATTCTAGCTGATAGTTTTAATGCTGATGATCATAGTGCAAGTTTAGGTTTTAATTTCTCAACTACTGAATCATGAAAAAATTTTGAAACCGCATTCATGAGTGTTTCAGAAGTAAGGCTTATTAATTTATCATTAATATATAAAGATTTTAGTCCAAAGTAACCGCTTTATTATTAACACGGATTACCTTAGCTTATATAGTGGAGATTACCATTATGCTATTTTAAGGTCTGTTTACTTCACTAGTGCTGCAACCTGGAAGACCGAATCAGGGCCTCAAACCGGAACTGAACTGAAAACCAAAAACCCGAAAAATCCGTTATTTTGGTCGGAACAAAAACCGGAACTGAAGCGAAAAAAAAATATCGGTTTATTTCGGTTTGATATATCTTATGTCCTTTTGTTACTGTAACCAACTTATCAACATTTTCTAATTCAACGTCAGCCATATAATTAGCATCAGTACATGTATCGTTTGTTTTCTCGTCTCTCAGAGCCTTCCTTCCATTTACGCATGCGTCAGGTCTGATTCGATTTCATCAAAATAACGGGCGAACGAATTTAGCTATGCTCCTTTACATTTAAAACCCTGTTTACACTTGAACTACCGATAAGTAGAATAGTTTCTGAAGTCCCGAATTGAAATAAAGCAAAATTGGTTAACATCATAAAAAAGCCGCCCAGGTGGTGTAGTGGCTTAAGAATCATTCTATCACGTCTTGGGTCCCGAGTTCGAATCCCGGCTTGGGCATGGATGTTATCTTGTCCGTCCCTTCATAGGGGGTAACGCTGGCCGCCCCCTGCGTGCTCCCATAATAAAATGGCCAGTAATTCGGGGCTTAGTAGTGGCAAAATGCTTGATGAGCAAGCGCCCACCCATTGGAGGAAAAAAAAAACATCATAAAAACACAACTCGCCAAAATAGAGCTTTAAAAAGTACCCACCTCAACCTATCACCCCCTTTCCGAGTGGGATCGTCTTGTTTTCACAAAGTACTTTTACGTTTCAGTTTCGCTTGAAAACTGCTTGTGGAAAGCAGATTTAATTCAGTTGATGTTGGAATTATATTTTTAACACACACACACACACAAATATAAGAATATACATAAAATAAAATTATTCATTCGGAACTGAATCGAAAACCGTTATTTTTGGCAGAACGAAAACCGGAACCGAAGCGATATATATATATTATATCTTTTAGTTGAACCGGAACGAATAAAATTACTGTTCGAAAACCTGTAAGGATTAGGCAGTTGCTACGCAAACCTTCAGCATTCATCTTATAATATGTAGGATTTTCCCCCTTTTCGTTTTGAGGCAAAGTGATTCTCCAGGTCCGAATTATCTTGTTTTTACAATATGTATCTCTGAGATTTTGAAGATTTTGAAAAATTAATAAAATCATATATTTTATATGATTTTATTAAGAGAAAATACCAAGCAAGGTTTGAATTTTCTCTTTAGCACTATAATGATGATGCTTAGTACCTTTGAGAAATTTTTATGTGTTTGTTAAAAATTAATAAAAATTTGTTTTTATTTAATATTTATTTTTGGCATTCTGAATTAAAATAAGCATACTACACATCAAAATATGCTGCGTTCTGGTAAGTTTGCTGCTAACCTTAAATAAAGAATTTTTATATCTCATAAAACGTACGAATTTTTTCTTAAATGTTGTTGTGTACAAATTCATTATTTAATATGATTTGTTATAATATTAGTCCATAATGTATTAGTCCTAAGTGTATTTTAGAACGCATGCAGTTTGTCTTAAGTAAATCATGCTACTAACTATATTAAAAGATATTCACTTGATTAATGATAAAGCAAATATTGTACCTTTCCCTAATATTCTTATATCTCAATATATTTTGTGGAGATAACTAGATATTAGATTAAAACAATATTTACTTAACTAAGTAGTATATAAACAGCTAAAATCACTTCTGCTGTATAAATGCGCTTAAATCCCACATTTTATAACATTAAACAGCTTATCGTTTACCGATTGAAAATATCTAATTAGTTTATGGCTTTATCTAAGATTTAGAAAGTGTCTGGCGTTATCGTAATTCCAATACACTTTTTTTTTTTTAATTCAATAACGCTTATTCGCATGGGTAAAATTAGTTAGCAGATGCCACCCTTATCTGCCGAGTCACTTTCACAGTTTTTCAATTTATGAACAGACTTTAAATTCTGGTGTCTGGTTTCAAGTAGATTACTGTGAAAATGGAGATATGATTTCTTAAATTATAACGGCATTTATTCGTCAAGGTATCGCACGAATATTCACCGTGATTAATTCATTGGCCGATTTGTAATGAATTTTAGTCAGTGACAATGGTTTTTTACGTTGGTATCTGCCTACGGAGCACTTTTTTTTAAATGAAATATTTTGATTTAGTTTATGCATTTTTATTTGAAAGGTCACAAAACAAGACAGAAACAATAATTTATTTTACAAAATTTCCATAACTCTTAAAAAATTGCATTTTTGAAGAAAATTTTAACAAAATTTCATAATTACGCGAACTACTGCACCCTGCACTTTTCTCAAAATTTAGGAATTTCCTTCGCACAGTATACTCCTATAACACTTTTCTGTGCTTTCTACCAAAAGTTTTATTATATTTTAAAAATTCACTAAAATATGGTCAGTTATGTACAAAAACGTTGAAATGTTTGAAAAAAAAAATTTTTTTCGTCTAAAAGTACCTGTACGCTTATTAATTTCATACGTATAACTTAATTTTTGCTACAATTCACACTTTAATATCAATGGAATGTTTATGGAAAATTTCATTAATGTATCTTGAACATTTTTAGAAAAGTCACAGTTATCTTGACGGAAAGGTCATAAAAAAGACAGTTTTCAGAAAACGCATTTAAAGATTTTATTTTAACATCGATGTTCAACCGGAAGGGACATTAAAACAGCTGTATCTCCCTTTCTAATTATCGTAGAAACAAAAGTAAGACAATTTTCGAATCTTAAGGATGTGCTCTTTCAAATAAAGCAGCAATTAAAAATTTTTCCGGCAAAATGGTTTTTTAGATGTAAGCAGATACTTTAATCGATCTGTTACACGAGGTTTCCCAAAAAGGTCGTATTAGGCTTTAAATGTATAACTATTACAGATACGTGGACAGTTTAATGTGCAAAAATGTTCAAAATACGGTAGAGAAAAGATTACGTTAAAAAAAATCCTCCCGTAAATTTTCAAAACGTTAATTAATATTGTAAAAAATTTGATTTTGGCTATGATTATGGACGGAAGACAGGATGTGAGGGAATTGGAATGGCGTCGAGTTCTCAAAGCTCGGGAAAGTTGCAAGATGAAAAGAATTAGAGACTTTAGAATGCCAACACTTCAACGCGACTGATTATGTAGACATGATTCAGTGGAATCTTTGTAAGGTCACTCCGCCACCATTGTTAAGGAATGTGCCTGATGAACATATAGAAGGAATGATGAAAACTGGCAGGCAGTGGATTTCGGACTTCAATAGATTTCCATGTCACACCCAAGCTGTGGAGCGTTGCGTGAAACTTGTACCAAGGCCAGCAAAAGTGTGTGCGGAACTGAAGCTGGAGACGGTTATATAAGAAGTACTCTGTTATCAAGGTCTATTACGCCGGAATTTTCATCAAAAGTTGCTTTCAATGTGTATCAGTTCCACAAGCAATAATATGGAAGGTTTGGATAAAAGTAAAAAGGGCAGTAAAAACATTTGCAGCAATCTTATGAAAATACGTTTTTAGAAAATACTATTTTTAAGATTTTTAGAAATATGGTAAATGTTTTAAACACACATATATATGTCTATATAAAATGTTTTCCTGACTTTTAACACCTTTACCTATGCGTCGCGAACTATTGTATTTGAAATGTATTATTCAGATCTTTAAAAACCACTTCTCGGGAAAAAAAAATTCTTAATTTTTCGACATTTCAAAATAAATGCGTGATCATATTTTTTTTTTCACATTTTTTAAAATTTATAAGTAAGACAAGTTTTTTTAACAAGTCGTTTTCGAATAGATATCTGCATATCCTACTACTCATCTCCATCTCCCACAGACGCAGGCAGTCGTCTTATTGAATTCAAAATATGGATTTAACGCTAATCTTTAAGGCTATCTGAGCTCAATTAATACTGAATAATCAAGGGTTTTTATTTTTGTCCTCGTACTGTTAGTTTTACCATACGCGACCTGACCTAACACTTTTCAAATTTGAAACGTTTTATTATTTTACTCACTCACTCACTCAAAAAAAAATCATCACTCATTTTCTTATTTTTTTTAATATTTCAAAGTGAAAGCGTGATCGGAAGATATATTTTTTATAAAAAAAATTTTACGGTTTTTCTTGTCTAAATGTGTAACAACTTTTTTACACTAGCCGTTTTCGAAAAAATAAAAAAAAAGTTTTTTCGGCGCACCCCACCCCACAACCCTAAATCCGGTACAGCAATTATAACAGCAAAACGGATGGTAATAGTCCAAAATACTAAGACAAAATTTAGCAACATCTTAGCGACTTCCATCTGAGCCACACGAGTCACAGTCAAAGATGCAACCCGTAAGCTTCAATTACTTATCTGCATAACGTAGTTCTGAGGGAGTTGTCGAAGGTCGATCACGAAACATTCCCTTGGCCGTTTACATCACGTATAGTTGGTTAATAAAATCCTTGAGTTACGCTGAAGACTTAGAAAACAGGCAGACGACTCGAATTCTGAAAAGCTACGTTTATTGAAGGTATCAGCGAAACAGTCTTAAAGAAAACAACTTCAATTACGTACAGTACATTGCTTTTGTAGAAAATAACACCAGGAACATATCTAAACGTTCCGGCCACACGGCGTACCGGAGTTCCATAAAAAAAAGAACACAACCTCCTCAAGCGGAGAGCTGTCAAGAAGTGTACTGAAAAATTCATACAAAACTGCCAGCTCTTTACAGGTTGGCGAGTAAAATATGAGCGCTCATAAGGCACAGCCCCACATGACAACCATCGTCCGGTAGGCGTAATAAATATAAAAATTTGAAACAAACGGATTAAATGAATATCGCCAAGACAGAAGTGCCAGAATTTGGCGAATGCCAATACAAAAGTCTACAACCCCGTGAGAAAGCAAAGATGGACGAACGGGAGGCACCAAGAACTTACACAGCATATGCTAAAGCGAAATTTATTTAGAAGGGGTACCCCGAAAATCCCAGACACACCGTCGCGTAAAAGAAAGACCGAAAAACAAAGTGGAGAGAGAGATTAATACGGAATACGAAATTTTGATTTAGAACAACGAAACATAGGAACATTATTTTAGACACGAAAAATATGTGAACTTCGTCACAGTAGTGACGTATTGATGAATGCGTTGTAAAAGCACTATCTCCTCTATTTGATGAATTTCCGTTTCTTTTTCTCCGGTCAATTGTAGAACCTTCCTCGGATTCAACGAAATTATTTCCTCTTCCTCAGATTTTAGGAAAGAATTCAGGAAAATATAACGTTTCAAAGGAAATTATTCGTTGAAAAATGAGGAATAAATTAATATAAAGACGTACCCTCAAAAATTATTTCATCAATTCACGGAAAATTTTCTGGCAGCAGTGCAGCCGGAATATCTCCGTTATTTGACGAAAACCAGTTTCCTTTTTTCTCCCATCAATTGAAGCAACTACTTCAGATTAAACGTTTTTTCTTCTTCTTCAGATTTCGAGAAGAAAAATTCACTGAAATATTACTAGAACAGAAATTATTCGCTGAAAAATACGGGATAAATTAGTGCATACAGACGATTTTTTTTAATGAAATTGTTGATTGCACGATGCACGTATAGCCACAATTAAACCCTTGTTTAACCTGTTCGCGCTCACCATTCGAAAGACTCAACGGAGAAGACTCTCCTTCTTTGACTGATGCTGCTTTTCCAGAATAGTTCTTTGAGTGCTAAGTCGAAACACAGCGATTCTGGAAAGCAGGTAAGAAGTAGAGTCTCCATCGTATCTGTCTAATGACGTGAGAAAACAGATTAATATGGGTTCGAGATTAAAAATGAACTGGTAAAAGAAAAAAAGGTTTAATCATGTCTAATAATATGCTTTGCCCTAGTTATGGACCCTTCCTTGAAACCTTTCTGGATCAAGGAAGCCTCTTGAATATAACTTCAAGTAAATATAGATCAAGTATATCAAGTAAAATGATTTTAAGAGGCAGAAAAAAGTATGTGTAAGACCAACTGGAATGCGCAGTTTATCGAGCACATATGAAGTTTCGGCAATTCACGAGCGGTAGGACCTTTTGGAATTTCGCCACGTGTGGTCCATGAACAGTTCTGCTATTCGGGAGTGTACGGAAAAAAACCCCAACGAAATCATATCCTAACATATTTTATTTCGTGTACCAGGATCATGAGATTATGTTTTAGAACTATCGTCTTTACTTTGTAGGAATAATGTGTTGAAATACCGTAATAGTTTTCGACTGTAATCATTAATCAATTGATGCATTTAGACTTTATTAATTTGGCGTATTTAATATTTATTCTACCAGAAAGTACAGATAACATGCTCCTCCGCTATATTAACGCAACAAGTATCGAATTCTCGTGATGTCTATTCCACATTCACTAGTATATAAACCAATTTCTTCAGTTTGAATCTCTCTCACTTCGCATTCACAGCTTTGTACCTAAACAAGCAAACTATGCTCTGCTACCGGTGCTACTTTTTAAAAACGGATCTCCGAAATTCCGTATTAATCTCCGAGGCACAAGACAAGTCAGAAAATTTTATTAAAAGTCATGTCAGACACCGGAGAAGCGAGAAACATTACATACATGCATATCTTTTTCCTGAAATGCGCCAATGTGGAACTTCCTTGGAAGCGTTTTATTAAACAGAAGAGAATAGACGCAGGTTGAACGGAAAATTCCATAGGTCGGCGAAGGAAATACGGCAGATTAATCTTGAATGGAGAGTTCAAGAAGAATTTGCTTTCATACAGATTTTAATAATTGGTTCAGAAGTAAGATTAGAAAGGGAATGCACACATAAAGAAGTTATTAATAAGTGGATTTAGAGAGTTTTTTTTCCTTATCTTTATCTCAACTTATTAGCAACACATTCGTAACCAAAAACTAAGTATTTGTGATCGGAATTATCGCTACAACAGAAATGAAGTGTTACTCCCACATTATTTTTCAATATTTTAGAATGAATGCAGTTCAAAAAAAGAGAGATAAACTTTTCTAAACGCATAGATTATAAAATACATTCCAACACAATTATTTTATACTATTACAAAAATCATTAAGTACTCGAAACAGTTGGGATATTAGAAAAAAAAAAGTTGTATTCAACGAATATGCCAGAAAATTGTACCACCGGTACTACAAAAAGTACTTGAATTTTCTCGGAAATCTAGAGAGCCTTCGACATATGTCAGATTCATTAATCGTTCTACATCTACGGGTGATACTTGTAGACTTTCTCAAGGCCTCGGCCACTTTGTTTTCTATTCAGTCCTGTAAAATTGGGTGAGACGGCTATATCCAAAGAGATTCAAGAGCCTTTTCGGTGGTCGGTAAGTCGCTCAACTTATCAGTCGGTATTCCGACACTGCAAAAAATTTCAGTCATAAATAACGGTATATATACAGGCAGCAATGGTATCAGTATATATACTGCAGATTTCATTCATGGTATATGTACCGTAAAATATTTTATGGTATATATATAGTAAAAGGCGTTTTGAACTAACAATTTTTAACTAGCCATACATTATACAACTGCAATTCATCACAATAATTTTACTTTTAGCATTTTTTACTTTGCAAACCATAGAATCGAACCCTCGACCTACGACAGAGAGGCTGTTGCTCTTCTCCACGAGACGCAATTCGACTTGCTCGCGATGACTAAACGTTGAAGTGAAGGTTATTTTAGTCGCAGAATGACACTTGGATGGGGGGACGCTTTTCGTGAAATTTACAATTTGAAATTCGTGAGAAAGCGTTGTCCATTTATTATTTAGACAGTCAAATTATTGGGCTCGCAAGAAATTAATTTCAATTTACCCACATGTATGTTCAATATTGTTCCAGAATACTCTGCTTGTTTCCGGGGTTCGTCGTTCTAAAGTCCAGTTGGTGTAAAGTTCTAGTAAAAAGTCCACTGGTCAGGATGGAACACAACTTTATTGCTTCAAGAATTTCGTAGAACAATCAGCTGTACAAAATTCACAAGCACAATGAAGCAGCAATGTGCTTTTAACAGTCCGCTTAGATCAGAAGCTCTCACAAATGCTGTATATCTCACACAAAATAAAACACTGTCACAGGCAAAAATTCAGTGAAAATATTCAATTGATATCGTACACAATCCCTTAAGATACAGCATTGAAGAATTGACACACAGCACTTTTAAAACAGCTTCAAAAAGCAAGCTAAAACACAGCTTCTATAGCACTATCAATTCATAAAGCAAGCGTACTCACTCAGAGAGCTTCCACAATACGGGTGCTGACTTACACTGAACTATCGGGGCTGCGAGCAGTTTCCAGAAAAGTCTATTTCTTGAGGATTCTACTTAAAGCGTGAATTTTGATTACGTCATAGAAGAGAAATGTTAGGTTATTATGTGTTTTTAATGCAGGAAACACAACTTCTAGGACCCATTGGGAAAATCGCGCCAAATGACCAAAAAGTCGCCAAGCTTGGCGACTTTTGGCGAAATATCGCCAAATTTAGCGCCAAAAATAAGTCCCCAAATGTGAAGAGATCGAAGCCCTAGGACCAATATTTCTCGAGATTTCTAGAAGCCCCATAGAAAAACATACGGGAAAGCGAAACCTCCGTATCTCCGGTTCTAGTAGGCCGATTTTGATGCAACAAAAAGCAAAATTATATATTTGAAGCGTAGAATACGAATTTTAAACTATTTTAAGCCCCAGAACAGCGGGTTGCCCCAAAAATTCGTAACAATTTTTATTCTTAAGCAACTTGACCAATCGGTTTAGAGCTTCTAAAATGCCTGAAAATTATTCTTTTACTGGTTTATCGTTTCCCTATTTGAAATTTAAAAAAAAAGAAATTTCTAAGCCATTCCAACATTTATGAATAGGATTTGAAATACTCTTTATAAAAATGAATTCTGTATTAAATTCGAATTTTCCCGAGTTCCATTTCATCCCCCAAAATTTTAGTTTCGATTTGATGAGACCCCCGAAACAAAATCCTGACTACGCTATGCTCTAATACTTTCCAAATACTGCACATGCGCATAGGAATACTGGCGTACTTTAAGGATCAAATACTGGAGAATTACCTTAGTTTTAAAGTAAGAAGAAAAATGGTGAAAGTACTGTAACGTTTACAGTCCATATGCTGTAATTTTACGAAACTTTTTAGTGTAAGAGGACTTCCTCCGCTGATCCTTGTAGAGAGACTACAAGTTCGCTGGTCTTAAAGCCATCCGTCCATCTTTTCGTAGAGCTCAAATCTTCGAACTGAGTCTTGAAAACTGTCCAAGATGTTTGGCAGTCGAATATCAAGTGTTTCGCCACCGGTCTAAGACACGTTTAAATTCGGCAACAAATTTAACTAATTTTAGAAATATTCAACTAGTTTAGTGTTAGTTTGTACAATATATGTTACTTAAAAAATTATAAATGTTATTAAAGTGCTTGTGATACGAAATGAACTCTTATAAATAATCTTTTTCAAATTGAAGCCAAATAAACAATTTCGATAATATCTTTATTGTTTTACATACGCAGGGTAATTCAAAATTAGAGGGACAAACTTCTAGAGAGGTAGGTTACAAGAAGACGGTTCCGCATCACATAGCGATGTGGGGTTGGAAACGTTGTCTTCATGTACCGGTTAATAATCCCTTTAGAAGAAGTGTCCAAATAATGGTGAACTTTTCGATCACGGTTTTTCAAAAACTAATGCATCTTTCACAGAATGCACTTGATTAAAATTGTTAGTTCAGATTTTTTTTCATTGCATTGATGAAATTGTCGGGGGAGAGCCCTTTGTTTATGAAACTTGGTTAAGAAGTAAGAAGAACACTTAACAATTATTCCAAAAGCATTATTAACAAATACATGAAGACGGTGCTTCCGACATCACAATCCTGTGTGATTCTGAACTGTCTTGGAGTGTCCTACCCCTTCTAAAAGTTTGTCCCTCTAATATTGAATCATCTTTATATTGAATTCCGAAAACGCAATATAATATAAATGGGGTAAACGAAATAGAATTCGAAAAGGATTGAAATATTAAAATCATCCTTTTGTGTATTCTTTTCGTTATTTTTGATTTGTTTTCCTTTAATTCCAATATTATACTCGCTCACTTCACTAGGCTTCATCTAATTCTACGTGAGGAGACATTTTTTTATTCTTCTTTTCAAGTCTTCGAATATTAGGAAAGAGGCATACTTAAAGCTAGATTTCTCCAATTAATAAATCAGTTTAATAATTTTTCTACGATCAGACACATAAAAGTAAACTATCTTGAACTTTCCGAGAATAAAGTGAATGAACTTTCCGAGAATTTTCAAAAGCATTTACCTTTCACTGTTCTACAGGAATCGACCTATCGCTTGCTATTAACTATGTAAATACTCTCATTAAGAGAGCGTCGAGGCACATTCAGCTGTACATTAATATTTATAATTTCCGAACCATACTGAAATTATCATTCTGGGGTGTTAAAGCATATATGCGTTAAAGGGTAAGGCGAAGACAACTCAATGTTAATATCGGAGAACCCGTTTTGTACTAAGAGTTTTCCACATTCATTTCTACAGAGGAGATTAAAACGAAAATTTTCTGTTTGAAGTTGAACAAGTAGGTAATAGTGATTAGGCCGATAAGCTGAATTAAAAAGAATATAACAGGATTAATTAAAGGAGTCGTAATTTTCATGAACACTGAGATCCTTTGATAAATTGCAGAATTAAGGATGTATTTGATGCTTTTCTTTTTATAATTGACTAGCTGAAGTACCCGTTCTTCGCACGGGAATGAATGGACTTTTTGATATTACGATTTGTGGTGATTACTATTCATTGTAATAAACAGATATAGCAAAGTGGATATCGCATTATATTGTGTCCAATAATCACGCATACCGAATTGCAAGGCAATCGTTTGTACGGTGCAGAAGGCCATGCGGCGTAGCGCAATCTAGTGGCGAGTTTTAGCAAAACGGATACGGCGAAAATATTTTTCGCATTCAGATATCGATGTATACGAATTTTCATGACTATCCGCTGGACAGTCCTGAAGTTCATGTGTTGACGCGAAATCTAGTGGCAAGTTATAGGAAAATGGATAGCGCCAAACTCTTCCCCGTGTTCAAATATCTATGTATACCTATTTTCATAGCGATTATTTGCACAGTCAAGAAGTGATACACTGCAGGGCCATCTAGTGGTTCAATAAAGTAATGATTTGCTACAGCGCCGTCAAGTGGCGAGTTATAGCAAAATGGATAACGCCAAAATATTCTCATTGTTCAAATAGCTATGTATACTGATTTTTATAGCGACCGTGTTCAACTATCTATGTATACCAATTTTCATAACGATCATTTGCACAGTCAAGAAGTGATACACTGCAGGGCCATCTAGTAGTTAATTAAAGTAATGATTTGCTACAGCGCCGTCAAGTGGCGAGTTATAGCAAAATGGATAACGCCAAAATATTCTCATTGTTCAAATAGCTATGTATACTGATTTTCATAGCGACCGTTTGAATGGTAAAGAATTTGGCCTGCTGCAGCGTCATCTAGTGGCGAGTTAAAATAATAATGCATTGCAGTGTCATCTAGTGGTGAGTAACATCAAAAGGAACGCAGTTAGAATATATTCTTCGTGCTCAAATGTGTAAGTATAAAAAATTTTATATCGATCGAACGGTATAGAAGTTGATGCTTTGCAGCGCCATTTAGCGGCAAGTTACAGCAAAATGTATAGTGAAAAATATTCTCCGTGTTCTAATATTCGCGTGTACCAAATTTCATCGAAATCAGTTGGACGATATTCGCATAGCAAACGGCTAAACGGAATAGAATTCAACGTTGTGCTGCGGCACCAAGTGGCAAGTTAAGGAAAACGGATAGCATAAAAACCTTCTCCATCATAAAAGACTTAGGTGAACCAAATTTCATCGTGCAACGGTGCTCAACGGTGCTGGAGTTTTTCAACCTCATAAACACATACCAACATTCATTTTTATCTATAACCAGTGTTATTATATATACCAGTCTCAAATAAAATCCAGTTTCAAATCTAAGCCTCGCCAAAGTGCCAACATACGCCATTTTGCAAGAGTTTTTTCAGGGAATCATTCGAATCATTGACTTAGCAGCAATCAATATGGGAAATGGTTCGACCGCCAAAGAGTAGCACGCATTTATTTGAAAATTGGAATTCCTTAATACAGCCGATTTTTTTTTAAATTATCAACTATAATGTGTTTTATTCATCGTTACTCCGATGTACTAAATGAGAAGATTTCAATTTTCTGAAATTTGGCGGAATTCCCCCAACTTAAATCAATGTAATAAATTGGCGAGAATTCTGAAGTTAGATCGCTTGAATACCTTAATAACTGCATTATTTCTTCACGGATAATTAAAATTTAACGCTGTATTATAATAAAACCTTTGCACTTGTTTTCAAAAATCTATTTCCTTAAGCTCTCAATAAATTGCGCCAAGCCGAAAACTGTGCAAACCGCTAGAACTCACTTACTCAAAATCCATATTTCAGCCATTTTATTTTTTCGCCAAACTAAAAAAATTTACACATTAGCCTCGGAAATCTTCAATTCTTATTGTTTTGCGTGTAAAGCATAACATTACTGCTCTGATTTCCCTTGCACACGATATTATAATTTTAAAAAAATAACCTTACGAATATAAACTAACAAAAAAAAATCATTATTATTCTTTTATTTTTACTTTGAGAATTTAAAACATTTTATTCGGCAAAATCGCCACACATGGCAACCACGATCCTTATTTCACACTTTTTTCACTACAGGGGGTTACAATTACGGAAAGATTTTTGCTTGAAGAGCATAAAAAATCTCTTAAATTCCGGGAACGGGTGGACTTTCAAAGTTTTAAAGTGGACTACGATTTATTCTATATTATTTTACATATCTGTGCTAAATTTCAGGCCGATAGGTGCATTTTTGTGGATTTGCATACGAACGACATTTTATTCGGCAAAATCGCCACACATGGCAACCACGATCCTTATTTCACACTTTTTTCACTACAGGGGTTACAATTACGGAAAGATTTTTGCGTGAACAGCATAAAAAATCTCTTAAATTCCGGGAACGGGTGGACTTTCAAAGTTTTAAAGTGGACTATGATTTATTCTATATTATTTTACATATCTGTGCTAAATTTCAGGCAGAAAGGTCCATTTTTGTGGATTTGTATACGAATCAAATCCACAAACAAACAAACAAACAAACAAACAAACAAACAGAATTTCATTTTTATTTATAAGATATATATAAATATATTGTATGGTATTTAGAAGTGTTTCTCATCCACTGGTTTGCAAGCCGGTAGTAGTCCGCAAGACTATAAAATGGCCTTTTAAAAATTACTTAAACTTATCAACTACTTACCACAAATCTAAACACATAAACACGAGCACACATTAAAATTATATTTTATTATATATGATTTAATAAATAAATAACCTATTTGAGTATTTTTACTTCCTTCTACGTAGTATAAGGAAGTAATGTGATCCCGAAAAATTTTGGGGGCCAAATTTCGACATAAAAACCGATTTTGACTACCTCTAAATTTAATTCAAAAATTTTTTTATATGCATCTCATCGTAGGATAGCATGTACGATCATATTAACGCGTCTGCAACTCATTTTGACCAGTGGCGAGTCTACTGTGGCCAGTTTTTCCATTCCGTCTGTACGTACGTACGTATGTATGTAACTCGCATATCTCAAAAACTATGGGTCGTAGAATGTTGAGATTTGATATTTAGGATTGTTCTATGATCTAGTTGTGCACCTCCCCTTTTGGTCGCAATCGAATGAATAGTTTATGTACAGGACCGTCCAAAAGATTCGAAATACATTACGCTCTATGGGCCGAAATTCATTAAACTCGCCTAACTCAAAAGCTATTAGGCCTAGAATGTCAAAACTTCATATGTTGGATAGTTGTAACATCTAGGGTTGCACCTCCCCTTTTGGTTCCATTCGACTGGATAGTTTATCTACAGGACTGCCCAAAACATTCGAAATACATTACACTCAATGGGCCGAAATTCATTAAACTCGCATATCTCAAAAACTGTTAGACGTTGAATGTTGAAACTTTATATTTAGGATTGTTGTAACATCTAGTTGTGCACCTCCCCTTTCGGTTCGATTCGACTGAATAGTTTATCTACAGGACCGCCCAAAAGATTCGAGATACATTACGCTCTATGGGCCGAAATTTATCAAAGCGTTTTTTAGAGGTATTGGGCAATTTCAAACGACTCAGAAGTGATATATGCTGTAAAGAGTTAGAAAATGAATTTCTCCATTAAAAAAATCTAATGTGTCCAACACATGACTTCCTTGCACGTCTATTAAATCAAAAATGTTTTTTACGCACTTCCTCTAAACTTATTTGTTTGAAAGATATAAAATATCAATAATAGTAAGATATAGCGATTTCTAGCCAAACATTTCGATATCGACAAGCTGAGTTCAATTTGAAAGATTTCTTTCTGACACTTTATTTGGCGATATTTCACCAAAAGCCGACAAACTTGAAATAGTCAGAGAGATTTTGGGGATAGCCAAAGTAGTCATTGACCACAGACTTTCAATGAATTGAATGCATCCACACACCTTAATGTATTTAAAGTCATTTGGCTCACCCTGTAAATAAATTCCCAGTCGATTGCAGTCAAAAAAGATATTGAAAACCGTCAGATATTATAATATAGTTCTAAATACAAAAGTTCAAAATTCTACGGGTTAAAGTTTTAGAGTTATACAAATAACGACATAATTTTTGGCGCCAAATTTGGCGATATTTAGCCGAAACTCATCAATGTCGACGACATTTGGCGAGATATTAAGCATGGACCAACAATGACAGATTATCGCCAAATTTGGCGAAATTGCGCCAAAACTCGCCAAGAACGATGACAAATGGCGATACTTTGGGCATGGACCAAATGACTGACTATCGCCAAATTTGGCGACATTTCGGCAAAACTCGCCAAGGTCGAGGACAGACGAAGAGATTTTGGGCATGTACCAAACAATGACTGTCTACAATTGTATTATATTGAAGATGTCCATAGACATTAAAGTACTGAAATTCTTTTCGGTGGTCCTGTAAATAAACTCTCCAGTAGATTTAACCAAAAATCGACATGCACAACTAGATGTTACAACAATCTTATATATGAAATTTCATAATAGTTTTTGAGATTTGAGAGTTAAATATGCACACACGTACACAAAAAAGTCGCCAAGCTTGGCGACTTTTGGGATAGTTCTTGAGGGAGGCACGTGACCGTGGTCGGACCATTACCTAACTTATGTGGTAGGATGGCATTGTGCTTGAAATGGATGAATCTCCTAAAATTGCCATTGACCCTAATGTATTGGAAATCTTCTGAGTGTTCCTGTAGCAGAACTGTAAATGATAAAGACACTTTTTTTAATGGAGAAATTCATTTTCTAACTCTTTACAGCATATATCACTTCTGAGTCGTTTGAAATAGCCCAATACCTCTAAAAAACGCTTTGATGAATTTCGGCCCATAGAGCGTAATGTATTTCGTATCTTTTAGGCGGTTCTGTAGATAAACTATCCAGTCGAATGGAACCGAAAGGGGAGGTGCACAACTAGATGTTACAACAATCCTAAATATAAAGTTTCAACATTCTACGCCTCATAGTTTTTGAGATATGCGAGTTTAATGAATTTCGGCCCATTGAGCGTAATGTATTTCGAATCTTTTGGGCGGTGCTGTAGATAAACTATCCAATCGAATGGAACCAAAAGGGGAGGTGCACAACTAGATGTTACAGTTATCCAAAATATGAAGTTTCAACATTCTTCGCCTAACAGTTTTTGAGATATGCGAGTTTAACGAATTTCGGCCCATAGAGCGTAATGTATTTCGAATCTTTTGTGCGGTCCTGTACATAAACTATTCATTCGATTGCGACCAAAAGGGGAGGTGCACAACTAGATCATAGAACAATCCTAAATATCAAATCTCAACATTCTACGACCCATAGTTTTTGAGATATGCGAGTTACATACATACGTACGTACGTACGTACGTACAGACGGCATGGAAAAACTCACCACAATAAACTCGCCGCTGGTCAAAATGAGTTGCAGACGCGTTAATAGGATCGTGCATGCTAGCCTACGATGAGATGCATCGAAAAAATTCTTAAAATTAAATTTAGAGGTAGTCAAAATCGGATTTTTTGTCGAAATTTGGCCCCCAAAATTTTTCGGGATCACATTACTTCCTTATACTACGTACAAGGAAGTAAAAAGTGTCTTTATCATTTATAGTTCTGCTACAGGAACACTCAAAAGATTTCCAATACATTACGGTCAATAGCAATTTTAGGGGCATTCATCCATTTCAAGCACAATACCGTCCTACCACATAAGTTAGGTAATGGTCCGACCACGGTCACGTGCCTCCCTCAAGAACTATGCCAAAAGTCGCCAAGCTTGGCGACTTTTGGTGTGCGTGTGTGCATATTTAACTCTCAAATCTCAAAAACTATTATGAAATTTCAAATATAAGAATGTTGTAACATCTAGTTGTGCATCTCGATTTTTGGTTCCAATCTACTGGAGAGTTTATTTACAGGACCACCGAAAAGAATTTCAGTACCTTAATGTCTATGGACATCTTCATTATAATACAACTGTAGACAGTCATTGTTTGGTACATGCCCAAAATCTCGCCGTCTGTCCTCGACCTTGGCGAGTTTTGGCGAAATATCGCCAAATTTGGCGATAGTCAGTCATTTGGTCCATGCCCAAAGTATCGCCATTTGTCATCGTTCTTGGCGAGTTTTGGCGAAATATCGCCAAATTTGGCGATAATCTGTCATTGTTTGGTTTATGCTTAAAATCTCGCCAAATGTCGTCGACATTGACGAGTTTCGCCGAAATATCGCCAAATTTGGCGCCAAAAATTATTTCCTATTTTGTATAACTCTAAAACTTTAACCCGTAGATTTTTTAACTTTGTATTTAGAACTATTGTAATATCTAACTGTTTTCAATATCTTTTTTGACAGCAATCGACTGAGAATTTATTTACATGGTGAGCTAAATGACTTTGAATACATTGAGGTGTATAGATGCATTCAATTCATTGAAAGTCTGTGGTCAATGACTACTTTGGCTATCCCCAAAATCTCGCTGACTATCTCAAGTTTGTCGGCTTTTGGTGAAATATCGCCAAATAAAGTGTCAGAAGGAAATCTTTCAAATTGAACTCAGCTTGGCGATATCGAAATATTTGGCTAGAAATCGCTAAACCTCACTATTATTGATATTTTATCTCTTTCAAACAAATAAATTTAGAGGAAGTGCGTCGAAAATATTTTTGATCTAATGGACGTGCAAGGAAGTCATGTGTTGGACACATCAGATTTTTTATATTGGGCTTACGCTGATCCATGAAATAATTTTCTTATTTTCGCTGGTCTGAAGGGATAAAATTTTAGTAAACATTTTTATATAGAATATATGAATAGATAAACATATTTAGAAATAGTTATATTATTCTTTTAGATACTTAATAAATTTTAGAACTAGCATAATTGAAGTATAGATAATGAGTACAGTTGAGAAAGGGCTCGAAGTTAGAAAGCATTTCTTTTTTTGCGTGTGTGTGTTTTCCTTCAGTTATTGCTTTGCCATTTTGCATTTAATTATACATTTTCGCTCCATTTCAGTATGTTTTGTTCAATTCTACCGGAGGATATATTCTCTTAATTCTGCTTTTCTCGCTTTTGAACATTAGAAATAGACATTCATAGCGACACTCCTGGGATTAAGAAATCCGCCAAATAATTTTTCCTTGATTCAACACATCAAAGCTTTGAACGCACTTAATCTTTCTCAATCCTATTGACATTCGAACTAGCACTCTGTTAATTATGTAAATATTCTCAATGCGTAAGTGTTGGAAGACAGCCAGCTGTATATTAACATTTGCAGTTTTCAAATAATATTGAACTTGTCATTCTTTGGTATTAATTCATGGATGTAAAAGAGAGGGGGAGCGAGAGAGAGACAGACAGAATATTCAGTTTTAATCTTGTTACGGAAGGATTTGTGCAGGATCTTAAGGCATTTCTTGTGACAGAGATGGCTTAAAGCTAGATTTTTTTTTTCTGTTTTTAGCTAAACATCTAAACATCGACAATTTAATCGATACGGTGGAGTGAATGGAACAGCAAAGGTTTAATTAAATAAGTCTTAATTTTCGAAACTGGTGGAATGGGTCTTTAGATAGCTTTAAAATTTGTGAGTGTATTCAACGTGGTTTTTTCGTAAGAGATTTGTTCGTGGCAGGTGCTCTTTTGTGCTTTCTATGTGGCAAATGTGTTATCAGATTGGGATAGGATGCGAGAATGGGTCACGTCACTAAGCGAATGATGTACAGCTACTCGCGCTGTTTCCGGAGGTACCTTCCACTATTCAGATCTTTATAATTTAATGTCGGCACCTTTAATAAACTGTTAATATCAATCGATAGGACATGCAGTTTATTTAATGAAAACACAAGCATCCGATTACATACCCGATAACCTTAAAAGCCTTCTTACCTTATGTGTTATCTGTCTACTTTCTACGAAATTGGACAAAATGCCAATGAAGTACTGATACTAATTAGTTGTTATGCACGCGAGAACAATAATTTTTACTTCGTATGTTGTAATTTTGTCATTGTTTTATGTTTTTTTACTAAGCTAGTAAATTAATGTGTAGTAAATTAATGTATCGCACCTTCATGAACCTGCACCACACAGTCACCTCTTCAGAATAAAGAAATACTAGTTTATGAGCAAACGGTTTTCCCCTGTCCATATTCTGCAATTCTGAGAATTGACATGTTTTAGGAGATAGGAATGGTTTTCTTCTATCAACAAAATGTTACATGATCATTCATTTTTTACTTTCATGCGAGTAAGAATTCAAGATCAAAAGTTTGTCTTACTAATAAGTCAGCTGTAACAGCTCCTGAACATCAATATTCTTTAAATGATAGGAGAAATGAAGAATTTTTATTCGATTTCATGCATCGTACTCTCATTTATTTTCAAAGTTTGAGCAATTTTCCATGCACTGCACGTTTATACAGCTCTGCTCGCCTCTTCCTGAAATCCTGTGGCCACATCTTCTACAGACATAAAAGCAATTTTCTCCCTCTGCCAGATTTCATTTCAAAAGAACATGTCTCTTTGAATTTCTTAATAATTTCCACTAGACCTTCGCCAGGCATCCGACCACACCCTTTTTCCCATACCCTTTATGGTCTAAAATTTCTTCAAAGTACTGGCATACCTGTCACCGTTCTTGTAAAATTACTTCACAAGAGCGCCACCTTCCACGGAAATAGTCATGACGAGCTTCCCAGATATAATATGAGGAAATCCTAACGTACCCTACCCTGCATTTACATAACAAATGCAACGTGTCGTGTGCATGACTCGTCTTTTATTTTTCAGATTATGGAGCTTAAAGCACCACCTATTGCTAAAATTTTGAACTATTTTTCTCTTAACGCCATACCATTTCCTCCATCTTCGAGAACATTCAGCTCGAATTTCAGGGCATAGAGAACTGTCATGGAAATAAATAACCACTGCTAGGAATGACCTAAAATTCGAGTTAGATATACTCGAAAGAGGAAATGGTATAGCATTAAGAGAAATTGAGCAGTGGTTCTTTATTTACAGCATTTCGTAAGTTAAATTATAATCAATCTGTAGAACGATGGCTGCCTAGTAATACTGCAAAGAGATTCACTATAACCGAATAATTTCGTGGACCTAGATGTACAGAAATAAATAAATAGCCACAGAAAAGTCAATTTGAGATGAATAACTGACATCACGTAGGGGTAGGTGGCCCAAAATGATTCTACCGGGTAAAACGACCTACATATGTTTTTTTAGATAGAGGTAGAGCTATCTACCGGGTAACACATAGACTAAGTTGTGCAAAGTGAAGAAGAAGCAATGGCAATATTCAGGTGGTCACAGTATTTCGCATTTAAATATAATTCTTCTAAAAATTGGGTTTATAACATCTGTTAACAGGTAATCACTATCTTCCCTAGATATTTGGATATACAGTCTTTCGTATACATAAATATGACTTGGCTTACTGAATAGAGTATGTTTTTAGATTAAAAATGCACTTGCTAAGTTTGTTGTGTTTCTCGGCGTCATCCAATAATATTACCTAAAGTGGACAGCCATATTGCCGGGTAAAATGATCCATCGACTGAAGACACACCAAGACCGGGTCCTAGGAATCATGGCAGGGCTTTAACCATTCTAAAAATCTGATGTGGACAACACATGACTTCCTTGCACGTCTATGAAAATAAAAGTATTCTAAATATTCATCTAAACTTATTTTGTTTGAAAGAGATAAAATGTCAGTAATAGTAAGGTTTAGCGACTTCTAGCCAAATATTTCGATATCGCCAAGCTGAGTTCAATTTGAAAGATTTCCTTCTGACACTTTATTTGGCGATAGTTCACCAAAAGCCGACAAGCTTGAGATAGTTTGCGAGAGTTTGAGGATAGCCAAAGTAGTAATTGACCACAGACTTTCAATTAATTGAATGCATCCATACACCTTAATGTATTTAAAGTCATTTGGCTGACCCTGTAAATAAATTACCCAATTGATTTCAGTCAAAAAAGATATTGAAAACGTTAGATATTACAATAGTTCTAAATACAAAAGTTCAAAATTCCACGGGTTAAAGTTTTAGTTATACAAAACATGAAATAATTTTTGGCACCAAATTTGGCGATATTTCGACGAAACTCGCCGAGACATGCGGTGCGCAACGACATAGGGCGAGATTTTAAGCATGGACCAAACAATGACTGACTATCGCCAAATTTTGCGATATTTCCCCAAAACTCGGCAAGGACGATGAAAAATGGCGATATTTTGGTAAAACTTGCCAAGGTCGACAACAAATGGCGAGATTTTGGGCATGGACCAAACAATGACAGACTATCGGAAAATTTGGCGACATTTCGCGAAAACTCGCCAAAAACGATGACAAATGGTGATATTTTGCGCATAGAACAAATGACTGACAATCGCCAAATCTAGCGACATTTAGGCAAAACCCGCCAAGGTCGACGACAGACGGCGAGATTTTGGGCATGGGCCAAACAATGACTGTCTACAGTTGTATTATATTGAAGATGTCCATGGACATTAAAGTATTGAAATTCTGTTAGGTGGTCCTGTAAATAAACTCTCCAGTAGATTGGAACCAAAAATCGAGATGCAGAATTAGATGTTACAACAATCTTATATATGAAATTTCAGTATTCAACGACTAATAGTTTTTGAGATTTGAGAGTTAAATAAGCACACACGTACACCAAAAGTCGCCAAGCTTGGCGACTTTTGGGATAGTTCTTGAGGGAGGCACGTGACCGTGGTTGGACCATTACCTAACTTATATGGTAGGACAGTATCTTGCTCGAAATGGATGAATGACCCTAAAATTGCCATTGACAGTAATGAATTGGAAATCTTTTGATTGTTCCTGTAGCAGAACGAAAATTATAAAGACACTTTTTTAATGGAGAAATTCATTTGTAACTCTTAACAGCATATATCACTTCTGAGTCGTTTGAAATAGCCCTATACATCTAAAATATGCTTTAATGAATTTCTGCCCATAGAGCGTAATGTATTTAGAATCTTTTGGGCGGCCGTCTATATAAACTATTCAGTCGAATGGAACCGAAAAGGGATCTGTACAAGTAGATGTTACAACAATCCCAAATATATACAGTTTCAACATTCTACGCCTAATAGTTTTTGAGATATAGATCTCAAAAATGTGAGCTTAATGAATTTCGGCCCATAGAGCGTAATGTAATTCGAATATTTTGGGCGGTCCTGTAGATAAACTATCCAGTGGAATGGAACTGAAAGGGGAGGTGCACAACTAGATGTTACAACAATCCTAAATGTAAAGTTTCAACATTCTACACCTAATAGTTTTTGAGATATGAGAGTTTAATGAAATTTGGCCCGTAGAGTGTAATGTATTTCGAATCTTTTGGGCGGTTCTGTATATAAACTATCCAGTCCATTGAGACCAAAAGGGGAGGTGCACAACTAGATCATAGAACAATCCTAAATATAAAGTTTCAACATTCCACAACCATTAGTTTTTGCTCAAAATGAGTTACAGACGCGTTTATGTGATCATGTATGCTAGCTTACGATGGGATGCATCGAAAAAATTCTTAAAAGTCAATTTAGAGGTAGTCAAAATCGTTTTTTTCGTGGAAATTTGGCCCCCGAAATTTTTCGGGATCACATTACTTCCTTATACTCCGTACAAGGAAGTAAAAATGCGTGACTCCCCATTACATTAATTACAATATTTCCGCATTTATTGTGTAGGCCAGAAATTTTGAATTATAATTTTTAAATATTCAGTTTTATCGCTTGTGACATTTTCTTTATTTTAAAATTTTCTTAAAATAAATTACACATACTATATGATAGCAAAACTTATTTTATTTCAGTATGGATAGTCATAATTACCGTTACATCTTTATTTTGCCGATAAAAAACAATTTACAATTACATTCAAATAAAGGATAGTTTTGTCCTTGTGTTGAGTGTAAAATGATCCTTTAGACACAAATTTGCTTTCATTACTCAATGTACTTTTAAAATATTATTAAACTATGTTTATGATGGAAAATGCATTGCAAAATATGATAGAAAAGAGCCAAAATTTTATTTAAACATTTATGTTATTTTATGCAAGCTTAAACCTTAAGGGGATCATTTTGGGCCACGCTCATCTGTTTCTAAACAAATGTTTCTGTCACTTATGTGACGATGACAAAACTCATTGTAATGATGGTGCAATGCATCTTCGCTGCTGTTTGTGCAATAACTTTATTGTAGTGGCTAGGTTCATGGCGCCGTGGAAGGATTATTTCACGGCAATAGGCCTAGGCGTCAAAAATACGTCACATATCACGTGGTTTCTCCGCGAATGGTGTATTTTCACGGCAACTACGAGCAAGCCGGTGTGTTGCGATGAGCTCTGCGAATGAGCGAGGACAAATTTTTCGCGGATAACGTGGTTTCGCGTGAAGGATGTATTTTCACGGAGTTAAATAAATTATTCATTTGGATTCCAAACACGTTGTTCGTTGTTAACTAACTGTAGATTCCATTAACTCGATTTTAATATTTCATCGACGCATATTATTCCATCACTTATTCTCAAGATGTATTTTTTTTCCATAAAATGAATTCTAATATTTCGGTAATAACTTGCTTTAAAACATTTAAAATAATGGATTACATTTTTAATTTATGAAATCTAAAAAAAGTATCCATTCAAAATTTTAAATATCTCTATCATTTTAGGATACGATGTACTCCTTGAAAAATATGCCGCAATAAATATTTCAGATTATTTAACAATTCTTTGCAGTGCCATATTACCAGCAGGGCAAACGGAGCAACTGTCCGGGTCTCACAGATGTTAATCGCCCAGAAATCTTATATTTTACACTTTTATAGTTTTATAATAAGATAATACAGGGAAAAAAACGCCAAAAGTTGTATGTTTTTTAAATATAAAATATGAAGAATGAAAATAATTCAAATTTACATCTGTGCAAATTAATTTAAGCTTCTTTTCAATTCGTCAAATGGCTCTATAGTCGATATAGCTTAGCTGCCAACATTTGTGGAATCTGATTAACTACCTTACTGTAAACAGTATTTTCAAAGTTTGAAAGTAGCAAAATTTTTTTAATATAATATGTTGGGTCGTTGTTATTTTAAAAAAATGAAAAAATAAATAAAATAAAAAATTACTATTTACGAAATGTGGTTTATTTTATCCCATACACCCTCTCAAAAAATATTCGAGCATAAGCCAAATTTCTTATGTCAGTTTCATATTTAAAATATTGATCTCCTTAAAAATCAATTATGCTGTATATAATAATGACTTCCCGTATCTCTTTCTCTAATGGTATGTTTTTCCAAAAAACTAATTATTTATACATAATACTGAAATAGGAAATTTGGCTATTATTCGAATATTTTTTTGAATGGACGAACACACACACACACACACGCGCGCGCGCGCACACATATATATGTATATAAAGGATAAATAGACTGGAATAGTATGCACTTTAAATTTCATTACATATTTTAAAGTATTAATACACACATATTTTAGAAATTTTAATCCAGTTTATAACTAGCTTGTTCATTTTTTAAAATTCATTAATAAGTCTGATATCATGTACTGAAAGGCCCTCTGCCTAAAAGGACGGAAGGACGGATGGCTGAGCAGAGGACTTAAAGGCGTTCGAGATTGTACACCCTCCAAAAAAAGTATTCGAGCAATAGAGAAATTTCCTATTTTAGATTTGCGAATAATAATTGAGTTTTTGAAAAACGCTTAACTTGATAGAAATATGGAAAGTCATATTTATACAAAGCCTAATTCATATTCTACATTAATCATTTTTAATATACGAAACCAACGTAGGAAATTTCTCTCTTGCTCGAATACTTTTTTTGGAGGGTGTATATCCGTTACATTTGGTGAAAATCGCTCAAAACTCCAGACCGCTAGATCGACAGCCGTTCAGAAGGCTCAAACCCATGACCTTACACTTCAGCTTTCTACCACTGTTTGAGTCTGAAGAGGGTTATCGGCCTAGGGAAAGTGCCTTGGGCGGAGGAATTTTCAAGTTCTAACGCATATTTACGTAATATCTGGAGAAAACCTTGCAAGATTTCAGACCGTTAGATTGATAGTCGTGTGGTAGGCCAAAACCCTGGACATTTTAGCGATATACAATGATTTGAACCCACAAACTGCAGTACCGAAGATCACTTCCCGATCTATTTCGGGGCAGTTGGCCTCCGAACAAGGTACGCGAATACTTAAGGTAAAAATTATATATATATATAATTTATATATATATATATATATATATATATATATATATTATAGCGTAAACTCGGGCGTTGCAAGAGCGACCAAGGAGACGCTATAATTGACCTATGATCAGGCTAGCCGCAGCACATGGCGTTGTGAAAAAGTCCTACGAGAATTACAACGTTCGGTGACCACAAAAGACATGAAAAGAAAGGAAACCAAAGACTTACCCCAGCAGTAGTTCAGGGCTTGAAGATCGTCCGTGAGAGAGAAGGGAAACACACATGAAAGACAAACACTCTAACTAGACTTACTAACAGGAGAACTTTATTCACTGGCAGAATGCACGGTACATTAACATTAGTACAAAAGAACATTTAATGGGGTTCTATTCAAGACGGAGATAGATTATATAGCGTATTTCAAAAGGGCAAAATGGCGCACACGCCATGTAATTCGGTCAAATACTACAGAAAAAGGGGAGCTTGCAACCATTGTGTTTTTTTGAAAAATTAAACCGAAGTAATTTAACAAGGAGGGGATGTCTTATTTTCCCAACGGAGACTTATTCGGTCCTAAAACATTTACTACGGTACTGTTCCTGCCGCCTCCGGCAAAAGGCCACGTTGTTCGTGTTGGGGAGCGCTTCCTTAGCGCGTCGAACTTACGGGGTGAAAAAAGGTGAAGTGAAGTCTTGCTCTTTCCAGACGGCTCGCCATCGCCAATTTTCTCGGCAACCCCGGGCACACGTCACAGGCAGGGAGGAGAAAGCGCCGCGATTGGTTCAAAGGTAAGCGCGGGCAGAAAACCCCTGACGTCATCCGGGGAATGATGAAATATTTTGCCGCGGAGGAGATGGCCGGATTGCCAGTGGCGCTTATGATCCTCATTATGAAGAGTTGGCGAGATGCACGAAAATCGCAGTGACTGTTGAAGAAGGAACACGTGGTGCAAGCGTGCCGCCATATTGGAAGCACACAAAAAAAACTGGCTAGCCGGGGAAAACATTTTAAAAAGGAAAAGGGGGAAGAACCAGGAGTACACACATTGTAAAATTAATACTTATGAAAGAAAATGCAAAACAGGAATACATGTGATATTTCCATCACATGTTCCTCCCCTCACATCGAGAGAAAAGAATACTAAAGCCAAGGAAAAAAATTTTTTTTTTTTGTGTTGCAAGATCCCCTTTTGTACAAAAATTGACATGCACAATATAAAATGACTACAAGAGGTATAAATAGGAAATCAGGACATACTGTCCTTACACCAAATCTGGGATGGTACCATATCATTCCATGTGTCACAGTAGTAAAATACTCAAGAAAGGTAATGCAGTTATGTTATTCGCTACATCTGATCTCACATTATTAGGCATGTCAAATAAAGCAAGAGAAAAAAAAACTTTGAAGCATCAAGAAAAAATTTAAACTAATTAGCAAAAATGTACAATCAATTGTCATGAGATACAGTAAGAGAAAAAAAACGTTTGGCCAAAGAAACACGAAAAAAAAAATTGGGCTAGCAAAGGATCCTTTGTTTATACCCTAGCACATCATAATATATACACTCTCTGGGTACCCAAAAGTCTGAAAAAAAAAACACAGTACATGTACATAATATATTTGTAAGTAGGAACATGAAAGAAAATATTACACTAAACAAGAACTCGATAAAATATTGCTGTAGCTTATGGCTGGTGAAGAAAAAAAAATTGTAAGTCAGGTACTATTGTAATGGTATAAAGTGAGACATTCAGGCTGCAGCAGGTGCATGTGTTGACACTACACAAAAAGAAAGAAGTTGAATAAAAGGGTCAAAGGGAGTGGCACACTATCTAATGAGAAGGCTGATCAGTTCCTTCTCATACACTAGAATCATGTGACCAGAAAGTTTAAGATAGTCTTTAAGAGGAAAGGGAGTCATCAAAGGTATTGTGAGGGATGAAAACCATGCACATGAATACTCACATTATGTAGTAAATTTAACAAGTTGCATATGAATTAAGAAAACCACTTCCATAATGTTATTACACGAAACACATTTAGAACACTGGAAAAGTTATATTGCAGATATACAATGAGAGTGAAATTATGAGTGGAATGAAAAAAAAATTTGCAAATAACACTTCAATGCGAAAAACTTGGCTATATGAGACATTAAATACAATTGGGGTGAGCAAAAAAAATATACACTAGTGACACTTCAATGCTAAACAAGGTTGGCTATATGGAAGAAAAAAATACAATGTCTTCTTCGTGACAGCAAGTGTGGGTGCAAACAGGATTGTTCATGGAGAAAATAGAATTACATTTCAGATGTCATACATTCTCTGGCGAAATTCTTACAAGAGGAAGAAAAAAGGAAAAAAGTTACTTGCTTCTCTTTCGAAGAAAATACCTTGCGTGTCCTGTACCACGAGAGTCCTGGGAGGATGCGTCACCAGTCTGTTCATCTGCCAGGGTACACTGAGGAGCACTGTCAGTCATCTCTACTCCTTGTAGGCGAGTATGGGGAGGACTCTGCAGAAGTGTGCTATCAGGTAAGGAGGTTTCAGGCATCAGACAGGGAGGGGAGTCATCATTCGCATACCCATCTTGGGGGGCCGTCGAAATGGGAGACAGTTCAGGAGGGGGTGTTGACATCTGAGATACGCCAGACACTTCTGCCACTGGAGACTGAAACGGGGTGGTAGGACCTTCCATCATGCCATAGGGTTCAGTTCGTGAAGACACAACACCCACTGTTTCCAGTTGTGATGCACCACCAGCACACTCATCACAGTTACAGGGGACAGCAGATGTTGAAGACACATGAGGAAAGGAAGGAACTGCAGTTGGGGTGGCCTGACATCCTTTTTGGTGCTGTGGGGTCTGAGATTTATGTAGTGACGCTGATTCTTTCAGATGGTCTTTTCGTCTTGGCACCTTCCATATGGAGTCTATGTGGATAAGTGATTCAGTAATGACGGGGCTGTTTTCGCGTTTCACTGCCACAATTACCGGACTGACGAGGCGAATCACTACGTATGGCCCATAAAGGGTAGGGCGGAAAGACGATCTTGTTTTTATGTACACTACATCTCCGACTTTAAAGCGACGCAATTTTGCCTTCTTGTTGTAGAGACGATTCCGGTTCTCTTGTTTATCAATATGGGATTGGAACACATTCCTGTATATGTTATCCATGAGTTGGAGACACTTACTGACATACTGGTGTTGGGACGGATAACTGGGTGTGTGATTTGGAAAGTACGTGTCAAAGACATTGGATAGAGTTCTCCCAAAATGAACCAGATTTGGAGCCACTTCAATGGAATCGTGGGTTGTAGCATTGTACAATGCCTGATGTAGCAAGACAGCTTCCGTGAATGGATGCCCATTCTGGACAAAAGACTTGACAGAAGACTTTATAGCGGCATTTATCCTTTCCGCATAAGAGTTAGCTTGTGGCCTGTTTGGGGTAGTGTGACGGAGATTAATGCCTAAAGACTTGTTTAATATATGGAGTGCTTCTGCAGTAAACTGTGTACCCCTGTCAGTTGTAATGAGAGAAGGGCGTCCATGTATGCAGATGTACTGTAGTAAGGAATCAGCGACAGATTTCGCAGTGATATTTTTTAGAGGAAACAGTTGCATAAATCTGCTGAATTTGTCAATAATGGTGAGTATGTAGTATGTCTGTCGGATAGGGCCTACGATGTCCATGGCAATCTCGATACCAGGAGCATTCGGGAAAGGTGCAACCTGTAGAGGCGCATGCGGAATGCAATGACTTTTGAATTGAAGGCACTGGTGGCAAGAAGCTACAAAATTCTTTGTGTCAATGAAGATGTTTCTCCAGAAATATTTTGCTTTTAAACCCTGATATGTTTTATGAATGCCACTATGGTCAATATGAAAAATTCGTAGTAACTTTGGGATTAGTGACTGAGGAACTACAATTCTTGCATCATGTGATGAACTAGAGTTAGGACTTGAATTAGCATGGTAGAGAAGATTATCTTGTGGGTTAATGAAATACTTGAAAAATTTCTGTGGAAGGGTTCCTTGCATGATTTTGTCTCTGAGAGAAGAAATGAAAGGATCTTTTGACTGCTCGTCTAAAAAGGTGGTAAGTGAAATTTCATTTTCAGGGTCTGAAGAGTTTAAATGATTGAGGAACACTGGAATGGCTTCATCAGAGTTAATGATGTCTTGGTTGCTTGATAAATCATCAGTCGTGGGATCTTGTTCGAGGCGAGACAGGTAGTCTGCAAGTACATTTTCTTTGCCTGGAATGTGCTGAAAATCGAAGGAGTATTCCGCAATGTCCATGAGCCAACGAGTAGTAACATCAGCAGGGGATGAAATATGTCGATAGTGCTTCAACGGCTTGGAATCAGATAAAATTTTGAAATGACGTCCGAAAAGGTAATATTTAAAGGCAAGGATTCCCCTATGTATAGCCATAAGTTCGAGTTTAAGAGCTGGATATTTTTTTTCGGATGGAGATAAAGCTTTAGAAAAGAATGATATGGGGAGAAATTCATCACCATGCTTCTGTAACAGGACTGCAGCAATCGCTGATCCTGAGGCATCCGTGTTCAATACAAAAGGTTCATCTAATTTTGGGAGCATAAGAAAGGGTTTTTTGAAAAAGGTGTCTTGTAACTTTCGAAAAGCCTCTTCTTGGAGAGGGGTCCACTTGAAAATCGCATTTAATTTGGAGACATCGATCAGAGGCTGTGCTAATTCAGCGAAATTTGGTATTAAATGTCTATAAAATCCGCAGATTCCAAGAAAGCGTTTAGTTTGCTTCTTTGTCTTGGGAGACGGAAAGGCAGTGATTTTTGAAATGTTAGACTCAATAGGGTAGATTCTATTTTGCTGTATATGGAACCCAAGATATTTAATTTGTGAGGTATGAAAGGTGCATTTGCTTGGGGACAACGTAATATTATATTTCTTCAGGACACAAAATAATTTTTCAAGCTTTAAAAGGGTTTCCTCAGCAGAATTTGCTCCTACAATAATATCATCTTGATAGGCGTAGATACCTTCACAGGCTGTTTCTTCGAGAATAGAGTCCATTAAATATTGGAAAACGCTGGCTGAATTTTTGAGGCCAAAGACTAGTCTTTTGAACATGAAGGAGCCCCATGGGGTAGTAAATGAAAGTAAATTTTGTAAGTGATCAGGCATGTGAATCTGCCAATATGCATTGGGGAGATCCAAGACAGAGAAAAATTTAAATTTCGAAAGATTGTTTATGATGGTGTTGATACGTGGAAGTGGGTATGTAGAAAGCCTAATGATTGAATTGAGGAGCCTTAAATCAAGGGCTAATCGATATTGCTGTCTACCGTCTTTGTCGACACCTTTCTTCTTTACGAGGAGCATAGGACATGCCCAGTTAGAAATATTACGTTGAATTATGCCAGCATTTATCATTTCGTTCAATTGCTTAAGAGCCTCACTTTGTAAACTATGCGGAATTGGTAAGGGCAATGTTTTGGTAGGAGTATCATGAAGAAGTTGAATGTCCGGAGTGACTCTGTCTGTATGGCCAAGAGTATCCAGTTCTTTTGAGAAAACAGTGAAATGATTGGAAAAAAATTTTAGGAATTGGAATCGAGTCTCTTGGGGAAGATGGTCAAGATTGAAATCGGCTGGCAAGAGATCAAGCCTACGCTTATTAAGGACCTCTTCAGTTGGAAGAATCAAATTTATTTGATGAGAATCATTTACGGAATAGTTATTGCTATCTGATGAAATATCATCTTCTTGAATTGGAACAACATGGCCAATGATTTGATTTTTATTTAAATAAAGAGGAACATCAGACGTATTCGTCAGTGGAATTGAAAATATCAGATCAACATCAACAACTTTTTGATGATAAGAAAAGTTATTGGTAGGGTTTGACTCTTGAGTAGCCCTATCAGCACAGATATCATTAAACGAGTGAATGGACGGGTCGGCCTGAATTGATTCATTGTGAAATTTGGGTAGGAAGATAAATTGATCTTTGAAGCCTCTTGATGTTTTGACTTCAGCATATATGGTTTCCTGTGGAGGCATGCATACTTTTCTAAGTAAGTGAACATTATTGCTGATATCGATTTCTTGCATTTGAGAAATATGGTCAGTAACTTCTGGTACCTTGCAGAGAGGCAGCGGAATGTCGTTGATTGTAATGGAATTATCAGATAAATTTAGAACAACCTTATTTTGAGAAAGAAAATTGAAGCCTAAAATGGCTTTGAATTGGCTATGAAGAGGGGTGATGAAAAAATGAGCCTTATGAAATTTTGATCCAATCTTGAATGGCAGAATTATGCATGCTGAAAAGTTCACATCTGAATTGATGGTTTTTATATTTACTTTACGCGATATATATTTGAATTTAACCTTAGATTTAATAGAGTGAAAAAAATCTTCATCTAAAACATTTACAGTACTGCCGGAATCTAAGAGAACATGCATGTCCTCCTTGGCAATCGAAATTTGGATGATTGGTAGAGATTGTGAAGAGCCTTCGACGTTGTTAAATATGAAGTGTGGCAGGGTATTATCAGTTTGTGTGGCACGCTGCATTTCATTCTGACTATTGCGAACTGTGACAGGGTCAGTCTGTGTGGATTGCGACGTTGAAATTATTATCTTTTGCGTATTATGCTGTTGACTAATTTTGTTTTCACGAGGAATTATGGACGGTTTGGATGAAGGAATGAAGGGTTGTGCCGTTGCAGACAAAGTTGACTTTGGCACCTGGTGAAAAGACTGATTCGGCCCGCTACTGTCACCAGTAACAGGTAGCGTTGGCCTTAGGTTAAAAAAGAATTATGTGAGGGGGTATTAGGGATGTGACCTCGGGAGGGGGCAGGAACAGCACCGAAATCTTGTGATAGCTTGCCGGATTTTATATCATCTTGAAATTTGAAACATTTGCTAAGAACATGTCCTGCCTTGTTGCAATATTGGCAAGAGACACGTGACCTGTTATTATGAAAGTATGATGGTCGGCTGTTATTTCTGAATTGTTGTGGGTTTGGAAATCGACTATTGAAATCTATCTTATAAGGATTGCGACCTCTGCTAGAACGGCTTCTCGAGAAATTACGAACGTTATGACCACGTGACTTAAACACAGAATTTTGTCTTAGGTTATTATAACGGGAAGAAGAATTATCTGAGGAACATTGCCCCAATTTTTCAAGAGAAGATTGTATCGCATCTACCTTGGCACTTAAAAAATTCAAAGAGTCAGTACCTGAAGAAGAATCAGAAGCCTGGATGGAAACGAGATGCTGTGCTTTTGCAACAGCCGCATTAAAGTCTTTGATTTCAAGTTCGAGAACCTTGGTTTTAATCGCGGAGGGGAGACCAAGCATAAAGTGATTTAATTTCATCTCATTCAGTGCATGTTCGTCTTTTAAAGATGGAAATACCCTCGACACCATATTAGAAAGTCTGTGGGCCATGGCTCTGACGGATTCTCCTGGTAGCAACTTAATAGATTGGAGGTCAAGCATGGAAGGGTTGGCATCAGATTTAAAGTATTGAGAGAAACTATCCACGACTTTTGCATACGAAGTCTCATCCTGCAATTGAGCTGATTGCACAAAGAAATCTCTAGCCGGTCCAACAAGTTTAGACTTGAGGTAGCACAAGGCCATATTATCATCCCATCCATTGAGAGATTTTATGGTATTAATTTGAGAAATAAAGAAATCCAGAGAAGCAGGATCACCATCATAGGGTTCCTGGTGTGGAATAAATGAGCGATGAACAGAGTTCTCGTCATTATTCGCACTGATTGATCCATTTGGTCGAGGCATAGCTACAGTTAAGGAAAGCGGTAATATTTATTGCAGAGAAGAAAAAGGGTGAAGCGGGTAATGAGTCCAAAAAAAAGCAAAAAGGTTATTACAACAATACTAGAAATTACAAAAACTCAATGTAATAACTGAATTTTCAAGAGATGATCATTCAGGGAGAGAAGAAAAAAAAAACAAACTCAGACAATGCAGAATAAATTAAATTATTGACCATATCATAGAGGTAAAATATAAAAAAACTGTAGCTGGCAATGAGGGAGTCAGCAAGACACAAAAAGGGGTGGAAGAAAACTAGGATGAAATATGTCTAGAGGCAATTATTCAAAAACAAGATAGACTATTACACTATCGATTCACAAAAGAAAAGGAGATATTTTAAACATTATGAAGTATGTAACTAAGAAAAATCACTTAAATACAACTGTAGATACCAGCTAAACAAACTTATTAAATAAAATTGATGCCAATGTAACTATGAATAAGCATGAAACAAATTAGTGTAATTTTTTTTTTTTTTTTTTTTTTAATAATAGGGCCTACGGATACTCTACACAAAAATGCACAAACTTAGAAATTACCAAAACATACAATGCATACATTGCAACAAAATGCACTACAACATGTACCATAAAACTTATGAAGAAAAAAATACTATTATAAAAGGAATTGGTCACCGTAAGACGAAAGACACTGCAGTAATGTGGTATACGAAAGCTATTAAAATATTATTTCCCATGAATGGGAAAAGCAGATAATAAAAATAATGAACAGAACTGAACGATCGGCGCCGAAAACGGACATTAAGAAGAGCCGTAACTCAAGTATTAACGTAACAAAGCGGACAAAATCAACATATATTGGACTCGGAATGTGCTTCGGTATAGGTAGCAAACAGATCAAAAAAGATGGTCAACGGCACCATTTACTATAGCGTAAACTCGGGCGTTGCAAGAGCGACCAAGGAGACGCTATAATTGACCTATGATCAGGCTAGCCGCAGCACATGGCGTTGTGAAAAAGTCCTACGAGAAATACAACGTTCGGTGACCACAAAAGATATGAAAAGAAAGGAAACCAAAGACTTACCCCAGCAGTAGTTCAGGGCTTGAAGATCGTCCGTGAGAGAGAAGGGAAACACACATGAAAGACAAACACTCTAACTAGACTTACTAACAGGAGAACTTTATTCACTGGCAGAATGCACGGTACATTAACATTAGTACAAAAGAACATTTAATGGGGTTCTATTCAAGACGGAGATAGATTATATAGCGTATTTCAAAAGGGCAAAATGGCGCACACGCCATGTAATTCGGTCAAATACTACAGAAAAAGGGGAGCTTGCAACCATTGTGTTTTTTTTGAAAAATTAAACCGAAGTAATTTAACAAGGAGGGGATGTCTTATTTGCCCAACGGAGACTTATTCGGTCCTAAAACATTTACTACGGTACTGTTCCTGCCGCCTCCAGCAAAAGGCCACGTTGTTCGTGTTGGGGAGCGCTTCCTTAGCGCGTCGAACTTACGGGGTGAAAAAAGGTGAAGTGAAGTCTTGCTCTTTCCAGACGGCTCGCCATCGCCAATTTTCTCGGCAACCCCGGGCACACGTCACAGGCAGGGAGGAGAAAGCGCCGCGATTGGTTCAAAGGTAAGCGCGGGCAGAAAACCCCTGACGTCATCCGGGGAATGATGAAATATTTTGCCGCGGAGGAGATGGCCGGATTGCCAGTGGCGCTTATGATCCTCATTATGAAGAGTTGGCGAGATGCACGAAAATCGCAGTGACTGTTGAAGAAGGAACACGTGGTGCAAGCGTGCCGCCATATTGGAAGCACACAAAAAAAACTGGCTAGCCGGGGAAAACATTTTAAAAAGGAAAAGGGGGAAGAACCAGGAGTACACACATTGTAAAATTAATACTTATGAAAGAAAATGCAAAACAGGAATACATGTGATATTTCCATCACATATATATATATATATATATATATATATATATATACAGATAGATAGATAATTTGTATTTATATATATATACATATATATATATAAACTATAGCATTTATTTATAATAATAAAGTAAATAATGAAGGGGGGGGGGAATAAATAGTTCAAATTATGCCGCATTTTAAAAGTTTTAGATAAAAAAAAGTATTCAACTTGTTACTCTTTACTGTTTGTCAATACAATTTTTTAATGAAAATAATATAACTATCTTTACAGCAGAAAACACCTTTTTATTTAACTTATAGGATGTACATAATATATTAATAAAGTATTTGAACAATTTATTTGTTATAAAAAACAAATAATAAAAGAAAAACTAAATAAAAGATTCTAGAGTATTGCATTTTAAAAGTATTTTAAAGGGAAAATTTCCCACTAAACAAATATTTCTTTCCCTATTTCCAAAATAAAAAGATATAAAATTACGAAAACCAATTTATTTTTTTTAAATGCATATTTTTTCAAAGTAATATATATATATATATATATATATATATATATATATATATAATATTATTATATATTTGATTCCCAAATCAAATTGTTTAACATTAAAATCGCCCCACCATGGCACAGTGGTTATGTCACTGGAAATGGTAGACGGCCCAAGTGTGAAGGTCCTGGGTTCGGGTCGCATCGCGGGCTGTCGATCTAACGGTCAGGAGTTTTGGTCGGTTTTCTCCAGATGTAACGTGAATACGCGCTAGAACCCCTTAGAAAGTCCTCTTACGAAGGCACCCCACCCTTGGCAGATCGCCCGTCGTGTAGCGTTGCCACAATCACACACACACACAAACATTAAAAATCTATTTAGTTATCTAATTGTTTAAACAACATCTGTTCCCTATGTATACATCAATCATTTCGCCTTTTCCTTTCAACATGATGAGACTTAAATCTCTACCAGAAAAACCAAGTGCCCGCACAGTCACAGAGCTCACCGAAACACATTCGCATTCCCTAGCTTGCCCTTGCCATGAAAATACATCGTTCATGGTGAAGCCACGTGGCCCGAGACGTTTTTTTTTTTTTTTTTTTTTTTTTTTCGCTCCGCCCGTGACGTGAAAATAATCCTTCCACGGTGTCGTGGACCTAGCCACTACGTAACTTGGTATTGACTATCAGAATACTCCCATTATTCATGAGCAAAAATTCACACTTGTTGACAGAAATTTATTTATATAGGTAAGATAGCAAACATTCTTATTAGGTAAAAATCCTTGGCACATATATCTTTTACATATTTTCCCCTTCCGATTAATATTAATATTAATAATAAAAGATGAATGAATTAGCAAGATGTCAAAATATCTCATACGAGTATAACGTTTGAAACTTAGCCAAATTTATAAATATTAATGCATACTCAACTGAATAACCGTTAAAATAATTTAGTACATAAAAAAAATATCTTTTAAATCAGATATTCAGGGAATGGTATTTTAATTTCGCTTTTGGTAAGCCTGTGAAAATGAGACTTACCTTATGTTAAGAGCTTTGCAAAGCAGTGGTAACAGAAAACTTCAATCTAATTCATTCCTTGCAATTAAATATGCAAATAAAGGAATTTACTGGATGAGTGAGATTAAATGAGAGAATAAGGTTAAATTAAATGTACTGCACACAGTCTGAGTAAACAACGGTAACCACTGGACTAATTCCATAAATTCCATAAACATTTAATAAAATAACTTCCTCTCCTGTTAATACATTTAGCGGTGGTTTACGTTTTTTAGTTTTGATAGGGTAGTCAAGGGAATAAACTTATGTATATTGCTTATTAAGGGCTTAACTTATGTATAGTGAATTCGAACTTCGAAAAGATGACGTTGAGAGGGCTCCTTATTTTCTCATACTGTTGCGAAAACTGCTCTATTGCTTCTTTCTCCAGCAAAAATCTGACGGGTGAACGACGGTATCACGTTGCTCGAACATTTTCGTTTAACATGAATATTTTTTTTTACAATTATTAATTACTTAATTATTTAACATTAAATTAATTAATATAGGGTTATGGTGGCATAGTGGTTAAGGCTTTTCCCTGATAACATTGAAACACCTTAACGAAAGAACGATGATGCCCCATTGCTTGAACATGTTCGCTCAACGTGAATATTTTATTTTCGCAATTATTAATTACTAAATTATTTAATATTAAATTAATTAATATAGGGACTTGGCGATGCAGTGGTTAAGGCATTTTACTGATAACCGGAAGGTTGCGGTACCGACACACCATAGAAGACCACCGTGTACATGTGCGTTAAATCCGTGTTGTTCTGAAAAAAAACCTCAGAGGTGTCAGTATTCAGATGTCCCTCCTTCTGATGAGGGGGGGAGGGAATCAAAACTGTGGCGGGAAAACTCCAGGAAGGATATATTTAACTCTGAATGTCACATTCAGTGGCTTAAGCTGTCCTCTCCCGAAAAAAAAAAATCCAAATTTATTAATGCCCATTAGTTTATTGCTGAGCCAGATACGATTTGTTCAAATCATTAAAGCATTACATGTTATTACGTATCTTCAGGTTGATTTGTCTTTTTGATTTTTAATTTAGGCTAAAATTGATAGTCCGTGTGACTAAAAAGGGTTAATAAATCAGTTTAAGTCACTTAAAGTTTTAAAATACTTCTCAGTTGGATTTTTGAAAAGAAAACCTTGTTTACTGAAATATATAAAATTAATGCGCTGCATTTCACTAAAGCAATTCTAATAATTAGACCGCGGATTATATGCACTTAAAAAGTGACAAAATATGCATGCAAATATGCATCAAAAAATCTAAAAATATGCACTTAAAATCTAAAAATAAGCACCAAATAACTGAAAAAATATTTACATATTAACAGAAAATAAAAATGTATTTACTTGTAAAAGTATTTTCTATCTTACCTTGCAATTATGACACATTTTTTTCTCTTTGAAACTTCAAAACATCATGAAAGACAGAATGAGAAATTTTTATTCATAATCTTAGTGATATGAAATATGAATTAAAACTACTTTCAGTAATTTTTGTTGCAATACACAGTAGTGTTTCGACACAAAGTGTTTCTTCTAAATTTTCAATAACAAGGCTTTATATTTTATCATCTAAAATCATTTTATATACTAAAAATACTCTTTCAACATCAACGAATGTCACTGGACAGTACTTATGATGTTTCGCTTTGGATGGTTCTACTTTTTCCGGTAATTCACTCCCCCCACCATTAATAAAATTATTTATTTTATTCACTGCCAAAAATCCTGAATTTTTATTTAAAATATAATTCAGTTTCTCACTGATTTCTTCTCCTAATGACTCTGGAATCTTACCAACGCATTCCTGTACTTTTACAACTTGACTCATTACATCACTCAGAAGCAGATTTTGATATTCTAATTTTGTGATGTCTGATGCTAAGAAGGAAAAATGTGTTTCGATCATCGACAGACCTTTTCGGATGGACATATTGCTAAGCATTTCTTCCGCAATGAAAAAAGAAGAAGAATCGACGCTGTCCAAAGAATTAAGTACATCTTTTATGGAGTTAGGTCTTGTCCATAATCCGAAATCCATGTCTTCATCAGGATTGGCAGGCTTGATTTCATTCTAGCCATATCTGAAATTTTAATATAAAGGCTGACTTAATTTAAATTATTGCAAATACACACGAAAAAAATTGAAAGCGTATATGTTATTTTGCTGGCAACCTGAGGTTGTATAAATTTTTCGAAGAGTGGGACTTAAGAGTTAAAGAAAAAAATACTAAAAGGAAGGTAAAAAAAAGTTACAAATTCAAAGCTAAAGAGATTTAAATATGCATCCAACAGAGAAAATGCCTCATTTTATGCAAAATCATCAAAAACACCTGAAATATGTAATTGCATATGCAAATATGCGATTGCATATAATCCGCGGTCTGCTAATAACCATGCCAACTGACTGAGTTTTCTATGTTCTTTAAGTTAGAAGTTATTCTTTAAGTTCTCTGTGAAGCTTTTAGAAGTACCGAAATCCCCTCTGTTATTATTATCATCATCATCGTTATTGTTATTACTTGTTTACATGAGTAGCTGGAGCCTTGTTTCAATGCGGCTGACTATTTTTCAAGCATAACTGTAAGCAAACAAAGGATTAACAGCTTTTCAGTTTTACTGACATTACCACGGGAACCACGGAAAACTCCAAACGGATACGTCGACGGGTGTGACCTGGATTTGAACCTCCCGCCTTCCAGTTTCGAGAGCAGAACCTCTCAGCCAATGGTGGGACGTCTTACTGACAAGACACTAACTCAAAATGATTTTTACAAGTTCCGCGTCTCTCCATAGTCACACCTACATCGAAGGCAAGTCAGATGACGGTCGTTCCTCAATGGTCATGTCACCTTACTTAACTATTAGTCGTCTATGAGCTATAATAAATTATCACCTATGAAAACTGACTTTGCAGAAGTGGCTTCTTTATAGAGCAAGAGTCCGCGGCCGCCAGACCTTCGTCATAGTATAAAAGCTGAAACTTTCTCTGCGCATACCCCCCAACAGAGGTAGGAACAATCGGCCACTATAAAGTTTGGATGATCGTGGCTTTGGCAGGTAACAGGTGGCAAAGGTGTATAAAATTGCAGAAAATTTTCGTCATTTCATGAAGCTTAATTTTTTTTATATGTTCTTCTTCGCAGTACTAGAAATCACTTTATCCCTTGCCAGACACTTTTCCATCGTGGCAAACCCCCGCCAGACAAAGTCATGGAAAACGTAATTCTATTACCAGCGCGCTGCAGCATCGTAAGAAAGTTCAGAAGTAGCAGTATAAAATGTGCTTGGCACTTTGTGACAGCTTGACGTACTTCGTCGCGGGAGTTTACGAACACAACAGTTTTCCATGACTTTGAGATTGTCTGGCGGGGGTTTGCCACGATGGAAAAGTGTCTGGAAAGGGATAAAGTGATTTCTAGTATTGCGAAGAAGAACATATAAAAAAATTAAGCTTTATGAAATGACGAAAATATTCTGCAATTTTATACACCTTTGTCGCCTGTTACCTGCCAAAGCCACGGTCATCCAAACTTTATAGTGGCCGATTATTCCTACCTCTGTTGGGGAATATGCGCAGAGAAAGTTTCAGCTTTTATACTATGACGAAGGTCTGGCGGTCGCTGGCTCTTAGACTATTGGTGTCTTATAAGATCCTCTGCATTTTTCTTCAAACACATGCCTTTGCTTGTGTTAGTTGACAGTCGATTTTCTTAACCCTTTAAGGCGCAGTGATCCCGCTCTGGTAACACCCAACTCTAACGTTTTGACTGTTGCCAGTCACGAAGAATAGATTGGATTTCTATAAAAATAGTTGCGGGTGACAGAGCTCCACGAGAATTCTTTACTTTTTAGCACGTCATTTCCCGTAAAAGAATGGTCACGATTATTTTTAACAGCACTGGCATCTGCTGAAAAATGGAAGAACGCGAGAACAGCTGGATAGATTGCCCAATGCTGGAAAAAGGGCAGCCGTTGCCATCGCTCGACTTAACTACCTGCAAGATGGCGCACGATCGAAACGTTCATCGCGTGCCACAGTTCTAGAGACCCTTTTTTGACGACAGCTGGCTGTGCTCCGATCGTCCGCCATCTTGCTAGTAGTTAAGTCGAGCGATGGCAACGGCTGCCCTTTTTCCAGCATTGGGAAAGGGTTGCGCCTCAAAGGGTTAAGAGCAACGGGAAGAACTACTAATGGTAGGAAAATCAGAATTTTGAAAATGATTAATGGAAAAATAGCCCTACCTTTCGAATATTAGGCTAGCTCTACCTTTCGAATAATAGGTACTAGCCCTAGATCGATACATAATTGTTTGCAGATTGGGCAGGTTTCTTCTTGATTGTTTGTGAACTTGTTTAGAAAGTTTTCAATTCTATTCGGAATGATTTTTTTCCTTGAGTTTTTTCAACTTTGATAACTTGGTTTCTTGATTTCCATACTTCTACTACTTTATTCTAGAGAATCTGTACCTTTTAATTCTAGAACTGGACTTATTTTATCCTGAAATTAAAAGGAGGCGTACATTTGGAGTTCATAAGATCAAATTTAAGATAACATGCGTGCATTTAGTCACGCCATTCAAAATATGTTCTTAGGAACAAGTGTAAGTTTTTGCCATCAAAATTGCAAAGCCAGAAGTAATACTTTAAAAGACTGTTCGTTTGTATATAAAAGGAAGGAGGAAAACAAAAGAACTGATTTTAAATTAAAATTACCCCTAAGAAAGATTACAAATCAGAAAAATTAATTTTGAAACGTATTTAATATGGATCCATATTTAACTAAGGAGGCACTTTCTGAGATCGTTTATGAATTGTTGTTATGCATTTATACAGGTATATATATACTACTGTTAAAAAGTTCTTTATTATTGATGCGCTTGGCATGTTTTATCTTTCTTGTTCTGTTATCTCCAGAAAATTATCTCATTATATAGACCTAGTCTTTTACACTATTAAATATATTCAAAGCTTTTAAAACAAAGCTCTGTTCTCCACGTAATGAAATATTTGACAGAACAATAACTAACTAACAGGTTAAAGTGCTATCTTAATTTGGATTTAAACTCGATTAATAACAAGTTCTCTCGAAAGCGCAAGCACGTCTTATCATAACAATGAATTAACTAAGCTCCCAAGTCTCTCTGCATTAATAGTAACAATTACCTTGTATGTATAGTAACATATTTTTACATCGGAGACGTTCTGGGGAACTGGGATAAAATTTAATTTTAATCTCCTTAACAATGTACCAACAACATGAAGAGAGTTTTGGACTTTGTGTTGCTCACATGGAAAGAATGTAACAACCCGGCGTTTTCTCTGGAAATCTCAAATACGTGCTAAATTAAGCAATTTTCTATGAAAGTTAATTCTGAATGAGAGAGCGAGATTAAATTGAATAAAACACTGTTTTATCGCAAACAACATCGGAATTAATTCTGCAAATTAAACGCCTCTTTATCATTTTCTTCGAACTGTGAGCTCCATTTAAATTTGTGCCTTTTTCTTAATTGCGACTTGAGGGAGCATTTAAGAAATTTACTGGGTCCTTTTTTCTTCTGTTTTCCCTTCATTATTCTAACGTGTTTGAAATCGTCGTATTCAGAGTATTAATGACAGTTTAGTGTATAAATAGATTGCTTAATTTGCAAATAAATAGAGACAAATTAATTATAATAATGAGATAAAGCTTTAAATGATCCTATATAAGTCAGAATAAATCTTTTAGATTTTGACTCATGCGACATTTAAGCCATTTAATTGTAATTCTAGAAACGACTGCACTTGCAATTTTATTCTTATTCGTTTTGGATTTTTAAAAACTTTCTTGAAAGAGAAAGAGGGTAAATATTAGTTGTCGCATATATACTGCTAGCTGAGTGCCCGTTCTTCGTACGGGAGAAAGCATACATTTTTCTAACACACGTAATTGGAATTAGCAGACACTGTCACGTGGTAGGTAATCAAAGCTTGCATTTTTTAGGATATAAATTGGTTAATTAAGCGCGAATTATGGATCTTTGAAATTTTCATTGGATGGGTTTGGCGATTTTTGGCTCCAAATACTACATATATATGGCGTCTTTGGCTACCAGCTGGTTCACCATGTTTATGAATTTCATATCAACATTGTGTGAAACAAATTCTTTATATAAACAGCTGTACGCAATTTATTTATCATCAATTTTAAACTCGCCAGATATAAATTAGTTTTAGCCTCCAAAATGAGCGACGCCAATTTTTCTGGAAAGTATTTAAGTACACACACAACTATCAATGCTCCTCCGTTTTGGAGACGCCACGAAAAAAAACATTGCAAAATGTTCAATAACATATCAAAGATACACTTAATAAACTTGCCATATTTTGCAACCTTTTTCACCAATTTTTTTGTGGCGCCCTTTTAATAGAAAAATACCCAAATATTGCATACTGATTAATATAACATTAGCAAATGTATTTTAAAAACGAATAATGCCTAGGCAACCATCGTTTAAAAAACCAGATTGACTTATACACAATACCATTTGGCCAGCGTAGGCCGGTAAAGCGGCTGTTTAGTGCATTTTTGTTCTGACTTGATTTCCAGATAATATTGTTTCAACTGAAAACTTCCATTAATCAAAATAAAATACAGTCTATCTGAGATAGTACAGCGTGAAAGAATTTTTGGAATTGGTTCGGTAGTTTGAGAGATTACCATACAATCAAAGTTGTTCCTCTTGATTATATTCGTATTGATTATATTGTATTAAAGTAGAGCTCAGTTTTGAGGTCCTTTTTGGAAGACTTGTTAAGCTGAAGGACGCAGTTGAAGAATTTAAGATACTTAAAATTCTCAAAAGTCAAACAGAGGGATAAAATTCATCTTCAAGGTGTTTCATGAAAGACGGGTAAAATTTGAAGATGTGATATATCACATTGAAACTACTTTCAATAGTGCATTCATGGTCGGAATTAAAACGCAAAGACGTTAGAGGGCGTCGAAGGTGATGTTGTTACATGAGACTAAAACACACAAAGAACGATTAAGGTACAAAAGCAAGTTTATTGACATGAGATTTAACCCTTTGAGGCGCAACCCTTTCCCAATGCTGGAAAAAGGGCAGCCGTTGCCATCGCTCGACTTAACTACTAGCAAGATGGCGGACGATCGGAGCACAGCCAGCTGTCGTCAAAAAAGGGTCTCTAGAACTGTGGCACGCGATGAACGTTTCGATCGTCCGCCATCTTGCTGGTAGTTAAGTCGAGCGATGGCAACGGCTGTCCTTTTTTCAGCATTGGGCAATCGATCCAGCTGTTTTCGCATTCTTCCATTTTCCAGCAGATGCCAGTGCGGTTAAAAATAATCGTGACCATTTTTTTTACGGGAAATGACGTGCTAAAAAGTGAAGGATTCTCGGGGAGCTATGTCACCCGCAACTATTTTTATAGAAATCCAATATATCCCCGTGACTGGCAACAGTCAAAACGTCAGAGTTGGGTGTTCCCAGAGCGGAAACACTGCGCCTTAAAGGGTAAAAGACATTAGAGGGCTATGGTGATGTTGTTACATGAGATCAAAGCACTCAAAGAACGATTAAAGTCCAAAAGCAAGTTTATTGGCATGAGATTTAATAAGTGTTCAAAACAGTGCAAATGCTATGCATGCAAGAAAGAACTGGCGAACGTTCATGAATCACCAGGCATATAGCACACTTCCCCGGCAGCACATTAACATTCTACCATTGATTTCGAAGCACAGGAGCGCATATCTCGCATTAATTTCAGGCCAAGTGGGGGTGTCACAGTTGGTTACTTTTATTTTGAGATCTTAAACAGTTATTTAAACTGCATTTTAAGCACTCAAAGTTATGTTTAGAGATATAAAACACGCACTGAACATAAGCATAACATTGTAACTAAACATAAATTTAGTTCATAAATTGCAGTTCAAATAACCTTTTTAACTCTCAGAATAAAAGCAAACAACTTTGAAACCCTCACTTGGCTTGACGTTAAAGCAAAGTGGATGCTCAACTGCGATAATTGAAAACGATGCGATATTTGAAAAGCAAGATGCGCGCTCCTGTGCTTCGAAATCAATGGTAGAATGTTAATATGGTCCCTGGCAACACCCAAAAATTTGGCGACGAGTGACTAGCATTGAGTATCTTTCATATTAATTTTCATCATAAAAGTACATTGTAACAACTGATAATTATATTTATCACGAATTATCTTATTTTAAAGGAATTTTACAGTACTTATTCAGTACTATACAAGTACTTACAGTACTTATTCAGTACTATACAGTACTTATTCAGTACTTTACAGTACTATACAATGGTATACAGTATTTGCAAACCATTTACAGTAATTTTTGTGAACCATTCCATAATTTTGCAAATCATTTTTTTCTGAAACATATGCGCTTTATAAAATTTTGTTTTCTCTGAAGCGTAAACTAAAATAAAAATACCTTTTGTACACAAGAAAAGAAAAAGGTTACAATATCAGACGTCATTCCAAATTTTACTTAAATTTTTACAAAAGAAAACTGTTTACAATGCCAAGAAGGAAGAAATGACATGTATGAACAAAATTCTGCTGATAGCAAAAAAAAAAAAGGTTATGTTTTGAACATTAAAAAAATGTATTTTCAAAATTATTGAAAGATGGTTTTTGCTGAAATATCTTTTTATAGCAGGAAAGAAATGTCTCAAAAATATTTTTTAAATAATGTTACAGTACAGGGTAAAAGTCTGTAAGGAAATAAATATGTACATATAAAAGCGCTTTTTATAGGTACAATAGAAATACATAGTTACATTCACTGACGCAACTTTGTAAACTTAGTAAAATGTTTAGTTAGAAGTTGAGATGATATTTCTATAGGCATAGAGAAAACCTCGTTTTCACTTTGTTTTTAGAATTTTTGTGGAAAATGTTATAGCTTCTGATAGATATAAATGGATTTTAAATATATTAGGCTAACTAATGTGCATTAACTATTATTTTATGATTAATAGATTAAATCCGAAAGATTTGCAAGACGCAAAATATCAACGTCATTTTAATAAATCACTTTTAAACATCAGTTAGCATCATTTTTTATGTACGTATTAAAGAGGTATAGACATACTCAAAAGTTTTTGATAAATGTACTCACACAAAGTGGTAATAAAGAACAGAGAAGATGAAAAATGAACCCATAAACGTAAAGTTTACCAAACTATTGAGGATTCTCGGGAATAAGATTTGATTGGCTTGAGACAGATATGCAACTAGTAGAATTTTGTACGGGATGAAACCCTTTTCAAAAATACAATCATTCCCTAAAAATTGTCTACGGCCATGGATCAACCTCTTATTGTCAAACTGTTCAACTAATTTAAAATGAAACATATGCATAGTTATGTGAAACTATAAGTTGCAGTGAACAATATCAACCAATTCAGATAATTGCGGTTACAGTAGAAAAAAATCGAAATGTTCTAATGACAACATACACATTGTTAGCATTTCAATATAGTCGCCGTTTATCAAGCTAGTAATGACATTCGAAAAGTACATATTGAATTAAAACCGTCTATACTTAGGGCATTCAAAAGACAACACTGTAAAATATCGATTTTACATGCCGAAAAAACTTAATTTTCTTATTGGTGCTTTTATTCGTTGTCTTTTGTTACTTATGTATTAAGTGATATGTTGGTCTGGAATTTTTTTATATCCCATATTCTGAAATAGTTCCAATACCGACTAGGTAACGTCGCAAGCGAATGACATTTTAAATAATACTTAGAAGTACAGAAAGTTCATTTGTCAGTTTGTTTCGTTGCTGATAGAGATAGTAAGCGAATGCTGCGAATGAAGCGTTGCTGATAGTTAGCGAATGTTTCTTGATCATTACTTCAGCGACCGATTCATTGCTCTGAATTATTCCCGAGGGGTAGGCACTGCTATGGATCAGCCTTCATACTTCCCAGATCTCAATGCATATGACTCCTTCTTGTGGGATTATTTGGAAAACAATGTTTACTCAGAGCATCCTCAAACGCGCGTTTGATCAGCTTTAACAGCTCATATGTGCATTCTTTTTTCAGTATAGACATTGGAAAAAGTCACTTCTATCTTTGCCCATCTGTTGCGTAATATTATTGCTGTGAAACATGGGCATGTGTAGCGTGATTTGACTTCTGTTCACGAAACACTGAACACATTCAATGTACGTACACGAAACACATACACTATTAAAAAAAACGCAGTTCTGTGACTGCAGTGACCTCTAATGTCCAATCTTGGAACTACTTCTGCAAAATAAAGTACAGCAAATTTCAGACCTGTGTGTATAACGTACTATTTATTTCTCCTTTCTCTCTCGCACTCTTTAGCAATTATGCCACTCCAAAATTGAGGTATTCTTTCTGAAACATCCTGTATATCGATTTCCGCTGTCTTTACTTATTCATTTTTCAAATTTACAAATCATTTTTAGGGTGCAACATACATATCATACCCAATAAATATTATTCACACAGAAAAAAGCATGGCTTTTAACATTTAAAGTATGTTTAAACTAAAACATTTCATAATGTTTAAGTATTGTTTTCAAAAATAATACTTAAGGAAGTCATACTTATTCTACGTATAAACAGAAAATTTAATGGAAGATTTAAAAAAAAACTGTTTAAGGATTTCAAATAATTTTCTTTGAACTACTTTTGACACATTCCCCAATGAAAATAATATTGTTCAACCAGACTTGAATAATGTATCACTCTTTAGAAGTTTAAGGCCAATTTAGAAGTTATATTCTGAAGAAAGTATGGTCAAAGAAGCTTGTATTTCCCTTGGGGATTTTACTACACATAAAGCGCAAAATATAACATATTTTTCAGATTTCTTACGGGAAAAAAGTAAAAGGAAGAAAGAAAGAAACGAAGAAGAACGAAAAGGATTGAAATTGAGATATTTTTTTATAAACTGTGTGTTCATAATGTCATTAGCGATAGAATAATCTTGACTTAGTTCCAGAATTAAAATAAGTAACTTTGTATGTAGTACGCATAGATAAAAAATAATAAAGGACGTATTTTTCTTATTGTACAAAGGGTCCTCTCATCTTCAGCTACAAAAAGTTCAACTTACTCACAAGCAGATGAGAGAGAACACATTCCTATTTTCTCTCTTCTGCCGGTGTGGAAATTGAACTTTTTGCAGTTGAAGAAGAGTAAACCCTTTTCGCACGTACATCCTGTACTATATTTTACAGATAAAAAGTTAAATACAGAGTTCTTTGTTTTAATTTGAAATAATATATTAAAATAAATATTGGTGGAATATTAGAACGAGTTTCTAATGGTGATATACTAGATGCACGTGGTGTTTCTAATATTTATGTTACTAGAAACACCGCGCGTTTTTCTTGGATTTTCGAAGAAATATAACCAATTAAATAATTTAACAAGCTATGTACGTTTAAAGAAGTTTTTAAAGGATTTTCCCCTTCGTTGCTAAAAGCAAGATATTTTCTGAAATTTAGTTAGTAAGGGAAGGTGGCCCAAAATGATCATAGCGGACAAAATGATCCACAAATGTTTTCTTCCAGACAGGCAACGCTATCATTTAGGTAACACAGGAAACATTTGACCCAAGTCAAGAAGAAGCAATGGCGATATTTAAGCGATCGGTGTATTACGTGCCTGAGTAGAATTTTTCACAAAACTGGTTTTTATCATATATTTTATAAGGTAAGCACTAACTTTCCTATTTATTTAGAAATACAGTCTTTAATGTACAGAAATATGACTTGGTTTACTGAATAGAGTATGTTTTTAGATGTGAATTACACTTGTTTAGTTTGTTATGTTTCCCGGCGTGTTCCCGTAATATGCCCTAAATTGGGCAGCTATACTCCCGGGTAAAATGATCCATGGACTGAAGAAACTCCAGTACTGGGTCCTAGTCATCATGGCAGCCCTTCAGACTTTCTCAAAATGTCTGACTCCCAATTACATCATTTAATTTATTTCTGCGTTTATTGTAGTCTATAATTTTTTATTATAATTTTAAAATATTCCATTTTATTGTTTGTGACACTTTTTATATTAAAATTTTCATAAAATAAATTATGCATACTATATAATTGTAAAATTGACTTTATTTCATTATGCTTAGTCATAATTACTTTTACATCTTTTATTTTTAACGATAAAAAATAATTTACAATTATTTTCAAAAGAAAGATCATTTTGTGCTTGGGAGAAGGACGACGTCCAGTAAAATGATCATTTGGGCATGTTTTCAAATTTCTATTTTTGTTACTCAATTCGGGTTTAAAATATTATTAAAATATGTTTATGATGCAAAATATAGTGTAAAATATTGTGTCAAAGGGCCTAAGTTTTATTTAAAATTCATGTTATTTTATGCAACTTTTCCCTTAAGGGGATCGTTTTGGGCCACCTTCCGTGCTCATCACGACTCACCATGACTCAACACTGTATTTCTTTTTTTTTTCAATTAACTGTGATTCTTTCACGCACATCCTTGAAGCCAACAAAATCACCAACAATTAGATGATAACGAACTTGATAGATCTTGTTTCTTTCATTAAGCACTCAGATATTTTTCAAGTAACTAAATTTAAATAGGCAAAATAGGCATATTTTAGAGCAAGCTATTGCATCATTCCTTAGCACGTCAGCGATCTATAGTTAAAATATCAAATAATCTCCGTAACTTACTTACCTATAAAATAGGTTCACTCAACAGCAAGACCGGAAAAATGAAGCTAAGCAGATGTTGATTGCCTTTAGCAATAACAACAAAATTATTACCATTCTTCTCTCATATGAAAGTCAGGTTACATTGTATTTCTGGTTAGATAATTAACATAACTCTTATAATTCTGATAATTGAATTGTCTATACTGATAAATTTTTGTTGATATGTTGATTCTGATTATTGTATGCTTCATCATGACTTGACATTGCATGGTTCATGCAAATAATGATGGTATCAACTTTGTAGCATACACTTTTTACACCCCTGAAAGTGCCAAATCATTACCTTCGTAAAAAATGACACGAGCCAGGTTTTTTTTTTCCCCAGCAAGGATTTCGAACTGTTTCTTAATCTCATCATTGTCAACCATATCTTTTAAAAGAGGTTACATTTTAGTAATACGTAATGAACATTTTCTTGTGTCTATGGATATTCTAAATAAATCCCCATCCCACTTCCGATCTAATAGTTGTCGAGTCGTTCAGTTGTTGTTAATATGTTTTTACTTGAAGTTTTAATTAAAGAAAGCCAATTTTGCGCATTTTAGAGTACGCTAGGCTATCGTTTCTTTCAATAAGCACTCAAATATTTATCAAGTACCTAAATTTAAATAGGCACATTTTAGAGCAGGGTATCGCATCATTCCAAACAATAAAAAAATCAAATGTTTGCTCAACAAAAGTCCTGGCGCATTTTACGCATTTTAGCAATCAGGCTAGCTCATCATTGCATTCAGTAAGCAGTCAACAAAAATTTTTAAAAAAGAGCAAAGCTAATTTCACAAAAAAACTTAAATTTATCCATTAAATGTTACCATTGCATGTCTGCAAAATTGAGTCAAATAATCGTTTACATGCAAAGTCAAGAAGTTTTGAATCTTACTATCCATCAACTGATCTTTCATCATAGATTTGATTTAATTATAGTTTATTTTCACACTTAAAACTTAAATTTATTCTTTAAATGTTACCACTACGTGTCTGCAAAATTGAGTCAAATGTTTAGATGTAAAGTCAAAAAGTTTTGAATGTTACTATATATCAACTGATCTTACATCATACATTTACTTTAGTTTTAGTTTCATTTATGGTTTTCATTTCTAAATTAAGTAATATAAATTAATTAAATACTTTTCCAAAGTGTATAGTTGCATTAATACCTTTAAAAATGTATGGATAAATTTCAAATTTGAGCAGCAAACAAAAAATTTACAAAATAGCATTTAAAAAATTTTTAATAACCCATTCAATGTTAGTGTTCTGTTTAGGTCTTTTTTATTTTCGTCAAGATAGATCAGCTGTTTTTTTTTCTTCAATGAAAAATTCTTCTTGATAATATGAAATCTAAATTAATTTGCCGAATTACTAATAAATATCATGAATTATATTATCTATATTCAGAAAAGAATCCAATCATTACAAAAGGGTTCTCCAACAGAGAACTTTAACTTTTTTACTTTATTCTCTTCATATTTTACCTTTCTAAAACTCTTGAAATAACATCTTGAAAACTTATATATTAAATTTTGTTTGTGTTGTCACGTTGGAAAAAGCATCTGACAAACATACTTGAAGAAGTTTCGAAAATTTTTATCTTGCTATCATCCTTTTCTTGACTAGTGTAGAAACTAATTTTATTATATATGAAGCCTTAAAACTTTCGAAGGAAAAAAAGTCCTTTGCTCTTTAAAATTGAAGAATATGTTTAGAATTTGGAAAAAGAAATTGTAATAAATACACAAAAAAAGGTTTCTAAACACAGATTTTGCTAGGATCGTTCCTTTTTTAAATATTTTCTCGTAATTCAATATGATTTTATTAAAGGTAAAGTTACTCTTACTTACTTATACTCTAATTTATCTTATAGGATTTTTGAAATAATATTTTGGAAGAAAATGGAGTCATATAATATTCTTTGAGTCATCCCCTTCCATGTTTTAAAGAACTAGATGTCATTTTATACTTACTAAAACGCTTGAATAAAAACTACCATAATACATAAGGTTCTTGCATTATATAAGTAAAAGTTTTACTGTAATCTTCTGTATAATTTCGAATCTAAAATAGTTCTAGTGAAATGAGTAATTATTTTAATTTTTATAATGATTTTTTAACTTTTTAAAATATTATTAAACGGAAAACGGCTTCCAAAAACTTTTCCAATCAAGGCTTTCTTTGTGTGTGTGTGTGTGTTTGTTTCGAATTATTTAATTAACTTCCAACTTTGGAATAACAGAATAATTTTGGATTCTCAAGATAGCAATTTTAATTTTACTAGGTAAATTATACTCATGTTAAGCAACTTAGTTTTAAGTTTTTATTTATAGAATTTTCTGCAAATCATTTAATTTGTTGAACTCATTTTATTTGTTAAGAATTTAATAATTCATTTTAAACATCTTTGAACTATTAAGGCGTCTTCTCACTTTAAAAATTAAAAAAAAATCGATTTTTTTTTTAATTTTGAAAGTACATATCATCAAAAATGTTATATCAAAATTTCATAAAGATCGGAGGAAATACCCAAAATAACAACGAGTGTTTCAACAGCTGTGTCTGGGCAATGGCACTGAAACACGTTTTTACGGGAAGAAAAACCGTGAAAATAGCTTGTCAAACAGCAGCATGCATTTATAACGAAGGACTACAACCTGTTTTAAAAATTTTGGAGGTGATGGGTGTCAAACTTGGCCCTATCGCCGCTCAATACGCCGAGAAACGCGACAGTGATCGCGTACGCGTAGGGAACCGCCGCAGCTCTAACGCTTCAAAAGAGACTAGGTCGAGACGAAGGGAAGCTATTTTGGACGAGCACAACTTCTACGAAGAATCGGAAGGTCCATTGTATGGAGCAGGCATCGCTGATTAACCCGAGGTAAGGTTTTTTCATGATTTTTCTGCAACCAAAACTTTAAACGCGTTTATCTCAAAACAAGGTTTTCCAGTGCCTTGTTGATGAAATTTCGGAAACTATCCGGCCGATTGTCATGAAATTTGAATGACATATTCTTCATAGTTATGGCTATAGCACATATCATCAGATTTTTGAAATTTTGATTTGAAGTATTTTTTTTTACAAAAAACTGCAAAAAAACGCGTTTTTTTTTTTACTTTTTCGAAAAACGTGCGCCATTTTGTTATTTTCGCGAATATCAAAAATCTGATGATATGCGCTATAGCCACTGACATACTGAATCTAAAACTTTATTTTTTTGTTTCAGATGACCTGTCTCGGAGATACCATCAACAAGCCACGAACATTACATTTCTACACGGGTTTTTCGATGCGACTGTTTTATTATAATAATTGTACAAAAGAATAAAAAATAAAAATTTTCTTGTACTTGAAAGATGTGTTTATTATATAGGATCCATTTTATCCCATAATTGTTTGCAAAAATCCTCGAAAAAAAATCGCGAAAATACCCTATTTTCGAGGTGCCTAAAGTGAGAAGACGCCTTAAAAATTATATTTGCGCTCACAAATTGATAAAACATACTCGTTTATTGCTAGTTCACTCAATAAAATTAATGCATTAAAAAACACTTTTACAGCAGCATAGTATAGGAAAAAATTATAAAAACACCTTTGAACTATATATCAAAATGGAGTAAAAAATTCTTCAAATTTCAAGTAAAAGAGAAAAGAGGAAAACATTCTATTCACGACTTTTAAACACGACAGCTTTTTAAATATGATCTTTTCTTTTCTTTTACATATGAACTATACACATTGAAAAAGTATTTAATTCATTTATCGTCATTAGTTCCAGGATCAAATTTGATGGCATTCTGATTAGCAGATGGAGCTACAGATGGCTTCGAGTAGTGTCAGCTATTCACACCTTGGCTAGTACTTATGTGGTAGAGTAGATTACAATCTAAAACAAGATTGTCTCTACTTTTCAGAGAATATCAAATTCATTTTTCTCAAAGATATCCAAAATTTCCTTAACAATCAATTGAAAAATAAAGCTCTGAACCTCTTGAGAAGAGGACACATCTGCAGACTTTTTGAATTGTACATTAAGTTCAGTAGGGAAGTTGAGGGCTGAAAGGGAAGCTGGGGATTCTCCATTCCTCCTTGAGTATACGTTTAATCTTCGAAAAATAAGCTCATTTTAATTTGAGAAAAGAAAGTAAACTCCTTTTTCTTTTCAACTAGCCTACCACAAAGTATCACCAGACTGGCTAGGGTTAATCACTGACGAGCAACCTATGCTTCACACAAGAAACCACCAGCAATGTAACTTTTTCGCCACCAAAAAGAGATAATCTTGTTGCATAAACTGCTGTATGACCTAAAACGGTAGTTAATTCAAATGTAAATAATTGCAGTGCTAAGTAAGACCATATGCTCCTTGGGTGAAGCATGAAATTGCTTAACAAGAACTCAAAAAATTTTGTTAAAAGGTAAATTTAATTTTAAAAAACTTTGTGAAATAAAATACATAAAAAGGTACTTTTAGAAATTGCATTAGAAGTATCATTTTGTTCAAGTAAGTTTTATGAAAAGTACCTTCTTCATGTAAATTTTAATGTCCTGAATTATACCAAGCAAGGGTTTATGTGGGAAGCACTATCGCTGTGATGACAGAACCTGAAGATTCTTCATTTTCTTTGACCAATATATTTCCTTGTATTGGTTTCTGAATGTCCTCGGTGTGCACATTATGGACATAAAAGTTTGAACGGTTTCTAAATGAACGAAACTTCAGCTCATTTTCTTATGCAACATCTTTGATTTTTTCCCCCCGAAAGTTGGGTAAGACATGTAGGTATGTAGTTCCTAAGACTCCGTACCATACATTTGAAGAAGTAGTGTGAATTTTTTTCAAGTCTCTAAGTTTATTTGTTTGCTTTTAAAACTGTTTAGGAACAGCCAGAGCCCGCGAATAAGCCTTCATGAGACCCAGACAGACATAGTTCATTGGGGTCATATCTCTTTCATTCTGATATGTTAATCACATGCATTCACATATATATATTTATAAACATAACTAGTTTATTGTGTATATTGATCATATATATATGCGTACATATGTCTCATACATAGACAATTCATGCACTTCTGCTATAGACACCAGTGGGTCGACTGCGCTTGCCTAGGTTCTGGCCAAGAATTGCTTCATAAGAATCCGTAGGGGTAGGTAAGAGATTGGGATCGTAGAATACAAAACAAATACATTGCTGATTGGCTTCAATCATGGAAACATTGCCCTTTTTCTTTCATTAAAAATAAATAACAAATCAAACACTTGTTAATAAATAAACAGGAATTAATTAATTGCCACTAACTTAAACTGGACGTATGATTTCAAACTGGTGCGTTTTACAACAGCTATCATAAATGATCATTTATAACACAAACGTTTGAAAAAATAACATAGGTTATAGTTAGTTCGTGAAAGAAGAAAGGCATTTTGACACAGAGAGTTCATCGAGATCTAGGGCTCTTTAGGCCGTTATCTCGGTTGTTCCTAATTACAAGTGCTTTATTTATTTCAAAGTACAGACTTATTACAGAACTATATTGAGATGAACAATATCCCCCATGTTCACCCAGTAGTAAGGTGACCAGATATTCGAACGTAGAATTGAGGACATGTCCCCAAATCTGAAGACGTAGGGTCACCTTACCCAGGAGTCGAACCTAGACCCAAAAGGTGTCAGAATGGCACGCTAGCCACTAGTTCAGGAAAAACTCCATGTAGGCTAACAAAATAAGAACAAACTTCAACACAGCATGCTGGTGCTGCCATCTATGAGCATTAAAGCAATACAAATACATAATTCATTTTGACCGAACACTCATTTTCACACATATTTCCAGCAATGATCCTATATTCTTACAACAAAGTGTAGCATGATACAGGTCAAGAAGTAAAAAAAAGAAGAAATATAACAAAACATCTTACAATAATCTACATTCTAAGTTAGCTTTTGTGTGAAGCACGAGCAAAATTTCAAAACATAAATAGAATGATCACTCCGTTCCACGAAAAGAGGTTGACTTTAATTAAAGGGATTATTTTCAAGTCAAGACTCGACTTTGAAACGCTTAATGATCGCTTTATTCAAAATCTAAATATAAATGAATATTTACAATCTGCTTTCCAATGTGTTCCTCGCGACAGTTTTCAGTCTTTTGAATAGACTGGTAATTAAAACGCTGTTGTAGAGCGAGCAAATGCATCTTCCTTTTACATCCCATTCAGAATGAAATCTGTTACCTAAACAGGCTCGTTAATTTTCAAATGCTCCCTTCGTTCCTTTTCTTTTGAAATTATTCAAATAAATATTTATTTCGGGACAGTACAAAGGAAAACGAAGATTTGCCGAGTTTCTGAAAGAGGGCTTAATTTATCGTAATCCTTCTATTAGAACAATCGCATCAAAATGGAGCAAATAAGTTTAATTTTCGAGTCAGCGTGTAGCATTACTATAAATAACCTGATTCGTACTTAATGTCTGTTGATTTTATAGCATTTTAAAAATACGGCGCCTTGAAACTATCGAGAACCTTAAAAAAAGTAAAATTCCATTTCATAGAACCCCAGTTTTCTTTGCAATGCGTTTGATGTTTAATATTACTAAAAGAAACTTCGGAAACCGTTTTTTACTTTAAAGATTGAAAGTGCAGTTTAGAACTGCTTTTCCTCTACTTATCGCTTACTTAAAAATTGTTACAACCAAAAATTGTTTGAATTGTTCAAAAATTGTTTGAATTGTATTAATACAATTCAAATTTGGTTAGCATAAAGTGAAGCAGCGCAAACTTAGGTCACGGCTTGGGAAGGTGATAACCTCTTTAATGGACTTCTCTGAGACCCGCATATCATAAAGAACGCTGGCACACGTAAAATCTGTCGTGACTCCAATATTCTCCATCTTAAAACGACACCTCTGAAAATGACGATCCAGGTGCTAGATCTCTCATCTGGACTGGTTGAAAACTCCGAGTCCGTTCATGGGGGGCTTGCCTAATAGGCGCCCCACAGTAAAATGACCAACATCATCGGCCCTAATAGTGACCAAGCCTAGAGTAAGAAGTTGACTCTAGGTCATTGGAAAGGACAAAAAAAAGAAAAAAATATTAAAACAACCCGAACTCAGTAGCGGATTTTTTCCTTAAAAAGAGATGCGCACTTTTTTTCTAAAAAGAGAATCGTCTTTTTTTTTCCATTCTTGAAATTTGTGTAGGCCATTCCTTCATATCGTTGTAGACAATGCCCACTGAGGCATTCAGACTCTTGTTGAAACAAACAATAATCGGCTTCAAAATGGGATTTTCGCTGTTGCTTCTTGGTAATGGTGTGAGCAAAGAGTTAAAATATGAGTTCACGATTTCACAAATGTTAGAAATAAGTCGAACTAATATGGAGGTGATGAAAAATTCAATTGACAAAAATTGTGCACACTCTGTTGCATTGGGCTATTTGATAATCGATAGTATGTGAAATGGGTAATCACGGTAGACGTGGGTCCAGTTATTGAACATCATCAGCATTAGAACATACATATTGTTTCAAATCCTAATTCATACTAATTGGATGATAAGAAGTGTTATATATCAGGTCCTGTATTATATAATGCTTTAAGGTTACATATCAGCGATTTTTTACACTTGAAGGTAAACATCCAGTATTTTAAAAGTGTAGGGGCGGTTCTATTGGATTTTAATGGATTTTACAAGAGCAGTATACTACAGAGAAATGCTTCTGCCAAAGAAAACAGCCCTCGAGAGAAGAGCTATTGCAATTTTAAGTCCAACTTGTCACGGTAATTTGCTATAATGGAAAGGTCTTGGATTTTTATTACTTTTTTTATCACTACAACAAGGAATAGTGGGATCCAGCTTTTATAATAACAGGATATTTGGTATTAATGTCGTGAAAACACAATGCATGCTCATTTGCTCAATGGAATGAAGGTGTTGCAACAATTCAAGCAGCTGTGACATGTTACTCGAATGACACATTTAAAAAATGAAATTAAAAATTCGTTTTCATGTTAATTCACGGCGCTGAATGCATATGTTTTGAAAGTATTTTTGTCACGGCTACTTGAATAGCTGCAATATTTTAATGTGTTGGGCGTTCATTGCTTTTTGCAGAACACAAACATCCTGTAACTAAAATGTGCGTAACTTTAACACCTGTCATCCGATTAGCGTAAGTGGTTATGGTGCGTTTTAAGAAGTGATTTGCTTTCCTAATATTGCTACTGTTCATAAGTTAGATCCAGGTCTTCTGTAATATATATTAAGAGATCACTATTTATCTAACATTCTGTGTATGTCCAAGAAAGTGAAAAGAAAGCTCAATGAATTTCAACATAAATAACTATAGTTAGAGAAAATCAGCTTTAATTGCTTCACTTTTAAAGGGGAAAAATAGTTAAGTATATCTTTGTTTAATCCTTTGTATCACCTTGTTTCAGATCTGAAACACACCAATTAAAGCCCTGTAAATTAATACTGTAAAAAATATTTGAATGGCTGTTTTTCTAGAATAACGTGAACATTAAATATTAATATCATATTACTAACAATGAACGCATGCATCTTAGATAGATGCCTTTCTTAACGTTTTACCTGTATAATGGTATGCTTGCAAAGTAAGTAGTTTTACAGGAAAGGTTAACCACTGGTGAAAATTAAGATTTTGAGAATCGTTGCGATGGAAACTAAATTAGGTAAAATATATTATAGCTGTGAAAACATTGTTAAATGCTCACTCGTTGAAAAATGCAGAATAATTAGGCATTAAGAATTTTATAGTTAAAATATCTGTACATTTAAGGCCATCTTACTATGAATATAAGCATATAACTACTAGGTGCCTTTGTAAGCGTTTTACTGGTATTGTATAATGCTTGCAAAGTAAGTGGTTTTACAGGCAAGGCTAATAACACTACTCAACAACCATTTTGCCTCTGGGAAGTGATACATCAATTAGTATGTATTTTGGTGTGTAGAATCCGAATCTACCTTTCAAAATGCTCTACCACGTAAGATTTTTGAGTTTTTAAGGATTTTTATTTATTTTTTTCTTAATTTCACTACTTTCCCTTCTTTTATTTTAATGTTTAATTTTTTATTTTTTTCAAAAGTTTGCTACAAGAATTCCATAAGATCAACAAATTGTCGCTTGATGTCAGATGTTACACAGGCAAGTGTTATTCATTAGATGGACAGATTATCCAGTAGTGCGAAATAAACATTATGACATAGTGAATGTTGAAACATGCATGGTGCAATTACTATCGTATTTATCTCAGCCTAAGAATGTATTGAGAGTTTTTTTTAATAAGTGAGTTTTTCTATTGAGAGGAATTTTTATTATAAAACTAGCTGAAGTACCCGTTCTTCGCACGGGAATGAATGGACTTTTTGATATTACGATTTGTGGTGATTACTATTTATTGTAATAAAGAGTTATAGCAAAATGGATATCGCTTTATATTGTGTTCAATAACCATGCATACCGAATTTCAAGGCAATCGTTTGTACGGTGAAGAAGGTCATGCGGCGTAGCGCAATCTAGTGGCGAGTTTTAGCAAAACCGATACGTCGAAAATATTTTTCGCATTCAGATATCGATGTATACGAAATTTCAGGACGATCGGCTGGACAGCCGTGTGAAGTTCATATGTTGACGCGACATTTAGTGGCAAATTATATAGGAAAATGGATAGCGCCAAACTCTTCCCCGTGTTCAAATATCTATGTATGCCTATTTTCATAGCGATCAGTTGCACAGTCAAGAAGTGATGCACTGCAGCGCGATCTAGTGGTTAATTAAAGTAATGATTTGCTACAGTGGCGTCAAGTGGCGAGTTATAGCAAAATGGATAACGCCAAAATATTCTCATTGTTCAAATAGCTATGTATACTGATTTTCATAGCGACCGTTTGAATGGTCAAGAATTTGGCCTGCTGCAGCGTCATCTAGTGGCGAGTTAAAATAATAATGCATTGCAGTGACATCTAGTGGTGAGTAACATCAAAAGGAACACAGTTAGAATATATTCTTCGTGCTGAAATGTGTAAGTATAAGAAATTTTATGCCGGTCGGTCGAACGGTATAGAAGTTGATGCGTTGCAGCGCCATTTAGCGGCAAGTTACAGCAAAATGGATACTGAAAAATATTCTCCGTGTTCTAATATCCGCGTGTACCAAATTTCATCGAAATCGGTTGGACGATATTCGCATAGTAAACGGCTAAACGGAATAGAATTCGACGTTCTGCTGCGCCACCTAGTGGCAAGTTAGAGGAAAACGGATAGCATAAAAAGCTTCTCAATGATAAAAGACTTAGGTGAACCAAATTTCATGGTGCAACGGTGCTAGAGTTTTTCAACCTCATACACACATACCAACATTCATTTTTATCTATAACCAGTGTCATTATATATCCCAGTCTCAAATAAAATCCAGTTTCAAATCTAAGCCTCGCCAAAGTGCCAACATACGCCATTGTGCAAGCGTTTTTTCAGGAAATCATTCGAAGCATTGACTTAGCAGCAATCAATATGGGAAATGGTTCGACCGCGAAAAAGTAAAGCAAGCCTTTATTTCAAAAGTGGAATCCCTTAATACAGCCGAAATTTTTAAAATTATCAACTATAACGTGTTTTATTCATCGTTACTCCGATGTAGTAAATGAGAAGATTTTAATTTTCTGAAATTTGGCGGAATTCCCCCAACTTAAATCAATGTACTCATTTGGCGAGAATTCTGGAGATAGATCGCTTGAAATCCCTTAACAACTGCATTATTTCTTCACGGATCATTAAAATTTAACGCTGTATTCTAATAAAACCTTTACACTTGTTTTCAAAAATCTATTTCCTTAAGCTCTCAATAAATTGCGCCAAGCCGAAATCTGTGCAAATCGCTAGAACTCACTTTCTCAAAATCGGCATTTGAGCCATTTTATTTTTTCGCCAAACTAAAAAAAATTACCTATTAGCCTCGGAAATCTTCAATTCTTATTGTTTTGCGTATAAAACATTTCATTCCTGCTCCGATTTCCCATGCACACGATATTATAATTTAAAAAAAATAACCTTACGAATATAAATTAACAAAAAAAAAATCATTATTATTCTTTTATTTTTACTTTGAGAATTTAAAACATCTTATTCGGCAAAATCGCCAGACATGGCACAGAATTTCATTTTTATTTATAAGATTTGCCTTATACATATATTTAAAACTTACATTTACTAAAAATGGCAACTAGTGAACATAGTTGTTATCTTAACCACCCCGACAACTTTTGTTATGTCTGTGAGAAATTCACCCCAAAAGCCTTGAAAAAACAATTACTGATTTGATTAAGAAGGCCTATACATTATATTTTGATAGTCCTCTTGGGATCAAGATAAAATGTTTGCGCCTCATATTCGTGCATAACATGTACTACTACTTTAACCAAGTGACTGAAAGGAAAATGCCGAGCTATGCAATTCTCAATTCCTATGGTGTGGAATTAGCCTAAGGATCATTTTTCAGCCTATAACTTCTCTCTCACGAATATTGCAGGGAATTCTCTATCAAAGCTAGACATAAAGTATAAAATGTATCTTCAGTGCATTTGCCGGTGACATAATGAAAGGTTGCCTGTTCCTGCCTGTAATCTGCAAGACATAGAATCAGAAACAATGCCAAGTGAATCTGAAGACACTGATCAAGAATCTGTAGAAAATATTCCCCTCATTCTAAGAATTTTTCACCTCAGTTCTTTAATCAAAAGGAGTTCAACAATTTGGTTTGCGATCTAAAACTTTAAAAACAACAATCTGAACTTTTGGGGTCGAGACTGCAACAACGAAGCCTTCTAGCTCCAGGTACAAAAATTTCCTGTTTGAGATCAAGAAGTACTTCATTCGCTCAATATTTTGACATGCAGAATTCAATGTGTGTATGTAGAGATGACAATGGTCTGCTGATGCAGCTAGGTGTACAACATAACCATCAGGAATAGTCACTCTTTATTGACTCTAGGAAAACCATATTGAAAGCAGTACTACTGCGTAATGGCAATACTTTTCCATCTGTGCCTTTGGCTCATGCAGTAGGCGTGAAAGAAACTTATGAAACTGTGGCCACTATACAGTAAGGTGGCTTATAAAGAAATCACATGTAATTGTAAAGGAATAATGCTCCACTGGTTGAGCCCAATAAAATCATTTTACTTCCGATTCATGTCAAGTTGGGTTTTATGAAAAACTTTGTTGAAGCTCTGGATAAATGAGGTCAGGTCTTCAATCATTTGAAAGAAAAGTTTCTCAAATTGAGTGAAGCAAAGTTAAAAGAAATCTATTGGACCACAAATCCTAGAAAAATTGTTCAGCGATCCATCATTTGATATCAGACTGACAAATATCGAGTTAGCGGCATGGTCCTCATTCAAACCAAGTGGGAAGGGCATTTTGGACAGGAAAAAAGATTATATCTATGTTGGTATGTGTATACATATAAATACCAATGTATACATATAAAATACAAGTAATATTGAATTATGAAGCTCTTAATATGAATTTCTTGTTAGTTTCAATTCTATCAAATTTTGCTTCTGATTTTCCTGTGCCTCTTGGAAATGTGACGTGATAGACATAAATTGATTTTACCAGTGAATTCAGCACCCCGAAATTAAGTAAATTCACCCATTTAAAAACCAGAGGCAGAAAAAAAATTTAAATTTGTTGACTAGTGTAATTGTACTGAAGTTTTTTTTAGAATCGTTGCGATGGAAATTAAGTTGGGTGAGGAATATAATTGTGAAAACATTTTGGATTGACTCGTTCAATAATGCAGAAAAATTGGACACTGATAATTCTGTAATTAAAATTGTGATACTAATTAATAATTCTGTACAGTTAAGGTCATATCACTAAAAATAAACGTATATAATTAGATGCTTTGTAAGTATTTTACCTGTATTACGTAATGCTTGCAAAATAAGTCAACTTTATGAGAATGTTACAGATTTTTTGAAAAGTTCTCAGTTTAAACTGTTCACAAAACGTGCTTCCGTAACTATTTCTTATACTACATATATATTTTCAAGTAATACAAAAATAAAAATAATCGTTTTATGAAATTCTACAACAAAAACATTTTAATCAATAAATTTAACATGAATTACAAAGTCGGAAACAAAAACTTTCAGTATGTTTATAATATGTTTCTACACACACCTCAGTAAAAATTCCAAAAATTTAAGTTGTTGAGCTATAAAGCGTTAAGTTAATAAAAAACGTAGATACTTTTCAAAGAAATAGGTAAGTTTAGGGCCTCAGGCACTCACAGTAAATGTTACAAAAATCAGTATATATTGCCTACGTATACACTAGCTCAAGCTACATAGTAATTAGAAAATAATATTTCTTTCTTTATTTCAATGCCAATTCTTCGAACGCAATGCGTAAGATAATTTTTCAAAAGAGCACGAAATCTTAATGCATTCTGTTTCACTGCTCAAATAAAGTATTTACTTTCAAAAATTAAATAAATTTAAGAAAATTAAATAAATTTAAGAACAAAAGCAGCACTTGAAAATTAGCAATTCTACTTAGGTGACATGTTCCGTTTTTAATGGAATTTCAAAAAGATGCCCTCCTTCGAACAGTGCTTTAATTGCGAATTTTTACAAAAAACAAAAAAGTATCAAAACACTTTGGGAAGGAGTTTGTAAATATCCATTCATGTTTAGATTTTGCATAAAGCGATCATTAAGTGTTTCAAAACCGAGTTGAAAATAATCCTTCTAATTAAAATATCATATTTTCTTAGAAGGGAATTATCGTTCAATATATTTATGTACTGTAATTTTACTTTCTCTTCTATCAAAAGCTAAAATTAGAATATGAATATTGTGAACTGTTGATGTTTTTGCTTAGGCCTTTATCGTGATACGTTGTATTATCAGAAAAGGTTGTTTACTGAAAACGGTTTTCTAAATGATTGTTTTACAATCGATGTTCTCGAGTTCTGTTTTGTTTCCTGACTTTTTATAGCTTTTCGGCTTTTGCTAAAAAGAAAACAACTATACTCGTAACAAAGCTTTCAGTCAGTTTAACAGCAAACAAATTATATCAAAAGCGTAAAAAGAAGTGAGTTCTGAAGTTCAGAGTGTTTCTTCACTTCAGAAAAGAACACTCAAAACATTGGTGTTAAAAGGTGAAGTAAATAAAAACTTTGTGTAAAAGACACACATAAAATTTTACTTAACGGTTGGGAAGACCGTTTGGACCGAAAAAAATCTTCAATCTTGTTCAGCTACTTCGTCTCACAGAAAATAAATTTACATGTCATGAAATTGTTCCAGAAAAATATGTCAGCGCGCAAAAATCGCATTTTAATATATGCTGGGGCATCATTTATTAACGGGAATGTTATTAAATTGTTTATTTAACGCCGCAGAGTTTCATAACTTGCAGTTATAGAATGGCCGTTTGTCAAAGTGCATTACTACAGCTTTTGAAAAGACGTCCTGAAATTTTTTAGTGTCTCGAATGTATTGAGATTCTTTTTAAAAATGCTCAAATTTTGCACTGTATCTTAAAAGATAGCCTTAACTTTGAAGATCAAATTTTATCACTAATGGGAATATTTCGTTTGCATTAACTACCATATGTAGTAAATAACGATAAAATTACGCATAATTTCCTATCATTGATGCATAATTGCTTTTCAAAATTTTCTTTTTATGTCATTTTTTCCTTGAGAATGGATCCTGACAAAGCCTTTCAGGAGAAAAACAGTTTTAATTTTACTTTCTTTCTTATTTTCCTTTTTCTTCATAGAGTCCGACTGCAATAGTTTCTCTATTACTTTTTTATTAATAAGTCATTTTCCACTTCTCATTTTTTGATTGATAATTATTTATATGCTAGTACATAAAGTTCATTGTGAAGGCAATCATAATGGGCTCTAGATATATTTTACAATGTAATATTTCTGGCGTATGCTTGATTATAAGACACATACGTAAATGACTGCATTCTTCATATATGTCATAATGTACTCAATAGTACAATTTAACATGTGTACCTTGATTCGTCAAAATTGAACGTTTTTAAAGTGATTTATGACTTCTACGAAAAATTAAAATGCTCAGGTTACATCTATCAATTTTATAGTTATGATTCACGTAGAAAAACATTACAGGCCATTTCCAGTTTATCGGATCATGAGAATTCGTTAAATTATTATGTTCGTGACGTAATTTATGAGAAGATTTTCAACCTAATTGGGTTACTAATTTATTTTAAACTCGAGACGTCACAATGGCGTCACTATCACCAGCGATATGCAGATGTTAAAGTCTTGAAATCTAGAACGAATTCGAACTTGGTGACATGTCGCTCTACTACTGTCATCCATTGAACATAATTAACTACTTTTTGTGAACCGTAACTTTTGTGTAATAATATAGTTTTTGATCTTTCGATGGATGCCGCAAAACTCGTTTCCGTGGCTTACGCTTCCGTACAGTTCAATTACTTTTGTGAAAAAATTTCCCCGTACCACGAATATATAACCGCGGCGAGCTCCTCCATACACAAAGGGTTAACCCTTTGAGACGCAAAACTTTCCCTGTGCCGGGCACAGCCAGCTGTCGTCAAAAAAGGGTCTCTAGATCTGTAGCACGCGATGAACGTTTCGATCGTCCGCCATATTGCTGGTAATTAAGTCGAGCGATGGCAACGACTGCCCTTTTTTCTGCATTGGGCAATCTATCCAGCTGTTCTTCGCATTCTTCCATTTTTCAGCCGATGTCGGTGCTGTTAAAAATAATCGTGACCATTTTTTTACGGGAAATGTCGTGCTAAAAAGTAAAGGATTCTCATGGAGCTATGTCACCCGCAACTATTTTTATAGAAATCAAATCTATTCTTCATGACTGGTAACAGTCAAAACGTCAGAGTTTGGTGTTCCCAGAGCGGGATCACTGCACCTTAAAGGGTTAAATGTTATTATAAATTATCTTACGCAGCGTAATTCACTCAAAAATTATATTTATCTTCAAAACCATTTCCACAACACCAAGTCTCTGCTTCATCGCCGACTCCGCAAACTGGAGCCTCAAGACGCATCCAGCCGTCTTTTACAAGAACAGGAAATCTGTGTCTGCATTGTACAGCTCGAAATAAGGTAGTGCTTATTTAAATAAATTCAAAGAAAAGGAATGAAAGCAGCAGCACTTGAGAATTAACGAGCCTGTTTATGCAACAGATTTCGTTTTGAATGGAACGTAAAAGGAAGATGCTTCCCTTCAACGGCGTTTTAATTACGAGTCCTTTCAAAGGCTGAAAACTGTCTCGCGGAAAACATTGGGAAGCAGATAGTAAATATTCATTTATATTCAGATTTCGCATAAAGAGATCATTAAGCGTTTTGAAACTGAATCTTAGCTTGAAAATAATCCCTCTAATTAATATTTTTTTATCTCTCAAGACAGCCTGGTCATTTTATTTGTGTACGGGAATTTTTCTTGAGCTTCCACAAAAGCTAGGGATAGGATATGGCTGTATTTTTTTCTCTCTTGTTTATTTTCTTGATCTGTAACCGTGCAATAAAGAATAGGTTCGTTATTACTAATGATTCTTTTCGAAGATTATGCTGTTTTTGTATTTAATCTTATTGTACATTCCTCTCCCCACCCACCCCGATTTTTGTAGCAGAGAGATATGGTATGTTTTAACAAGAAATATAAAAATCTGACTGTTTTTGAAATTTGAAATACAGGTAGGTATTGAAATTCACAAAAATTAGGGGAATGATAGGATTAATAATATTATGTTAGAAACAGGCACTTTTCAACGTAGAATGTGGGGTCTCAAACATAGTTTCCTGCTTCAAATAATATTTAAAACTAAAACAATGCGTCGGATAGTTGGATCACTGTTTGAATATGGATTTCACCGAATGCTGCAAGAAAACACCAGGAAATTTGGCAAAATGTGGGAGTGAATGAAATGCTGCCGCACCCATTCCTGTACTAACTCCACCCATAAGCAGAAGGTAATATTTGGTTCCTTAAATTTGTATTTTTGTTCAGTAATTTTACATTTTGTTCAGTTATGGTCATGAAATTCGTGAAAATATTCAAATTTTCTTAATTTTGTACACCAGTGTAAAATAGGATTTACTTATTCTTTCAAAAACATTTAATGATTACGATCTACTTTACGCAGCACAAAGCAATTTAAAAATATAAATGGGATCTAATTATCTAATGGATCCGTAAATACTTTGGTTGTCTTCAGAGGTTTCAGGAGTTTTCTCCCAAATCCTACATTTTTACAGTGCTGTCCTTATATGTAATCCTCGCGTTTTTAAATTTCAATCCTAGAGACTGAGAGAAATGACACTGTACTCCTGAAACTCCATTAGAAATTTTGAAAATTAAAACGGTTTATGTGTAAAATACAGACTGGATTTTAGGCAATTAAGAATGAATAGTAGATGATAGCCATTTTTCTGTTTTCTGTTTTTTTTTATAGTCTCCAAAGCTTTACATTTTAGAAGTTTTGTTACATACACTTGCATAATTTCGTGGCAGATGCAGATAAACCTCTACAATGAACACTTGCAAGTTTAATCATATTGTGATATCAATATCACTGCAATTCACGTTTGATGAAATCGCTAAAAATACGAGATTAAATTAGTAATCTCTTTAGGATTATATTGATCTAAAGGAACGAAAATGAGAAAATAAACACAATAAAAGTTTTAAGAAATCGACTAGATTACACTCCGAAAATAGAAGGAGAACAACAGGATTTAAAGTGTTTTATAAAGGATTTGTTTTTCAAATTAATATGAAATTTAGTTTCGGAGTATGCTGTAAAGATTATCCGTAAGAAAATTATTAGAACACAGATGATTAAAAAATAAATCTTCAGATTATTATTTTACAAGTACTTTTCGAAAATAAAATGTAATTATTCATAATGATAATAAATTGAAGATAAAGTAAAGAAGCACTAAAATACACAGCAATCAATTTAAGAAATTATGGGAAAATAAGTTTTATAAAAACTTGTAATTAAGTTTTTAACTTGCTCCGCAAAATTGCCTTTAATAATTTGGTCTTCTTCCTCGAAGTAAATTAAATAACACGTAATGAAAAATAATCAAAGTATACTATGTATTCGAATTAAAAATTATCTGTTATTCTCCATTACAGCCTAGGTTTAATTTATGAAATGATATCACCTCTGATAACGGTTGATTATCGTTGATTTACAGGGTGATTATAATTAAAGTTTCAGTTTCAAAACGTTATTGAAAAAAAAAAAGAATCACTGATCAGAATGACGTCAAATTTGACCAGAATATTACTAAAGAAGGGGGTAAGCGTATGGCAACAAGAGGGAGGGAAATATCTGAATTTTATCAATAGATGGCGCTGTAAGCGTCATAATATGTAAATAAAATATGAATAATGAACATATATACAGAATATGTAAATGAAAATCAACTGCACGGCTCATTGTAGTTGTAATAAAAACGCCGGGTGCACGGCTTTTCCTCATGTCACTTCTGAGAAATTCGGCATGACTATCTATGAAGGATCGCGCTCTGCTTCTAAAGAATTTTTACAAGAACGATGATTGTGCGCCAGTAGCTCTGCACGTGTTCCGGACATTCAAGGGTATTAAAACAGACGTTACTCCGATGACTGACGTGGGTCTAGAGAAAATGATTCCGAAATTCGAAAAGACTAGTTCTTTTGATGTGCAATCTGGTGAAGGAAGGAAAGGAATTGGTTCGACGTCAAGTTGGAAAAGTGGCCACAGCAGTGCAGGAGTCGAGTGGAGGTGTGCAACCGTGCAGTGCGCGGGAACTTGCCCGAACCCTGGACATGCCTGTGGGCACGGCGTATAAAATTCTGCGAAACATCCTGTATTGCTATTTATACAAAATTACTCATGTGCAGGACTTGCTACCTGCTGGCCTGACAGCTAGAGAGACAAAAAATTTCTTGTTAATTAAAAATTTCTTGTTCACATGGAAGTGGACAATGAATGAGAGATTTTGTGGACAGACGAAACCCATTTCCATCTGAAAGGATATACACAGAATTGCCGAACATGGGTGACAGAAAATCCACTCGCATTTCATTCAGCAAAGATCTCTGTGTGGTGCGAGTTTATGGCATCATTTATCATAGGGCCATATTTTTTCGAATTGAAGGGTGCTTTCCGGACCTGTAACCTGAACCGTCACTGGTAAGCTCTATGAATGTCTTGCAACTCTGTCATTCCAGTTTTTCAACAGCATGAATGGGATTATTTTTATGCAAGATGGTGCACCTCCGTAAATAACAAATCCAGTGATGCAACTACTGAAGTGGCATTTCGGATATCTTAAAATTATCATCCGCCATTTCCCTACAGCCGGGCCGTTCCGATCAACTGATCTTAAACCGTGGGATTTCTGGTCGTGGGGCTGTCTGAAAGATGTTGTTTTCAGTGCTCTGATTGCAAACTTAGCTGAATTCAAGGCCATAGCCATGGATTTGGGGGGGGGGGATCTTGGGCGTTTAATGCTCCTCCCTTCCAAAATTTTAGTCAATCCATTGGTAGTTTTCTATTTGCTTTAATTCTGCAGAACAGTTAAAGGTGAAAAATTTTAGAGCTGCATATATATACACCCACCCCCCCTTCCACCAAATGTTGCATATCCTCTCCCGATTTTTTCTCGGGCTACGACCTTGATTGAGTTCGATGTCTGCTTATTGCAGAAAACGGTGCACGTCATATTGAACATGTTTTGCACCAGTCTCACAAATTTTAGAAGACCGATTTGATAGATGCTTTTTATGCGGTTTTGGCCTCAGGACAATTGAAAACCAATTTGATTGATAATTTTCATGCGGTTTTGGCCTCAGGTCAGTTAAAAACCCATTTTTCCCCATCCGATGTGATACGACCTTGCCGTGGTGGATGGGCTTACGTAACTAACAGTATTACACGTGTACAATCATGCACATTGAACAATATAGTTGGTTTAATGTGCAACTTAAACCTTAGCCGTTTTTACGATACATTTGTCATTCGTAGCCAAACCCTTTTAAAATAGGGATCTTACAGCATCATCCGTTGCTAAAATTTGAATTTTTTTTCTTATACCATATGCTTTCCATTTTCTTCAATAGTATTCCGTTCAAATTTGACGTCATTCTGATCAGCGGATCTTTCTTTATATCGTTTTGAAATTTTAATTATAATCATCCTGCATATTAACTGTATAAAATTGTTTAAATCTCATGTTCTCTTACTATTCTTCTACGATTCAGTTTCAGACATCAGAGACATTTTAAAAATTTGCAGTTTGCCTTTGTCGATTTCTGGACGTAACACAAAGTAAGTGAGATAATCTGAGTGAGATAATCGGTCCACTATCAAGCATTATAAAATGCACCTCCTCTGTCGCGGTGTCAAAAATGGAATCTTCAAAGTGTGTGACCGGTCATAGAATTCTTCAACGTGTATATGTGATGATAAATACATCAATGTCAGTGTGAGGTTTCTAAGCTCTTTCTGGTTAACACAAAAATTCTATCGTTATAATAAGGAAAAAATTTTAACAGTGACGTAATAATTGCACTCAAAATATAAAATGGAACCAGTGCGTCTGATTTATGTTAGCTCTATTTATAATCTACTTCCTAATAAATGAATTCACCTATGAATTTCTACGCGCATTTACTGTGGTACTTTGGAAAGAGTCCATGCGAATAAGTGGTTTAAAATTTCGAAGTAATCTTGGTGATTTTTTTGATTACTCATTGAGGTCTAACTACCTTCAAACTCTCTTGATTAGAGTGATAATACTTTGATTCTGGAGATAAAGTCTGCAGATCAAACAACTTTAGAGAATCTTGTTTGACTAGAAAAGTGGTAGATCGGTCCACTTCAACCATGAAATAAAACTTATTTGCACCGAAGGCAATGAACTATACAAAACGCTAGAAACTACTATGTATGGAAACTTTTAAAGTTTCACTTTATCTATTTTACATCATCTACTACTATTTGACTGTCTCTATTAAATTTCTGACCCATAATAAATCAAATTTCAAGTTATCGAATGCTAAAACGTATGAAAAATCCCTTTTAAATTATATTAATCGGTAAATCCATAGACTGAAACAAAGTTCTTTAAAAGCTCAAATTTTTCCGTTTATCTCGATATGAAAATTAAATTTGTGTGGGTTTTTGTGACATAATGATGGTATTATAACTGAAGAGATAAATTAAGTTCAAATTACTTGCTGAATTTAGACGGCTATTTTCAAAGAATCAGAATTTAAGTTCTAATCAAAGGATCCGAAAGCCAACCTACTGGACAATAAATTATTCGCGAAAGCTCGACAATGACAAAAAAGTAAATAATTCTATAAAAAAAAATACACAATGAATACCAAGTAATAAAAGCATAGTTAAGCTTTTAAATTGATGAAATTTTTGTATTTATTCTTATTTTTATAGGTCAAGTATTCAATGCCAAAGACGGAGATGAAATAAATAAAGGTTTAAATTTATGTAGCCCATGTAAACGATAGTAAATTCACTTAAAAAATCTTTTTATAGAAACATACGTTTATTTCGAAAAACATAGCTCAAATAGTTATAAAAGAAACTAAATTCATTTAAAAAATATTTTTATAGAAATATACGTTTATTTCAGAACGTATAGTTCAAATAGTTATATAATATTAATGTTTTTTGATGATAACACTTGACACCTATTTTCTTCTATTATCTTTTCTAATTATGGAAAACTTTTGGGATTTTTCACTAATTCTGCATTTGACCGGACACTTATTTCCTTGTTTAATTAAAAATGATTACTCACACTGTTAAGTATTTTCAAACAATGATATAATTTCATATGCAGATTTTAAAATATTTTAAAACCTGACTGATAAATATTATTTATATTCATGCACACTAATTTAACGAAACTTTACCTCCATTTGCGTTTTATTAGTTACCGATTCTGCATTTATGAAGTCGAAGAGATAAAGAAAAGTTGTTTTCCAATAATTAAAAATCTGTAGACCTTGTTCAAATTAATCTCTAAGATTTGATTTTTGAATGGTTTTAAGCTACTTAATAATCATTAATGGCCACATACGCTCCAAGAGCTATGACTTTGTCATCCTTAGGGCAAATACAGGAGGAGGGCGCAGGGTGTGCAGGGCCCTCTTCGCGGAAAATATACTTACACTGAATTAATAAAGCGTTCACTAATATAAAGTAGGTTGTACATCAAATAAAATGAGTATTCGCGATTAGAGTCCCCTATAAAAGTTCCTGTATCCGCTCTTGTGACAACCTTACTACACTACCTATTATAGCTATTACTACAAGTGGAATATCTACAATAGAAATTTTTTTTTAATTGCCCTTCAACCTTCGTTGACATTATTCTATTAACTAGTTCATTTTCGAAAAAACTTAAGGAAAAAAATCCGAAACGTTTATAAAACTTCTTCAAGCTTTTGAAAAAACATTTCCTTAAATCAAGGTTTAAAAGGAAAAAATCTTAAATTGACATGTATGTTAAATACGAATTTCTATAGCATGACTAAACCATTTTCTAATATTAAGTTACTACGTGGTAAAATTTGATTTAAAATGGAAAACAGGGAATGAAAAAAATATTTTAGAATGAGTATTTAGATAATCAATTCGATAAACACACACATATAGTTTAAAAGTTGAGAAATGTAGAATTGCCCTTCATATTTTGCGAGTAAATTTTCATTCATGTGCCGTATTTTCCTTTTAAGATAAATATAATACATTGTTTAATTTTGGTCACAGATACTGGCACAAAAGAATGCAGGTATATACATTCGATAGGTAATAATATATACACGACTGTATAAAGTTTTTGACCTGCGTATGTATATTATTCAACTAAAAAAAAATTGAGATGATATTTGCAAAGTGAGTTAAACAGTATTCATTCAGTAGTTTTTGTAAGATGTAAATATTTGAAAAAAAACGTTAAGTAAATGACTTTAATTTTCTTTACGCTGGAGACTATGCAAAATGAGTAAATAAAGTCAGTTCAACAGTTAGCTCAGAAAATGCAATCAAAACTTCTCAAAAGAAATATTTTCATTCTTTTTGAAACATATAATTTAATATTTAATTTTAAAATGTAAATAATATTTTCTAACATTTAAAGAATGTGACATATTAATCAAGCTTTTTTCATCGCATCACTTTAAAAATGCTCCGTGTTTATTATTTTCTTTCGACAGAATTTGTAACATTCTTTCTTCAGAAAATTCAGTTTATTTTTAAACGTAAAAATTTCTATCAGAATTCGAAGTTTATTTGCTTCGGGCACTGCTTTTGTTGCAATTTTTGTACTTCTAAACCACCACGTTTTCCTGAATCGATATATTATGTTTACTCAATGATAACATTCGAAAGAAAAGTTATGTTACAGAAATTCTCATTAATTGTATAAAGTTTTATTTTTTTTTTTTAACTCTACAATGATTTCGAAACTTGTTTGCTTAAGAGCTTTCAGGTTTAATCATTAATGGTATATTTATTCGTATATCTGCAATGCGCAAGAAAATGTTATTGAATTATCACTGGCTATCCTGTAACATAAAATAGTTACAAACTGATGAGTAAAAGAAATCATTATGAAATGTATTGCACAATTGTGCAACATTTAAACGTTTTACATCTAGGTTTCGAGAGTTTTCTCAAATTTAATTTTAAGTGACTTCAAACAGTTTTAGAGAGATTATTTTAAGCTTCAAAATGTTTTAATTCATTTTAGCCATTAAAATTTCAACACCATGAAGACAGCATGCAACAGCGTCTAGTTTTAATCAGTAAACTGCATGCTTGGCTACGCAAATAATTACCATTTCAGTACAGTCTCATGAGGTAGAAGTAAAGCCATTAAGTACATTTGCAAAACTACATTTGAATTTGGGCTGTTTCTCAGAAAATAGTGTTGTGCCTCGTGTGTGAAGGGAAAACACCTATCAGTACAAGTCGACATTTTGATCGTGGCAAAACTATGACACACAGTAACTGAGATTTATAGTTCCTGTTCCCTGATAGTGCTGGTTCTTCGGAATCACCGTAACTCTCATACGAATGTTAGGATAAAGCTAAGGGTGAAGGAGTCACCTCCTTTCTAACACTTGCAAATCCTGTTAAATTTAGCAAAATTAGATAACTAGTGGGTAAACTTGGTAAAAAATAATTAACGAAAACTATAATTTACTTTATATTTCTGGTACACTTGGTAAAATTAAGAAGTTGGTTATATCCTTATACATAAAAATGGAATTCTGTTTGTGAGTTTGTTTTTTAGACCGTATACAAATCCACAAAAATGGACCTATCAGCCTGAAATTTTACACAGATGTGTAAAATAACATAGGATAAAGGATAGCTCACTTTAAAACTTTGAAAGTCCACCCGTTCCCGGAGTTTCAGAGATTTTTTATGTTTTCCACGCAGGAAGCTTTCCGATATCTGGCTGTATAGTAAGCACTGTGAGATTTACAAGCGAAATCTACGTCACTTTGATGTCAAAAAGCACGTCACGAAAGAAAAAACTTTTTTTTTCTTTTTTTTTTTGTTATTTCGATTAGTTAGATTACACAGAATGACACTTTCTTTTTCTAAAAATAAAAGAAACACCTAAGAACATAAGATGTTTTTACGAATTCAAATCCCAAATTTGATCGACGTCATTTTGATGTCACATGTTTGAAATTGCTCCCAAAACTTAGTCATTAAAAGACTGTGACGTCAGATTCAGATTAAGAACCCTTTTATTTATTTATTTATTTTACGTTTGTGAACCAGGGGTATAAAAATTTATGTGAATAAACACGGTAAATGCAGAAAAATAGTTTTATGAACACATATACATTAGCTCAGCCGAAACATGAGAATTTAAAGTCGTCTGCTAATTATTATCTGAATTAGATTAATATTTGGATTATGCGTGATTTTAGTGAGTTGTTGCATATTAAAGTAGTTTTTTTTTATTACCTAATTTTCGTAATCTCTTTCTGAATTTTCAGTAAGAAATCAAGGATTTGCGGTTTGCACAGTTTTAGGCTTGGCGCAATTTACTCAGAGCTTAAGGAAATAGCATTTTTGAAAACAAGTATATGGGTTTTATTAGAATACAGCGTTAAATTTTAATTATCTGTGCAGAAATAAATGCAGTTATTAAGGGATTTCAAGCGATCTATCTTCAGAATTCTCGACAGATCAAGTAAATTTATTTAAGTTAGGGGAATTCCGCCAAATTTAGAAGAGCAAATCTTGGCATTTAATACGATGAATAAAACATGTACATTTTACTTAGATTTTTACCTTTACTTTTAGGCTTGGATTTGAAACTGGATATTATTTGAGACAGATATAAATGATAACACTGGCACTGGTTACATGTCCCCGCTTGATAGCGGGGGGTACCCCGCTAGTAGTTGATAAAAAAATAAGTAAGTTGATAAATACGATATTTTACTTGGCAATTTATCGACTCCTCCCCCCTCCCCTAAAAAAAGTCTTAGCAATGACCCTGGCCGTACTAAACTACCTGCAGGATCTCAATGGCCTCCTACCCAATACGGGACATAGTAATATAATCTGTTTGGCCTTACAGGATCTTACTGCCACGTGAAGGACTTCGAGTCAGAAATGGCTAGAGTCAGTAATTTGAAAGAAATTGAGTCATGGAGGCAGCATGATAAGTATCCGAACGGACAACTACAGTGAGAAGACGTTCACATGGTGATGATTGTTGTGGTTTCCCTTGATGATACAGCAGAGCTCCTACGATAATGGTGCTCCAAAAGCCTCCTGCATGTAAGAACATGCATATAAAATTGCCACAAGTGGCGAATCGTCTATTGCTTTCTGCAGCCTTTAATTGTTCGAATCATTTTAGTAAATTGTATAGTATGTTCAATTACCGTACAGAAATCAACAGAAGAAAATAGGCTGATATTGAATTAGCATCGGGATGCTTGGGAATCCGAATCTCGTATTTAAGGATGTTCTACCTGAAGAACGATCATTTCCACAGGAGACATTCATTAGCTGGATGAGAGTTTAAGAATGCATGTCGCGTCATCTTTATACCTTTACTGGCAAAAAAAAAAAAAAAAAATCGTTTATTTTGCATATGTAGTAATAAATCTTCACTTAATCTTGCATATGTAGTAATAAATCATCAATTAACCAGAGATGCACATGTGCACTATGCTTTTTCATCTTAACAGGTACCCATCTAGTATACTACAGGCAGAATATGCGATGTTCAGAAATTTTTCAGCTCAAAAATAACGTATATAATTCTACATTAATCCAAGACGTAGCTAATTTGATTTTTATACTTTCAGCGTTATAGTTACCATAAAAACAACAAATTTGTTGACGCTCCATGCTAAATTCAACAATTAAAGAAAACAAAATGAACAAAAAAAGCAGGTAGTATATTTTGTTGGAACTAGAGCGGGATATATTAAAGTAGGATTACTTATCGTTTAGTAGCCTCTAAGGCGCCTGTTGAAAAACTTAAATACACAACAAACATTTTTAATTTAATGTACATAAAATATTTATTAACACGGTATACCGTACTTTAATCCAAACTATGGTAGCAAATTTCCTATTTATAAAATTGATAATTTAATTTCAAATCTTGGCAATCATTTGACGTCATCCAAATTTACAACATTTTTGCAAAATTTTATAAATCTTCAAAGCTTATTGTTTGAGTTACAAAATACCACCTTAACAAGCTTTAATTGCTTTCAGCACAATCACTCTTTCATCAGAATGCCAAACTTCATTTCCAAGAAAAGGCTTAAATTGTTGCCTAACTAAAACAATTAAAATATTGAATACAAAATTATTTAATCATTGGAACTATTCCCTGCATATAAGCATCTTCCCGATGGGAAAAATTCTCACAAACGCACTCAAACTAATTCCACAAATTTCCAAAAAGCTTATTCACGCCATCGCAACTGAATACTCTTCTCTCTCTCAGAGCATGCTTCCGGAAACTTTTCGCATTCAAAAGGTTTCGTTTTGCTAGGAACATTCCCTCTTATATCAATGTTTCATGCAGAGCAAATCATTTTATGTGTGGAAAAAAAGTTCAGCTGGGTGATCTCAAGAAGCTAATTGAAACGAACTGGAATCAAAATGTCCCCATCAAATTCTAACGTGATATCGTAATGATCTTATATTACTTACAATACAAAAATTTGTACCATTCCAGGGATTTGCATTTTTGACGCTCGATATTCAATGCAGCTGAAAATGGCTAAAAATTAGGAAACGTATAGATTTTCAGATTTTTAAAGCAGACCACAATTTGCCCTGTACCTTTTTACGCACTTGCACAAAACTTCGAGCGGATTAGTCAAAGAGCGCCGTTAGCTTATGTCACACAGAAATAGTGTAGCTTTCTATCAGTGATTAAATCTTTAGAATCGACTCAGTGAGATACAGAGATGCCGGTTGAGCACAATGTAATTCTTATGAGTGTCCTTGTAAAAATGTGGCATACCCATGAAAGGTAGCTTATATTACTAGGAGTAGTATAGCTTTCTATCAGTAAAAAAAGCTTTAGAATCAATTCAGTAGTTACAGATGTTACCATAGAACGTAATGTATTAGAAATTTTGAGTGTTTCTGTAAAAGTACTATTTATGTATAAATTGTAGCTTATGTTACTCGGGAACAGTGTAGCTTTCTACCAGTAAAAAAAAAAATTTAGATGGGGATATTATCTATTAAGAACTAAGATTCCATATTACAATAAAATCCAGTGACTGAGGACAATTTTACAGACACCTCTACATAATTAGTTATGGTACCTACTCTCCACTCAGGATAAGCAGTACATATAAAATTCATGTAATGTGGTGTAAATTGTTGGAGAAAGTAATATAATAGGAGTAAAATATGTAGGGGAAAGTTGCACTTGTAACAAATTCACAGCTAAATAAGTAGTGCAAACTAAACTACATTCATGGCGCAAAAGACCAGATATGGAGGTGTCGCAATCAGTAACGGTCTACTTTCGTTCCCCGGATACCCCTTCGCAATCATGGGCCTTAGAGTTCAAAAGCTTATGCCCCGACCAGATGGTCTGCCTGACACGGAACCTACCTCCAATGTTTAATTCCCCAAGCAAACTTGTTACTCATTTTACGGATCCACGGAAGCAGAGGCGTAGCCAGACAGTTTTCATGTGGGGGGGGGGGGGTTACGACTACTACAGCTCATATATGTGTATACGTGTGTGTGATAATGTAGAGAAGAATATACATTTTGTATGCAAAAAATTCCTCATGGGAGGGAGGGGTTATGACCCCCCTAACCCCCCCCCATGGCTACGCCCCTGTACGGAAGGGGTGAAAAACTGGGTCAACTTTGTACAGCCCTATGACTGAACCCGGGATCTTTGGCGTAACTGCACAATGTGCTGTTACGCCAAGTTTAGATAACCCTAATAGTACGACTGTCCCCTGTGACTGAAATACCACCACGCAATAGTCACAATAGAGTTACAAATGTCGTTGTGAAGGTGCTGGGGTCGTCCGCCCGCGGCGCAATTCGCAATGCGACCCCATGCAATGCCGATACGGAAAAATAATTTTCGGACACTCACAGTAGATGGCAGCACCAAATCTCTTTCACGGGATATCAGAACCGGCCCGGCATCGAACACCCGGTGTACCAGTTCCTAGCCCATGGAGTTACAGATAAGGAGAACAAACGTCATGCTATCAAAATAGCCCAGCTTCAAGTGAGGATGGGGATGCATTGATTAGGAGATTATCTGATTCTGCCATCTAGTGGCAATAGTTGCAAACAATGTGTCAAGATAACTTTCCATAAATTAGGAGTCGATATATCGATTTTATTAATTATTTATATTTTGATTTAAAAAATTATAATAATGCTTTTAAAAATAAATAATCAAAGTTATGTATGCATATTTAAATAGTTTTTGTGATAATCCTCAAGGTTTTTGTAGCTATTTAAACTGCATTTTTAAGATTAATAAATATTTTTTTTCCTTTAGTGCTTCATTACACCTCACCACCAACTTTTTTGTGACACTAAGAGAAGTTGATAGTTTTATTTAATTATTTTTATCATTTCACTATTCCTGTTATATTATTTAAAGGTGTGAGGTTATAAAAAAATGAGAAGTTTTGTTTTCTTATATTTCATGATAATAGCACAAGTAACAAAAATATAATGCTGTTAATTTGTTTGCGGCTTGAGTACTTTGAGAATATTTTTCCTATATTACCTAGTGTCACAAGAAAGCGTGTGGTGAGGTGTACAGAAGCACTAAAAGAAAAAATATATATATATTTATTAATCTTAAAAGTGCAGTTTAAAGAGCTACAAAAACTATTTAAATATGCATACATAACTTTCATTGTTTATTTTTAAAAGCGTTATTATATTTTATCAATTTCGAAATATAAATAAATAATTAATAAAATTAATACACCGCCTCCTAATTTATGAAAAAAGTTTTTTTGACATCTATTCCCGCTAGATGGCAGCAACAGATAATCTCCTAATCAATCCATCCCATGCCCATCCTCAAGGTCTGTTTTCAGAGAAGGGATCCCATTGCCGATGTAGGTCCTTTCCAATCTAAGTTCATGTCCTAGGCAAGCACTGTAGGTGTTCGCTGTACCATCTTGCTACAGCAATAAAAGAAGGGATAGTTATCGAATATTCAAAATAATTAATCGAATAATCGTATAGCCTTTATTATTATTACAATCCTAATTATCTATAATTACAGCCCTAATGAAATTACGTGAACTTTCAATATCGCAAACATAAATAGAAATTGAATATTTCAATATTTGATTTACCTTTTCTGTGAAAGATATTTGGTTCCCAAAGAAAAAAATAAAATAAAATATTAAGTTTCTGCTACCATTTAATCATTTTATTGTTGTTATTACCATGTAATTTTTGTATTGCATTCATTATTTTCTGAAAAAAGTGAATGAATAAATCTATTTTGCATTTTAAAAAATTTAATTTACTTTTTATGTCAGATTTTAGTACACCTTCTAACCAAACTTCTCAGGCTACTTGACGTGAAAATTTTCATTTTGGTTGTGGTTGAATTGCATATACTATTTATGTGTTTGTGATTAAGGCAAAGCTAGACTAGAGCTATCAGCATAAGGGAGGATGATTGGGAGAAGGTCTTTACAAAGGGTTCTAACACGTATCCAGCTTACAGAAGAGAACTGCCCAAAACTCGGGACCGTTAGATCGAAAACTGCGCCCTCAACCTGGACCGGACAGCCAGATCACAGGAAATTCATACTTCAGACATCTACCCATGTTCAGTGTCTTATCCACTCGGCTACTCTTATGGGCTAGTAATATACCTGATACAGAGGACAATTTGTACAAAACAGTAAAAATTCAAGATATATGCTTCGAAATTATCTGCTGACTGCAAGCTCGAAAGGCCTATTATATGAATCCTTATCTGTAATATCTTTCCGTATCAACATCCCCTCCCACTTTCTCCTTCAGTGTACTTTATATTCATATTGATGCAGTTAAAATTTTTCAGTATATTGTTATGAAATTCAATGAAATATTTTCTGTGTTGAAACTTCTAAATTATTATATTATAACCGCATAATAGGTATAACTGTAAAATATATTTATATTATCATTAAATATATTTTACAGTTATGAATACAATACATAAAATTCTATTTAAAAAATTACTTTTGTTTTTGCGTGTAAAAATATGTTAATTGTTAATAATGTCTGAAAATGTATGATTGAGTCTATGTATCATTGTACGGCAGGACTGGCCACAAGGAGGGGGGATACGTCTGTTCATCCATTATTAAGAGGTATTTTCTGTACTTAGATCGATGTCCGCTCCATTCTTAAATCTTTAATCACTTCATTTCTTTTCTAAAGCACCATTGATCACATTTTAAAAGCTTAGAAAGTTTGAAACAATTATTCAAATTAATCTAACACTCTAAATTACAGAGCAAAATCTCCAAAAATGACACTTCGCAAAGTAGAAAATTTATTCACTAAATGCAGTGAAAAATTGCTAAATTTAGCGACGAATTCCGTAAATTGGCAGCTCATACTATTAATCTGTCTGCTTTTCATATGGTTAAATTACATTAATAGACTTAATGCAGAAAAATTATTCAAACATACATTTAGTTAATTTGACTTAAATTATATACTTATTGATTCTATTTAAATTGTTCAGAATAAACGTGACATACCCTTTAAGTCACACACATACACACACTTTTTTTTTTTTTTTTTCATTGTGGAATTCTTTTTCGAATAGGTTGGTCAACAAAATATATATTATTTTTTTAACTTTCAATTCTTCATTTAATTAACATCACTCTTGTAGGACCTCCAAAGTGAAGAGATTCATAGTTTTTCACACTTTTTCAGTATTAGTAATGCTGGTTTACTAAAATGGAAGATAAATGGCCACACTGGTTTATCATGTACATTCCATGCTGTTTAGAGTCCAGCCTTATATTATCACTAGCATTAAAGTGGTATTAATGGTGTTTTAGTTCATTATTAATTTTTGCTTTATAAACTGAAGTCTATTAATTAATGAATTTTTCGCATCTATAATGTTTGGGGGCCCCAAAAAATGTTTGTAACCGGGACACTTCAAACAGAAGGTCGGCCCTGATTGTTCGGCCAAGTGATACAAAGTGCGAAGTAAGTAGAAGATAAAATTAAAGAGATTTAAAATTAGTATAGCATGTTTATACCTTATTTTTGTAGAAAAATTAACGAAAATTGCCTTCATTTTTATAGTTAGTATCTTGCCGAATTCGTCTTTCCATCATGTGATGTAATGAAGAATATGCTTATTTATACATTCGGTGCACATCTCTTTTAAATATTTAAAATATCGACTGATACAGCCGAATTTTAAAATTTTATGTTGTTTATCTACAATATCTACAGAGTAAATAAGTTTTTTTTTTCTTTTAAGTTTCCATAACGTGAACCTTCATGGTAAGCAATATTTATGTTTAAAATGGTTCGTGCTATCTAAACTTTCCACACACAATACATTTCTCTACAGAAACTGTGACGGTGCGTATTGCAAAAAGTAATTTACTTAAAGCGTTAACGAATGTTCAGTTCAAGTAATTAGATAAACTGACGGTAACGGTTTGATTTTTAACGATTATATTTTCTAGATAAGTTTCTGTCAGTAGTTTTTACAAAAGTGGGCTACACTGCAACAGTTCTTTTTCTTTTTAATGCAGAACGATAAAAATAGTCATGTTTGTACAATTTCTGAAGCGTAAAATTTGGAATTTTATCATTTGGTCCTCCTATTGGGGAAGATGGCCCTCCCGTCCCGTCGGGGAAAACCTGGCGCCACTGCTACATGCAAGGTAGTTTTGGGTACAAAATAACTGATTCAGAGTGATTCAACTGATTCAGAGCTATAAATAACTGATTCAGAGTGAAATATTTCTTTCTGTATATAGTTCAGAAGCTTTTATAAATCAAAATATTACTGTTAACATATAACAATATTTCTCTTTGTTACTTTCCTCCCCGCCTCCCCACATCCCAAATATTTATCTAAAACATCGGACATAAATATTTATCTAAAACATTTTATGACATAAAGTTGGCTTACATATTAAACTGTAGATGGCAGCACGACACTAAACGTCTTTAAGGCTTATATATTTTCCTCTTATATTTAGTTATGAAACAGCAGATAAAAATCTTAAATTTGAAATCATCTGCCCTATGCACAATATCATGCATTTTTGTTGTTGTTGTTGTTAAAAACTTTTTCTCTAAATTAAAATTTTACTATTGCATAGGTTTTTTTTGTTTGTGTTATGTTAAAGGAACGCCCTGGTAGCAGCTAATGTGCAATTTATATTATTTCGGCATAAAAAGCTTTAGAAATCATGAGTAATGTTTATCACAAAGTATATTTTTATTAAATTTAATTAAAAGGATTAAGCAGATAATAATAAAAAATAAGAATTTCAATTTTATTAAATTTAATAAAAAGTAGAATTATATGAATCGAAATAAAAATTTGTTGAAAGCCAGAAAATTTTGTTTCTACATCAACTTAGTAGTCATGCGTGGATTTTTAGCTTTTTTAACTTTTAGGAGTGAAGAAATAAAATCAGGGTTGTTAAGATTTCGCCGAATTTGATAAAAATCCGGCGGTTTTTTTTTTTTTTTCCCCAAAAAGCGCACTTGAAAAAACTTAGGAAAAAAAAATAACAGTTTTTTTAAAACTTTTCAATTTTAACATATCAACTAAAAACTAAATAGCTAGTAAATTTCTTAATACCAATAAACCAGTTGTAAAGATTATGAAAAGCTATTACTTTAACTTTTTTATTTTTATAAGCATTAGATGTTATCTCCAGTTTCTGTATCACGACATTCTTTAGTATACAATTTAAGCATGCAGACAAATTTTCATGTCCAAGAGAAAAACAATCAATATCAGTTAAAGTAGCTTTTGCTTCCGACTAAATCAGTATTTTGATACCATTACTTTCATCATCAGCGTCTGAATCATTTTATCCCTCCCCCGCCCCCTCTTTATCAATTTTTCTTTCATTCTGGGGTGGGGGGTTATAATTTCTGTTTTTAACGATTTTTTTTCTAGAAATTTAAATTATTATTGGCTTTGCAGTAGTAATTGGAGATCAATGAGTCAATTTTTATATCTCAGGTGAGTAGAGTTAAATACTGGGCGAAAAATATCTTCTTCTTTATTTATGATTTATGGCAATTTACATCTAAAATGAGTAAAACAAAAATGCATCAACACTGTCACAATTTTAGATAGAAAGTACCACTAATGTTTTTAAGAAAAATTAATAGCCCCGTATTCTTACTAGATGCAAAATAAGGCTGAAATCTGCCCATTACAAAGGCGCGAAAACCTGCAAAGATGGATTAATTAATTCAATAATTATCAAAATACATGGATAAATCCTCTGTACATATTTAATTAGTCCAGCCGTCATAGTGCAGTAATTCACCCTCTTTTCACTAAGTAAGTTGTAATAAAGTTAGGGAAATCGCCAGTACTGTGATGCATGACCATAGTTTTGTCTAACTAAAAGTTTGGTACTTGGAGAAAACGATATTATCGTCCTGAAATTTACCTGAATTTTTACCAACTAAAATAGATAATTGTATGCTGCCGAAGGTATTTATATTCAATTATACAACATGTGTACGTGAAAGAATATTCAAAATTTGAAAAGCTACAGTTGTAAAAGTAAAGCAGTTACAAAATTTTTGAACAATTTAACCCATTAGCGCCCAACTTTTTTTCAGCACATTCTCAAATTTATGTTGGTTCCAGAAGGAATAAATAAATTTCCGACATTTGTGTTGTATGAAGAACGTAAATCTCTTTCCTAAAAATGTGAATAAGACAGTGTAATATTCTCATTTAAACTTGTTATCGATGTGTATTTTGTGGAAATCAGATTTATTTATCTAGAAATTAAACTAGAAAAATAAACTAGAATGTTTGAGTCACTTACAAATTTCGCGATGGTCTAAAAACAGATCGCTAGGCGTTAATGGGTTAAAGAAAAACGACATCTTAAAGTGACATTTTATAAAACTATAATATTTTTTGTGATCATCCTCCAGAAAATGACGTCTGGAATTCTACATCCTCCCCTTTCATTCTGAATTTTGCAAACACATAAAAGATACTGCAAGTACCAATGTAAAGCCGGATTAACCCTTATCAGGCCCTTAAGTTATCAAATTTATATTCTCTAAAAGATGTAGGCAGGGCCCTAAGTGAATTTTTGTCTGTAAGACCTTCGGTTGATGGAATGCTTAACATTATGAATAAGTGTAAAAAATTCATAAAACCCGTCACATGCTTGTAAATGGACATCATAAAAACACAAATAAACTTCAGTTCTGCAACCATCTTCAAATATTTTCGTCCAGTTCTTTTAAGTTAGGTCATGAACAAACAAATGGCATAGCAATATCAACATGTTTTTCATAAAGTCATTTACTATCAATATTATTTTGTTAGGCTAAGTTCCTAAGCACTAAAATAACTTTAACTGTTTATAATTTAATATTTTTTGCCTTTAATTTTCGGTCGTGGGGCTCCCTAAATTTGTCGTACCCAATACCCTAATGAATAATCCGGGCCTGGATACTTGGCACCAAACATCGAGTCGCAACAGCACTATTCCTCCTTTACAGTTCTCACATGAGCTGAATCAACACCCCCTAGATACCGAAGGCCTTAGAACAGGAGCTTTTACGTCATCACTAGGTCTTCTAAGATGATGTCATCACAGTTTTAGTTAAACAAAGTAAAACTATTTAAAATTTCTGGTGAGTGATGCAAATAGTAGAAATATCTTAAGTAAAAGATAAAAATTAAAATACCTTTCTGATAAAAAATAATTTATTATGATCTATTTCTATATCATATTATATAATTAGTGATAGTTAAAATTTCCTATTTGTCGTAAGGTTAAATTTTCTGTCTTAAACCATTAAAATGTTTTGTGCGGGAGTAAATTCCCACAAACTTACACAAATAATTTTACTTTGTGAAAATAAATGTGTAATGACGTCATTTTAGTGGACCTAGTGATGACGTAAAAGTTTCTGTTCTCAGGCATTGTATATCTAGGAGGTGTTGGCTGAATGTTGTCACTTGAACTAGAAATAAGAGAGATACTTACATCTACGGTGAGATATAGTGACATGACCATACTCCTGTATCATTAATTTCGCATGGTACAACTCTTTATCTGTAATTACGGTGGATTCGTACCAAATTTCACTCAAATTTGCTCTTTAGTTTTTCAGAAATCCCACAAAAAAGGGGGGGGGGAATTGAAGGGTTTGCTGCAAAAAAGAAGTAACTCCATCCTAAGGAAGTTAGTAGTGACATTACTATCTTGCAACTAAAAAAAAAAAAAATTCTTGCGTTTGGTACCAAAAGGTTGTAGCTCCAACTGTCAGTTCTTCTGTAACTCAAGAGTTGGTGTTGCCTGACTCGTTAGTTTGTGATGATTCTTCAAACGTTTTTTAGAGCTTTCTACAAGCTTGAACGGTTGAAGCTACCTCTTTTTTGCAACAAATCGTTCAATTCTCTTAATTCTGATGATGCATTTTTGATGCACCTCATTCCTTGAAGTGGGACCACTGCAAGTAATTTAGTCATTTAAAAATTTTAAAGGGTGTTCTTAGTTGTAAAAATCTTTTTTTGAATGTAGAAATTCTGTTAATTTTATGCAATTGTAAATACTAACCTCAACTCCCTGTTTTTTTTTATTCGAATCGCTAGCAATTAACAGAAGCTCAAAAGTAAAGCAAATACAAAATAGTTCTTCTCATAAAAAAAAGAGAAAAAGTGAATGATATAACAAAAGTAAGCCACCGAAAAAAAATGCAAATGAGAAAATTGAACGTAAATAAATAAAAAAAAACCCTCAACTTCACTCTAAATTCTAATTTCTTTCGCTGGCGCTCAGATTTATTGGAACTGACAGACTAGCCGTGCACTGGAATTTTTATTTGCTCTGGGATTTATTATCGAGAAAGTGGTCGGATATTCCCTCCGTCTTCCACAAAATTAGCAAAAAAGGAAGAAAAAATCCAATAATAAGGATGACAGCCCCGTTGCTTTTGGAAAGGAAAAACTGCTCTAAGGTTTGACATGGAGAGAGTCTCGTATTTCAAATAAAAAATAAATCGTTTCTCCCCCCCCCCCCCACTATTTCTGTGCCGTGTAATCAAAGTTCTAAAAAAGTCGCTATGTTAGGAATATTCTAGTACAGAATGAACCACGCTTTTTCTTCGTTCTCAGAGACCATATATTTACATATATTTTAATTTTTACAATGTATATAGTGAGTATGTAAGATGTCTTATAAAAATCCTAATGCTGAAGGTCATATCTTTAAAGAAATTTCACTTTAATGATTTTTCTTTTCTTTTTTTTTTTAATATTTACTATGTGGTCCACCTCACTTGGAATAGTACGGCTGAGAATGACCACCTTTTTGAAAATGGGAAGCGTGAAAATATGTATAATTAAAATTTTAAGGAATATGGTTGATTTTCAATGCGTGAAAAACGCTTGTAGAGGCGTTAAAAACATCTCTGCCTGACCCTATATATGGGGTGCGTGAAAAGTGCGTGCAAACTTTAAAAAATCGTTAAAAAAGAACAAATGATGATAAAAATGTCCGGTTTGCACGAATGTCATCAGAAAGAGAGTGGATTTTTTTTAAGAACCCCCCCCCAAAAAAAAAGTTCAAAAATGACTGATAGGTAGCGTTGATGTTGAATATGTGAGGCAAATTCATGCAAATGAGGTATGCATTAAAAGAAAATGAGCAGAAACACAACACCAATACAATTCTATATTTTTAAAGATTTATTTTGCAGTGCGAAATTTCCTCAGTGCGTCTGTTGCTGATTCGTCATTCTTATAAAAGAGCTTGATAATCAACGCTTTATCCTGTAACGACAGCATGATGTTGGCATCGATTGAAGAGTCCACGTGCATTTAAGTGTTTTACTGACAACCTGATTTGCATAAATCATCTTGGTGTATGCATAGCAGCGCCACCTAATCGGTCATTTTTTGAACTTTTTTTTGTTCTTTAAAAAATCCACCCTCTTTCTGATGCCATTCGTGCAAACCGCATTTTTTTTATCATCATTTGTTCTTTTTTAATGATTTTTTTAAAGTTTGCACGAACTTTTGACGCACCCGATATAAAAGAACTTCGTGTCAGCTTCTCTGCATCAAAAAGAAGATTCAACAAATGTAGTTGAGTAGAATATGTAGCCGAAAAGAAAGCATTTATTAGCATTCAAAACTTATTTATAAAGGCAAAAGGAAAACCGAAGCTTTACGGTAATATATCTATACCATATATATACTATAGTTAAGGACATATAAGGCAACCAGGTTCGTAAGTATATGTTATGTAAGTTATGTAAGTATATGTAATATGTCAAAATCAAACAGTTACTTTTTTTCTATGATTTATCTTTAAAATGGACTTAATAGCATTCTTACATTGTCTCCTTTCTTTTATATGCCCTCTCCCCCAATAATCCATAACCCACTGCTTTTAAATATAATACACCTATCACATTCAACTCATATAATAGTAAAGATATTTTTAAAACTTTTCCCCATATATATATATATATATATATATATATATATATATATATATATATATATATATAATTATGAAAAAAATTACAATAATCCTTCTCTTATAATATATAGGTACATAGATGACATAATAACAATAGCTACTGACAATACTTATAGTGATACTGACCACCTACCCATAGCCTACCATTCAGCCCTAGAACTAATAAAAAATCCTAATAATAATAGAATAATTAATTTTTTAGACTTACAAATTAGAATCAATGACGATAAGAGTCTATCCTTTAATATATATAATAAAAGAAATGACTTTAATTTTCAGGTTAATACCTTCACTCATTTCAATTCATGTATGCACACTTCTGTGTTTAGAAATATTATCTCTAATCATAAGTATAGAATAGAGTCTCTATGTACCAATAGTTTTAAGGCTAATAACTTAACTGACCTATATAAAACTGCTATAAAATATAATTATCCCAGTAAATTTCTAACTTCCATTTTATATCCTCTATGTAATCAAAAAAACTGTATGTCCTAATCAGAATATTGGTTGGTGAGGATGGGGTTGGTTGTTGGTTCTTTCTATATTAAAAAAAAAAAAAAAAAAAAAAAAAACATAAAATATATATCTATATATTTTATTTAAAAAAAAAAAAAAAATCTATTTTTAAGAATGGTTGATTACTGGTACTTTTTCCTTTTTATGTGAGTCTGTAACCAATGAAGCCAAACAGAGTACTGTTCTACATAAATATTTTACAATTATATTAGCATAAATAGCAATAATAAATGAATATAATTATTATCAATATCATTATTGTTAATATTATTGCTACAGTTTTTCTCCATTTCCACAACCTCAACTAAGTACTTCTTAGCTACTGCAGCTAGTACTACGTAAAACATAGGCTAGCTATACTAGTGTAATATTTATTTTATTATTTATTCATTTAATTATTACCATTTTTATTCTTTTTATTTATTCATTTAATTATTACTTTTTTTTATTTATTTATTCTTTTCCTTTCCATACTTCCAAAGTATTATTAATATATCATTTTTTATTCACACTCCATGGCATTACTTGTCTATTGATTGCATTAAGCCTTCTCTGATGGCAACATGCACTAATACTGCCTCCATTACTGAGCTTTGATCTTCGTGTCGGTCCACTTCCTCGTTGTTTTTTTCTAATAGCTACGGTCGCGCCCCCAAGTTACAAAAGGACCCTAATTTTGGTCAGGTAACTTGCAGAAACCTAGCTATTATTGTTTTTTTCGATTAAATTGAAATGTGTGTGCGGTGGCGCCTGATGATAGAGCACACCATTTCAATATTAATTCCATTTTCGGACTATTTCTGATTACATGTGATTAGGCTTAAAAGCACACCAGTTCTAATTTGGCGCTTTATATTCAATTTTTCCACTCTTTCATTGCCTTAAAAGGCTATATTTAAACACTTATCCGGAATAAGCTCGTTAATTGGCACCATGTGCTATCTACTTTTTTATTTTTTATATTTTTTTCACTTTATCATTGGATTATCTTGGGATTTCACTTTACGTAAGTAAGCTATTATATATATATATATATATATATATATATATATATATATATATATATATATATATATATATATATATATATATATATATATATATGAGTGTGGTGTGTTCAGAGATTGCAATCCGGCCCGATCCCCATCAATCCGGTGGGATTGGCCACATCAAAACGATTCCGCTTTAGTTTCAAAATTAACAGCATAAAAAAGGTTTAAGTGAATGTATCATAAAGGTTATAAAAAAGACCATTTATTTCTTAGGAAATCAACTTTATATAATTATCAACTCTATTATAGCAAAGCAACACTTAGGAATAAAAGCAAAAATGAATATCTAGTATCTAGAATAACTAGTTAAATTTTAATCTTCATATTAAATATATGATAAGATTTAGGTTATTATTATACACTAGCGGCTACCCGCGACTTCTTCCGCGTCGGCTTTAGAATTTGGTCCCGAGAGAAACGAAGCATGTGTGAATAACAAATATGTTTGCGACTAAAGAAACTGCATTTAAATATTATTTGCTTTTTACTTATTTTAAATGAAGTATAATGCATGGTAGTATACTTCATTTAAAATAACAGAGTATGTAAAATTACTAAATTTAGATTTTTTTCAGGCATTTGGCGAATAGAGACAGTTACGACAGTATTTGCGAACTGTTTTGATTGTTCTTGTAAAAGAAATATTTATGCTATATGAATGAATTTTAGCCTATGTTAATCAGGAATAGTGCAGCTTTCTATTAGCGAAAAAGTTTTAGAATCGGTTCTATAGTTACAGAGATACCCAGAGAGCGTAATGTATTAGAATTATTTTGAGTGTTCCTGTAAAGGAACTATTTGCGCTACATGCATTAATTTTAGCCTATAATACTCAAGAATAGTGTAGCTTACTATCAGTGAAAAAAGTTTTGGAATCGGTTCAGTACTTACAGAGATACACATAGAGCGTAATGTAATTCTTATGAGTATCCCTGTAAAAGAACTATTTGTGATATATGCATAAAAGGTAGCCTATAACACTCAGGGTCCCCCCAGTGTCTAAGAGGGTCTGCTCTCAAATCTGGAAGGCGGGAGGTGCCAGGTACAAACACCGGTCGCGCCTGTCGACCTAGCCGCTCGCAGTTTCCAGTATTTTTTTCAAAAACCTCGCGAAAATACGGGCTAGGATCCCTTAGAAAATTCTACACAGAGGAATTCTCCATATACGCCTAGGACCCTATAGACCTAGGACCATACAGGCCTAGGACTTTCAATCAGTGAAGAAAGTTTTAAAATCGGTTTAGTTGCTACAAAATTTCCATAGAGCGCAATGCATTAGCATTATTTTGAGTGTCTTTGTAAAAGAATTATTTATGCTATATGCTTGAAAGGTTGCCTGTATGTTAATCCAGGGCATAAGCTATCTTCATTACAAATTTTTCCAACCATTTTTGTGTGATTCAGTCAAAAACATCCAAACACATAAACGTACACATTTATATTATTTGTAGGATTTAGAAATTTACAAACTTTAAGAAACACATCTGGACTTTTCTTGGTACTTACCTATTATCCCGGCGGTCATTCCCGCCAAACTGTTTTTTCGTCAAATGAGTTGCGAATCGTATTCAAAACCATTAATAATTTCATGTGCCCGGCATTTATCTCGGTAAAAATTCGCTCGTCTTGGCGGACCGTCGTAAGTACACTTTTCTTTATTTATGCTTTTTAATTTGGCGTAAAATCTACATAATTTCCATACTTATTTATGTTTTTCAAATGCATGTGATTTTGCAAATAGAATTTCTGCTTTATTTCAAAAGCATAAATCATTTTGTGCGGGCGATAAAACGGATTTTAATTAATAGTTAGAAAAAAAATTAAAATTTCCGAGCCTCAGGTACACTTTACCGAAGTCATGGGTCCAGGCATGCTCAAATTTTCAAAGCTCTGCTTTCTGTAGATTTGTCTGGAGAACATTCATTTTTATTATTAGAGATAGGTATATTTGGCATAAAACTGGCATAATTTCCGTATTATTTAATGTTTTTCAGATGCACGCGCTCCTTTATTGAAGTAATAGCATTCTTGTTAGCTCAAAACATTAATTATATGATACGGGAGAAACTCGCCAAGCATGGCAACGTAAAAACGGTTTTTAATTAATAATTATAAAAGTAATTAAAAATCTAAAATTCTAAGTAGCCTATAACCAACTCCAGGGTCCCATCTATATCTAAACCGAAATGCATCCTAATCGATTCAGCGGTTTAGACGTGAAAGCGTCATAAACAAACAAACAAACTCACTTTCGCATTTATAATATTAGTTAGGACTACACTATATATTATAATAACAGTAATAATAATATTAGATATAATAGCAAGAATTTATTTGTAATCAAAACAAAACAATGCATAGCAATGAAATAGTACATGCATTATTATATACTATGTAATAATATACTTGCGGTTATAAATTATTTTAAATATTATATTTATAATTTTATTTACAAATATTATATTTAGTAATAATAAAGTTCAGTCTTAACAGAGCTCACAAATGACATCAATGAAAATTATCTTGTAACTTACATTACATTATGTATGTCACTTAATTACATAATCCTAACTTAATTAACTGAATTCACAATAATTATGTTTTTTTTTCAATAAAGTTACTTTGAAAAATTATTTTAGGTTTAACGATTATAAAAAAATCAAATTTGTTTTTTAGAAAATTATCGTAAGAAACAAATAGTGTTAATCGTGTTATCAGCTAATCGACTTCTTGGAGAGTTACAAATACAGCCATCGGCTGAAAAGGCCCTTCAGCTTCTACACCAGGGGTTCCCAACCTTTCGACGCCTTAGACCCCCTTGAAAGATTTTTTTTCATTGCCTCCCCCCAATTCTTTTAATACCTAAAAGAACCACCATGCATGAAATTGAAGGATAGTTCAATAATTGAAAAAAATATATCTAAATTTTATTTATTTTGCAGAATTAAATGTAATTGTAGTACATACAGTGTGCCCGCTGAAGTCCGTTGTCACCCAAATCAGTTCTGAATGGTAAGAACTATAGTAATAAAAGGTTACCTCGTGTTGCGCTACGAGGGGGAAAAAACGTTTACAGTGCCACCTGGTTGGCTAAATTTGATGTTAGCATTCTTATTTTAAAAACGGTTCAAGATAAGGGGGAAAAAATTAAATAACTGTTCAGCATCACCAATTTATTAATAAAAGACATCTTGATTACATTAATGTTAAAAATCAAAGCCGCAAACTGCAAGGCGTGAAACTGATACTACTGATATTTTCCTAGCATGTCACTAGTCATATTGTACAACTTCCTGAAAAAAATGCAGACCAACTTCTTTAGATAGGTGAATTACATCGCAAATGCAAATTTGTATTCTATTTATAAATAGTATAAAACGGATATTATTATCTATCAATTCCTTCAAAATTAAAATTTAAAGCAGAAAAATTTATCATCGACCCCCAATAGACCCTTTTAAAAGCTTCATAGACCCCCAAGGGGCTCACCTGGACCTTTTTGGGAATCACTGCTCTGCACTGTCAGCTTCTACACTTGTGTGCCAACTAACAATCATGAATATAAGACGAGCATTGTCCTCGAACTGCTTCATTTTCAAATGCAGTCATTTTCTTTTTTAGTTTCATATACAGCCATTTCCATTGTTTACCTGATACAGTGGACGTCTAATGATGCCGTATCATCCGGATAACCGGGTCCGGATCCCGATTGCAATCCCTAGATGTGTTCTCCAGAATAGCATGTGTCAGTTCTCTTTAATTTAAAGATGCAAATGTAAACTTCCGTTAGTGCCGAATTCTGTTATTATAGACGTTGTTGTGTGAAAAATTATCAAAATATTTTAAACGCTGTGTTAAAAATAATGACGACATATTTTAACAAAAGCTTTTTATTAAACTTTTTTGTACAAGGCAGTTTAAAACAGCAATAGCCAATAACAGAACAGAAATCTTTTATTTAAAAAATTTAAATTTGTAATGTAAAAGAATATTTTCCACTTAATAAATCTCATTGACTGCATTTAAAATTTTTATTTTACAACAATAACACTGTTACAAACAAAAGAAGGAAGTTTAATTGGTAACTTTTCATAGTCAGTTCTAAATCTTCATCTTAAATAAGTAAACTGCCGGACTGGGGGGAGGATATTACATGCAATTTCAGCGTTTTTCTACATCATTACAAATAAAGTTTTGAATATTTACAAAATGTTTAAAATATGATTGTCTGAATAATTTTCAAACGAATAAAAATAACACAAAATAATATTTACATTAAGTACATTAACGCAATTACACATATACACAAAACATGGAATCACATAGACGGAAAATTACACTAAACAGATGACAGAAAAACATCACTTTTTTACAAACAGCAGTGTTTTTTTAATTCTTGGGACACGAGTACCCTTAAGCATTTTCCGTATCATATAAAGATGATGTTATAAATCGAACAGGAAAAAGGTAATTTTCTTAAAATAAAATAAAACATTCAGAAACAAACATTTCAAGTGAATTTTCCATACTTTATAAAATAATACATAGCAAAATACTATAGTTAAATAGATGAAACACAAATAATAACAAATAACTCTGACAAGTTTGAAAGACTTTGCAATTCGCACGCAAAGCATTGCATAAGCTCCTAGAACAGATCTACGTTTTGTATCTCCACATGAAAAAATCTTTATCAATGAATTCAAACCTGGTGTTAAGCCATTTAAGACATTTACTTTTACAAAAATTTACTCACGCATAGAAATTCAAAGAATATCGCTCACAATTTTTTAAAAGAAAACCTAAGCAATACTACTAATATTTAATAATAATATTTACTGTTGGGTTTGACAATTTTCATATTAATTTCATCCGATTATGTGACTGACTTTGATGATTTTCGAAATACTAAACCAAAATCAAGTCCAACAGCGAATCGGACTAAAAAATAGAATTGAGTCAAGTAAAAACAACAATGCTCATATACGGACTGATTAAAAATTAACCCATAAGCGCCCGACTTTTTTTCAGCACATTCTCCAGTTTATGTTGATGTCAGTGGTAAATAAATTTCAGAGTTTTATGTGTGGTTTGAAGCATATAATTCTTTTTCTAAAAATATGAATAAGACAGTGAAAGATTTTCATTTTACTTTGTTATCGCTGAGTACCTTGTGGAAATTATATTTATTATTCGAGAAATTGAGGTAGGAAAATAAATTAATGTTTAAATATTTTTGCACCCAACTAATTTTACGGCCGTCTAAAAATAGATCGCTTGACGTTCAGGATTAATAATATACCTTTTATTTTAGATGAATCCCATTTTAACCCTTAAATGCTCGTCTTTTAAACACATTCGCGTCTGATCACATGATAGCCACGAGTGTAAGATAAATTTCCTACATCAGTTTTGTGAATAAATAATTAATTTTTCGAAAAACACGCAGTTTAAAACAAATATATGAAATTTTTATTCATCACGACATGAATAATTTATTATTAAAAACTATACTTTTTATGTGAAATGACATACGAAATATGGCCTGTACTCTAATCCGGCAGGGAATATGTTTTAAAAGTCAGATATCAAATTTGAAACTTGAGGAATTTAAGGATTAAATAAAATTAATAGATATAGCAATGCACTAAAATAGCACTTAACTGGATTAAAACATTCCGTTGATTGAAGTATTAAAAAAATAAACTTTAACCTTTCTATCCTGTACGGGTTGAATCGACCCATACAGAGAGCGGAGAGAGAGGATAAGTGAACAAAAATATCCTTGCTACAGTAAAAATTGCTGATATCTAAAATGGGATTCATAAAAAAATAATCGCAAGGCGACTTAGATATTTAATCCATACAAACCATATGGGTTAAAAAATCTACCACTTAAACAGGAAGGAAGGTTAATACATTACATATTTTTATTAAATTATTTAGCTTTACAAGTTTTTTAAACTATCCAAACAGCAAAAACTAAATTTAGAACTCAATAAATGTTCTTGTGTGTACATACATTCGTATATACTAAAGTTGTCAAAACAGGATAATGCACTTTAATTTGTAACTAACGAGAGATACTCAGGCACTGTATATTACAAAATTATTAAAAATAAGGCAATTATCACACAGTCGTTTAAATATTAGTTTTTAAATTTTCATATTTATGTAGGATTTTTTTCCTTGAAAACCGTGAAACGAAAAAGTCCTCCGAACTGTAGTTATCGATTTCTTAAAAAAAATACCTGGATTTAGAAAAATAAATTATAAGTAACTTAACGTAGGAGTTTTCCAGAATTCCGTAATCTCCAAGATATTGTACGTCTTCAAGCATATTTTACGTTTCCACCTCATTTTAGATAACTTTTTTTCTTTATATCTTTAGCTGGTTCCAAGGTAAATCAAAGCGCATTACGTTCTACAACTGGAACATTCAGAATATATTACATCGTAAATCAAAAAATACAAGACGAACATTGTACAGATTTTACAATATAATTAACAAGTGACTCAAGTAACACCGTTTTCGAGTCCATTTTGTACAATATTAGGGATATATACAAATATTTCACAGACAAAAATTACAGTTTCTTTTTTTTTTCTTTCTTAATCTCATAAAATGTAACTGCCACAGAAGCCACTATAAGTCCTTGTAGAGTCACGTGGTCGCAGAGAATCAAAACCAGAAATGACGAAAGGATCGGTGTGGTGAGTTGGGCAGTTTGTCTTAGGAGGACACTGACAAAGGGTGCTTGTCGTAACTTCTTCGACTGGAAATCGTTTTCTGACGGTAAACAACCTGCACGGTTCTTTCCTGCGACATCTAATATTCTGGTAGAAATGAGAAAACATAAATTATTATTTTGAACAATAATCATAAAATCTGCAATTTTGTAAAACAAAATGTAACGCAGATTTCTTCTCAAACCATTTTCTTCCTGTTTTGGGTCTAAACAAATAAAAATTTCTCTCGCAACTGCAATACGAGAATCCCATCCTTGCGGTCTGAGATTGCAGTAAAAATTATCCCCTCTTCTCGTTCAGTTTCATTATGCATTTTAATTTGCAAATAACTGCCATCTCGAAATTTAACCCTTTGGTCTAATCACCAGAATCCATCAGTACTTCCTCGAAAACTATCCAAGCAGTAGCTAATGATGTTAAAATTTAATACTCATTAAAATTTAATACTCCATTTTATTTGCATAAATTATAGTAAGAAATATTTTATGAAAGAAATTCTAGTTTGTTCTAATTAGAATTTACGAAATCGTAATCAATGCAGGCCATTTTAATTTAAATACTGACTTTACTCGCTCTTATCACTAAACATTGAGAATAACTGAAATTTTCAATACACATTAAGTTAAAAGAAATCTTTAATTAAAAAGAGACTGCAATTTCTTCAGTTGATAGACTGATTGATAGATGGCAGCACCAGACAAAACTCTGGATTTGTTTTTAGTAACCGTTGTAGTTGGATACTTTTTTCTGGAGATTCGGAGTTGCACTGTCTTTTCATTTCTCACTTTTAATACGTTAAGGTCTGTGGCATGATTGCACTTACGCTTTCGGGGGAGCAGGAAAAGTTGAAGTATCGCATAATGCCCTGGGACGTTAGCTTGATGTCCCGTCCGGAGATGTAGGCTGTGCTGTTTTCCGGACACTGGCAGTGGACTTTCTGCTGGAACTTGGTGTTGTCTGCCCCCGTGATGTGAGTCCAGGTGACGTCTTTGAAGAAACGACAAGTCGGTAGCTGGGTGGCCGATTCGCAGACCTGCCAAAAAATAAATTGATGAACACTTTATGTCGAGCATGTTATTCACTCAGTGAGTAAGCAAATCTTTTCCCTATGAGAAATTTTGCTCTAAAGTTAAAATAAAATAAAAACAGAGACTACAAGGGATTTAACCCCTTTATAGCACCGCGGGAAGTATACTTCCCACCAACTTCATTAATTTTTAGATGTCGATGGGAAAGTATTTTTTCACCTTTTGATTTGTGGTGTCATCTGCTGATAACTCCAGAATATTTAAAAAAAAAAAAAAACGAAGGGCTTCGTTTACATAAATGTGGGTAATAGTAAAGGCTACTGTTCGACCGCCACGATATGAGACTTGACTCCTCTTCTTTCAAGGGAGAGGCTATTTTACAGCATGGTCCATAGAGTGGACAAAACCCTTCAAGGGTGATATGTAGTCAAGGGAAAAGAATTCGTGTTCCTGCACAAGTTCCTAGCGATAATTACTAAAAATCACGAAATGGAATCGCCATACACAACGTATAATACCATACTACCATAAACATATTTCCCACTAAAAAAAAAGGTGTCTTAAAAAATCAAATTAATTATAGGTAAAAAGCTAAATGAAGTTTTATACATACATAAATATATATAAATCAGTCTCAATCTGAAAAATACTTTGACATAACGTTACTAGAAAAAAGTGGCCCTATAAAGTTAAAAGAAAGTGTGAAATATAGATTAAAACCAGCAAGCGCATTGAAATTAATCAAAACAATTGTGCTTCAATGCTTCAGTACTTTCATAAGAATTGGTGCACCGAAAAACTAGTTTCTGGAGTAAAATATCACATATGTCTCGAATTATTTTCAGTCGGTTTCAACAGTCAATCTGAAACCCCACCCCAAAAGCTTATTTTTCGTTCCAATGGGACAAAACGTCCAAATATATTCTTGGAAATCTATTTAAAAAATCTTTGATTCAGGTGTAACCTGTTTTTACAAAGGCACAACGCGTCGGAAATTAATTCTCTGTCCAGAGCAGGGCCACTTTTCCGCTTAGGCACTGTAGGCACGTGCCTAGGGGGGACAAAAGATTTAGGGGAATAGCAAAAAAAAATTTATGAAAAAGATGATACCGTAAAAGCGCCCCACTCCCCCAATCTCCCGTTCAGGGAAACCGCGTTCTATGGGGGGCGGATGAACAGTAAAAATCTGGAAAATATAACCGTTCAAGTGCCCCCTCTATCTTCAAGTGAAGCTAGATTCATACTGTCCGTTCGGTACCGCCAAGACGCCGCGATGGCGTCACTCGGCGAAACAAAGCGGAGAACTTTGTTCAGCAAGCTCGCGCGCGGGCAGCCCAAGTTTCAAAACGGAAAAGAACGGCGGGGCAGAGCGCAGTCTGTGCGGCACAGAACTGCCACTTTGAATCCTACATTAATTCTGAAGAGCTTCTGGATATATTGGCCGTTATCAAAAAACGGAAAGGGAGGGGGGGGCAGGAAGAAAATCTGAAACACTTTCAGATTTTAAATACGCACTAAAGTGCTGGAATTGCTTTAGTATCGCCCACCCGCCATTCTTGACGCCTTTGTTTTTCGCCAAACCTTCGACAAGTGCCGTGTTTTGTAAAAAGTTTACCTTTCAGACTCTTGACGCAACTCCCGATGAATGGCAGACATCTCGTTTGCAGACACAAAAAATATATTACACTTTCATGTACAGTTACAACGATATTATCCAAGAGCTCATAAAAGTAAATGCATTTCCTTTGCTATAGCTTCCTAATTTTTTATTTTTCCTTAATTGTAAAATGATTCCCCCTTTTTCCCTCTACAAAAGCATTTCTGTAACAACAATGCAAACAAAAAATGTCAGCAATCCCTAGTCAACGCAAACCTCCCTAAAGCTTAAAATTAAAATTCTCCCAATTGATATCCCTTATCTCAAAAAAGTTATTGCACAAATTTATCCTATCGTAAAAGACGTATTCAAAAAACTTAAATTCACAACAAACTATGGGTTTCCATCAATAAAAGGCAGCCATCTTGTTTCTAAACACAATATCGTTGATAATAAAAACGTATTTAAACAAAATTCCTCGTGAACTCATACATGAAATATCTGTTTGCAACTATTCACTTTTCCAAACTTTTCAACTAACTCAAAAGTAAAATGCCTGATCAAAAAAACTTCTCGATGCAAGTCCCGAAAATATGATGTTTTATTTACTAGAAGCTGCGTATTCTATGAGTTTACGCCATCTGTCGACGGCTTTGTACAATAAAAACTCAATTGTATTCTTTTTTTGATTTTTTTTTAAAATAAAAGATAGGTTTTTTGTTTGTATATTATAGGAACAGTGTTTTTTTTTTCTTTCTTTTCGTGCGATAAAAAGTAGCCTATTTGTTAATCAAGGTAATTCCGATTCGTAATTCCGAATTTCATCCAAATCCATCAAACCGTTTCAGTGTGAAAGAATAACAAACATTGACATTTATAATATTAGTAGGATATTATATATATATATATATACATATATTTTGTTATATATATATTGTTATTGTTATATGTACATTATTTGTCTTTATATATAAATCTATATTAACGTTAGTACTATGCACTTACATTACATACTATTTTTATAATTAAAAATTTTATGTAATATTTTGTTTAACATAATACTTTGTTTTAATTTACTGCAATAAACAGCATTTAACACAGCGGTTTTTTTATTTTAGTACTGTTTAATTTACCTTATATTGCCGTGTCCTGTCAATCACTGTATGGCCATCATCTGCTTTCAGAGAAGTCGAGCATACTTGTCCATTTCGGCAGGTGCATAGCCTCTCAATCCATGGTTGTGAATAGGTGTCAACACGATTGCACACAGACCACTTGTCACACAAAGGCAATTCTGATTCACCAGTCTGAAATAAAACGGAGGAGGTTGGAATCAGAATTATCTAAGAAGTAGAAACACATAAGCATTAACAATTCAGCACATCCTCGAAAAGCCATTGAGGGATCGTGGATAAGGATGAATCGTGTGGAAGGAAAAAAAAATATATATAATCGAAGTTACTGTGTCTTCGTCAAAGGATAAAGTGCTTATTATACCGGAAAATTTCCAATTTTGACGTCAATAAAACCTTTAAAGTAAGCTTCGTAAAACAATCGAAAGAAACTATTTCTCGCAGCAAATCAACACATAGCGATATGGTTCTCAATGCAGTGAACTCATCTCAAATCACTCAAAACTAATCTTGAATATGGAGCGACCTATTTTTTTGTAATTTTCGCTGACGTATTGCGAATATTCTAAGACTCTCATCTAGTTGCACTTTCGAGAAAAGCCCACATTTAATTGCGCAATACTAATGCTCTTGCGTAATACCAGTGCACGAAAGCAAACATTAAAGGCTCTATTAACAAAACCATGCCAAATGTAGCCAAGTAAAGCGAGTTTTAGGTGGAATATTGCCAAAATTTGACGCTAAAAATAAGTTCTCAGTAATGAAAACGGCTAATGATGTCGCCTAATTCTAAGCTAAACAATGAGGAAACCCAAAACTCCCTACCTCATGTTCTAGTTAGCCGATTTACATGCAACAAAACGCAAATTTTAATTATTCAACGCTTAGAATACGAATTTTAGCCAAAACCTAACAGCAGATCGCCCCAAAATTCATAACAATTATATAACAGAGGCACGTAAATGAATTTACATGGATTACGTTTAGCAGATGATTATTAAATTAATGCAATACTTATAAAATTTAGTGATATTTATTAACTTTAATAATGCAGTGTTTTGTATAGGAATAATATATTAGTGTGGAAAAGAGTTTCATAATTTTGCGTTCGGTATGATTTTTTTTAATTTATTTATTTTTATTTATTTTTTTTTTTTTTTTTCGTGTCTAATGGCAAAAGAAATGGAACTACTTTTGAATAGTGATTGAAACATATGCAAAACCAAATCGCTCTTCAACAAATACAGCCAAGTTCCCAAAACATATCCTTACATAATATATTTCAATTCTAACTCTACCACGATGTATTTTTCCTCTCTCGTCAGTAGCGTTACGGCACTGCTTTTAATTGTGACGCCGGTCACAGACGATGGCGTTTACTTTCCCAGTAGTGTGTGCTGAGCGTTTAGTAGAACACTTAATTATTCCCCTTGCTCCGTGTCTTTCCCACGTGTCATACTCAAGCCTGTCTCCTCTTCAGACTTAGAGGATGTGGCTTTAAATCAGTGCTCTTCAATTTATTTTACCTTCTTTTTTGTTGTTGTTGTTGTTCTTGGAGAGATTCGCGAGCATCTTAATAAATTTATCTCCGTGGTTCCGGTCTTGGGTTCTCACTCTCCCATCCCGCACCATCTAAATAAAGAATCGAAATGATGCTTGAATTTAATTTACCTCTCATATTTGATACTTGTCGTTGAAAAATTAAGTTCTTTTTCAAGACAAACTTTTTTTTTTGTCTTGAAAAAAAAAGTTTGTCTTTTTTTTTTGTCTTCAATAGTTTCAGTAGATTTACTTAGTTCTTTAATGTTCGGCAGAAATGGGGGTGGGACTATATTAAACTTTTAAAATTTGGATAAATTCATCCAACTATTAAAATTTTATTTAGTTGTAGACAATAATTGTATTTACCTTAACAATTTTTACTATCAAGAAATTAAAGTGCTCTTTGTGAGACTTCAAACTGCTGTTTAAATTTAAAACGAATTTCCTATAAGTTTAAGGTATTAAATAAATAGTTCGGTTATTCGGGGTGATAATTTAGAATATCAGTGATTTCCTTAAGTAGGGATGGACGCGAGACGACTTTTTGCGAGACGAGACAGAGATTTACAGTTTTTTTGCGAGACGAGACAGACATTTTTAACATTATGATATAGGGATTTTTGCGAGACGAGACAAGCTTTTCGGCTGTTTTGCGAGACGCGAGACACCAATTTTTCGTCTCGCGTCCATCCCTATCCTTAAGATACAATTAAGTTACAAGCGAGATAGTCTTCTAAAATCTTCCATCAGGCATTTCTCCTCAAAACCCATATCTCTCGTCGTATTGACAAATTGACCTCAGGAGGATACTCGGAGGCATGATTTATTGCTTTTTAAAGAAAAATCATTTACAATCTTCCTTTTTAACATTAGAAGACAATTCCACGATATTTGAATCAAACAAATCACACCTTTGAACTATTCTAGCAAAATTTTAAAAATGCAAAAAAGTGTTTCTTCATAAATTGTTTCTTCAAAAAGTGAGCTTTTTCTTGAAATAATAGGTTATGCCATTGTCTGCCTAACTTCTAATTTACAAAAATTCTCACCAGTTATGGAAGTTGCCAGAAAATAAAATTTTCTACTGTGAAATGTACTTCAGAATTTTTGGCCCCTACAGTGAATATCTATTTTCTGAGGGCTTCTGCATTATTAATAACGTTGTTTTTCTTTACTTCCTTGTACGTAGTATAAGGAAGTAATATGATCCTGAAAAATTTTGGGCGCCAAATTTCGAAAAAAAAAACCGATTTTGACTACTTCTAAATTTAATTTTAAGAATTTTTTCGATGCATATCATCGTAGGCTAGCATGCACGATCATATTAACGCGTCTGCAACTCATTTTGACCAGCGGCGAGTCTATTGTGGTCAGTTTTTCCATGCCGTCTGTACGTACGTACGTATGTATGTAACTCGCATATCTCAAAAACTATTGGTTGTAGAATGTTGAGATTTGATATTTAGGATTGTCCTATGATCTAGTTGTGCACCTCCCCTTTTGGTCGCAATCGAATGTATAGTTTATGTACAGGACCGCCCAAAACATTCGAAATACATTACGCTCTATGGGCCGAAATCCATTGAACTCGCCTAACTCAAAAACTATTAGGCGTAAAATGTCGAAACTTCATATTTTGGATAGTTGTAACATCTAGTTGTGCACCTCCCCTTTTGGTTCCATTCTACTGGATAGTTTATCTACAGGACCGCCCAAAAGATTCGAAATACATTACGCTCAATGGGCCGAAATTCATTAAACTCGCATATCTCAAAAACTATTAGGCGTAGAATGTCGAAACTTCATATTTTGGATAGTTGTAACATCTAGTTGTGCACCTCCCCTTTTGGTTCCATTCGACTGGATAGTTTATCTACAGGACCGCCCAAAAGATTCGAAATACATTACGCTCAATGGGCCGAAATTCATTAAACTCGCATATCTCAAAAACTATTAGGCGTAGAATGTCGAAACTTCATATTTTGGATAGTTGTAACATCTAGTTGTGCACCTCCCTTTCGGTTCCATTCGACTGGATAGTTTATCTACAGAACCGCCTAAAAGATTCGAAATACATTACGCTCTATGGGCCGAAATTCATCAAAGCGTTTTTTAGAGGTATTGGGCTATTTCAAACGACTCAGAAGTGATATATGCTGTAAAGAGTTAGAAAATGAATTTCTCCATTAAAAAAAGTGTCTGTATCATTTACAGTTCTGCTACAGGAACACTCAGAAGATTTCCAATACATTAGGGTCAATGGCAATTTTAGGGGCATTCATCCATTTCAAGCACAATACCGTCCTACCACATAAGTTAGGTAATGGTCCGACCACGGTCACGTGCCTCCCTCAAGAACTATGCCAAAAGTCGCCAAGCTTGGCGACTTTTGGTGTACTTGTGTGCATATTTAACTCTCAAATCTCAAAAACTATTATGAAATTTCATATATAAGATTGTTGTAACATCTAGTTCTGCATCTCGATTTTTGGTTCCAATCTACTGGAGAGTTTATTTACAGGACCACCGAAAAGAATTTCAGTACTTTAATGTCTATGGACATCTTCAATATAATACAATTGTAGACAGTCATTGTTTGGTACATGCCTAAAATCTCGCCGTCTGTCCTCGACCTTGGCGAGTTTTGCCGAAATGTCGCCAAATTTGGCGATAGTGAGTCATTTGGTCCATGCCAAAAGTATCGCCATTTGCCATCGTTCTTGGCGAGTTTTGGCGAAATATCGCCAAATTTGGCGATAATCTGTCATTTTTGGTCTATGCTTAAAATCTCGCCAAATGTCGTCGACATTGACGAGTTTCACCGAAATATCGCCAAATTTGGGGCCAAAAATTATTTCGTATTTTGTATAACTCTAAAACTTTAACCCGTAGAATTTTGAACTTTTGTATTTAGAGCTATATTATAATATCTAACTGTTTTCAATATCTTTTTTGACAGCAATCGACTGGGAATTTATTTACAGGGTGAGCTAAATGACTTTAAATACATTAAGGTGTATGGATGCATTCAATTCATTGAAAGTCTATGGTCAATCACTACTTTGGCTATCCCCAAAATCTCGCAAACTATCTCAAGTTTGTCGGCTTTTGATGAAATATCGCCAAATAAAGTGTCAGAAGGAAATCTTTCAAATTGAACTCAGCTTGGCGATATCGAAATATTTGGCTAGAAATCGCTAAACCTTACTATTATTGATATTTTATCTCTTTCAAACAAATAAGTTTAGAGGTTGTGCGTAGAAAACATTTTTGATTTAATAGACGTGCAAGGAAGTCATGTGTTGGACACATCAGATTTTTTTTAAACTAAAAATTAGATAATATCATAGACGGAGCTGAATGCATTTGGATGCTTTGGAAAAGAGGGAAGGAGAGCTATAAATTCTAGATCCTGGCCATTTGAAGTGATTATTCAGAATATCAGTGATTTCCTTGGGATGTGATGAAGATACAAGTGAGATAGTCTGCAGAAATCCTCCTTCAGGTATAGCCAGTACCTCTCTTACTGACAAATTGACCCCAGGAGGATTATGTGTACTGGGACATGTCCTATTGGCAGAAAATAAAGCGTAATATTAGGATCGAACTCAGAGGGTTTTCTCCTAACGGCTTCTGCATCATTAATAAACGTTTTTGAAAATTAAAAATTAAACAGATACTATTATAGTGAATCCATTCCAATATCTTGTTAATTTTCAGAAATTTGCTGTTGTTCTTTAAAGTTCTATCTTGCAAGAAACATTTTCTCACCTGAATCGCAGACATTTGATTTCCAATTCTCAAGTGAGTGATTTTTATCGACAAAGTTAATAAAGGTTTTTTTAAAATAATAATTTTTAAAAAACTTTTATACTTAAATAATCCAAATTCAAATGAAGATTAAAAATTATCAACAGTCTTTCAAATTTAAGTATAATATTTTCTGTTAAATGTAATAGAAGCGTTTATTATATTAAAACATTGTAAACATTTTTTGTAATTTAACAGTATAACTGTTAACAGAAGAAGATAAGAATTGGTTGCACGTAACCATGACTGTAATGTATATGTTTACGCTCTGATCTTTAACTTATTTTTAAAATAATATTTTTTTTTCACTCTCTTTTCTCTTACAGAAATATGAATTATACGAAGATACACTTATTAAATGTTCTATTACTTAAAACTAGATATTATACAAGATGCTTCGTCCTCTGGTACTTAAACAGGCAGGAAATTCAGTCTTGTGGAAGAAAAAAGGCAGAACAATAGACTGCCTTTTGTCAAATTTCAAGAATAGATATTTTAAAAATAACTGACTAGAGTTATATGAACCCCCATGAAAAAATAACTGACTTGAGTTATATGAAACCCCATCACAGCCAGGGGGATACCAGGAAGTTTAAAAAAAAAAATATTGACAATTGAATTCTTAAGAGAGCTCTCAAACATGTCCTTAATAATTATTCGTTATACATTTTTTAATAGGGAGTCACTACAATTAAAGCTCCTGCCATACAGGGAAGCTGGTGCACGTAAAATCCGTGGAGGCTCCAATGTACTATATGTTTAATTCTACTTCTGGGAGTGCCGATTTCAAGGGGTTGGTCGATCTTCTGGAATTGGCTCAAAATTAGGAGACCACTGGGCTAAAGTCGGACTTCCTCTCACTGGGACCCACTAAAAATGGAAGACGCCCCCCCCCCCCCCCCCGCTGCCCATCGCCTCCCTCACAGCATGCGGTTGCCAGAAAGCGTAGGCAACAACGACAACAATTATAGAGAAAAGGGTAAAGAAAAAGTCCTTTGCTCCGAGCAACATCGTGCTCTTTTCGGCTATGAAATATGTGTCTGCAGAATCAATGCCTGCATGATTCTCCAGAAATGCATTCTTAATGACTTTTTATAAATAATTCAAGTAAAAATAAGACTGTTAAACTAGATGAGGAAATCTGAATATTCAATGCCCAAATAAGTCATCACCGAAATAGCTCCATTCCTAAAATCATTCAGTCATGAGATGCAGGTTCACAAATCCTCTTTTCCGCTCTTTGAGAAGTGTGTATCCCTTTTAATTGCACGACAGTGCTCAGTGAGGTGTGAGTGGGTATCGTGGGGGCGTTTAGTCGAACATAACTTTAATTGTTCCATCGGCTTGCCATTCCCACGTGCCATGTCCACGGACAATTCCCAGAGGATATGTGCACGAACACGCGTGAGGGGAAGTCTCACGGTTGCTCATTACGCACCAAGGAGTTGCGGCCGTGTAAAGGGGCGTCATGCACGCAAAACGATTAGCCATGATTAAAAGCACAATGGTCAGGAATTCGGATGAGCAGTCGATAGTTGGTCTTCTTTTTGATGGATCGCAGGAAGTGATGATTAAAGACGTGTGGTGCTGATATAAATGACTAATATAAGAAAATGTCATGAGTCTTCTAAACGTTAATTTGTGTGTATAAGTAAAATATTGATTCGCGGTTTCTTAGAAAACTTCTTTTATAAACTTTTCCATCCATATAAGGGTAATTCCAGGTGAGATGAACTAGTCGAATATTTGGTTAATGGGACTCTATAGATTTTGCAGCTATCTCGGTCTGAAATTGAAAGACGCGTTGTATGATGTTCTACAATTTTCTTCTTTAAAAAAAATTACCTAAAAATCATTGTTGTTTGCTGTTAGAAATACAAATATTTTTTACATATGGTTATAATTATAGAAATAAATGTTTTCCTGTATATAGTCTATCTAGTTTTGATGATGTAATCTCAAGGAACATACAGGTTTCCAAATAACCTAAACTGACGACGTGAAATATACAGTGTAGAGTCAGTGAGGGTTGGTTGTACTTCTCACAAAGACGATCGGGAGTGATAGAATACTTCTAGACAACAGAGATGGACCAGGGTTTCTGGTATGAAAGATCAAGGACTGATCCAGAAATTTCAATCAAGAAGGTTGCAGAGCTTGAATATCAATTCACAATTGCATGAAACAACAGAAAGCCCTTTTTATCTAATGCAAATTTATTAGAGGCCGCGCGCCCCCTGCGGCTTCTTTTTGGATACGCCCTTGGGGCAGATTAGCCATGCAATCTTGAATTCTTCACCTTCAAACGGTTGGAACTAAAACTGATAAGTGGTAGGCGGCGAAAATTACAAAATAAAACGAAAAGTAGATTTTGATACACTGTGTACTTTGTTTGAGTTGGCTTAATGCAGAATGTCCAAAGTATGATGTAACATGCGATTGAAGACAAGTATGATGTAACATGCAATTAGGAAGAACTTGATTGGCAACAAAGAAGTTGCCAGTAAAACAATCTTAGCTCATAGTATATAAAAACATTTTCATAAAATGTTTGAATTTCTTAAGAACTCAAGAAATACATTTCACTTTAATATACTTAAAATTCGAAGATTAATGCATATAAATTTTAAATAAGTTAATTGTAAGTAGTAAGTTAATTTAGTTTTTATGTAAAAATAAATAAAAGTTAATAAATTCATTATTTTATTGAGCTCCACCTCTCCCATTCATACGGTCATCTCACCCCGACTGCTCCGGGAGAGATGGACCACTTAGTAAATATTAAAAAATATCATAAAAGAAATTCCTATTAAGATATGACCTTATGCATCAGGATTTTTATAAGATAGACACATGCATATATGCATACATACATTGTAAAAAGTAAAACATATGTAGTAAATATATGGTTCTTAGAGAAAGAAAAAAAACTAGGTCCATCACTCCCGTAATTACCCTAAATCATGGGCGCCGGCAGCATAGGGAAAAAGGGGGAAGCAATGCCCCCCCTGGATTTTTGTATGCAGTGTTTTTCCTTACTTTTTTGCTCTTTCCAACGGTAACCATACGTTGAAGTAGACTTTGCCCCCACCCCACCCCCCCTGGGAAATATTCTGCCGGCGCCCATGCCCTAAATTAACAATCTGTACAGATCTTAATTCACTTATATCTGTAAGATGGCAAATAAATAGCAAAATATCTTGAAACTTTTGCAAAATATTTTTATGTGGGTAGCACATGCACATATGCGTTCATTAAGCAACTTCTTCGAAGGTAATTCGGATTTTAAGGCGCAAATACCATCCTCAAATGACCAAACAATACCATCCTCAAATGACCAAGCAGCAACAATAAACAAATGCTCATTCTTGATTGTAATCAAATTTTTGGGGAATTCATCAATAATCACACACTCTTTCACTACGAATGTTTTCATGAGCTAGAGAAAATTCCATCCAAGATTAATTATTCTGAATTACTCGAAACCAGAATTTACATAGAGAATAGCGCCAGAAATTTCGGTAGAAATCAGAACAAGACATCGCTATGATATGTCAGTAAAATAGGTAATCTCATGGAAACAATTTTTAATTAAATGCATACCTGTTTTTCTACTAAATCAATCATTCATAAGACAAGAAAAAGAATAAAAGCAACACTAGAGTGCATTATTTTTCTTCAAAATAAGTAATTTTATATGCAACTTTTACTCTAGTTTTCTTGAGCTCAATGTGCGTTTTCAAGAATAAAGCGATAGTTATTTATCTTACAAATTTCCGTAGAACTATTTATCTTTTCTATAGTCCACAACCAACCTCAAAACTTTGCCAATTTCCATAATAACTACGGAGTTGTTCGCATCCCTGAAAAGGTAAAAAACGCTAAATAAATTTAGTAAGATTAACGTATTCTAACTAACATAACCAGCGATTGAATGTACAGATGGCTACTTTTTGGGCAGGCGAAATACACGTCGAAACCTTTTGAAATTCTTGCAATTATTCTTTAATCTCAACAATAAGTTTGTAAGTATATACGAATGTCAGCCTTACGTTCATTTGTATAAATTGTATCAAATAAATAAGTAAATATGATATTTCGCCATTAGAGGTTTCTAACTGATTTTGGTATAGCCGTAATTAGTAAATTTTTAGTATAGTAAATTTTTAATTCTAATAAGGAAAGTTATAGATTTTTTTAAAATTTGTATATTATTCCAAATGTGCAATGACTACATTCTGCATGATTTTAAACGTAAAACGCATTAGGTGAATTTCTACTCTGAACCTTTACATTTTTTGAATATACAGATTATGGACTGTACTTTTAAGCCAACAATCATTAGAAGATCTATCTAACAATGTAAAATTATGATATTAACAGAAAACTGTCTTCAGCATTTTAATAAGCTTTATATTTCTTTCCCGACATAGAAATGATACCAGCTTTTACTTTTCTTCAACTCAAACAATCTTAGAAGTTATCAGAAGAGAGAATATTTGCAAATTTTAAGAAGTCAGTAGCTTAAAAGAGTGAAAGTAAGAGATTTGCAGAGTAGTAAACAAGATGAAGAAAGCGATTTTATCTCCTCCCAGAATCTCCAATTCCTCATTCCGACCAGAATCCTACGACACGAGACTGGCGCAAACCATCTATTTCACCACACGCGTATGCGTATGTACCACTCTCCCTGTTGAAGCGAAATGAGAGTGACGTCAGTCCGGGGAATCATGGATGAAGAATCCAAAAATGTTCTCAACGGCCAAAAGGAAGACCAAGGTCGAACGGAAAAGAGGTCTCTCCGCGGTGTTAAGAGTTCCTATGGGAAAAAATTATCATGGCACAACCGTCATGCTACCAGTTCCTAATTACGACCACAAGAGCATGGAAGTTGGGTTAAAAAAAGAACCAGAAGGTGGAACAGAAGATGGCCGTGCCATTTCTCGGAAGACGGGATAATTAAAAAACATTTCTACTCAGGTGGACACTAAGAAATTGACTCACTGCAGAAGTGGGTAGGAGTCCAAGAAAAAACAAAGGAGTCAGAAGTCGTTGCACTTGCCAAGATGGATTTGCTTTTCTAGTTTCTAACCTACAAAAGTGAAAGCTCATGGACGAAAAGTAGTTGAAAAAAACAATGTTTTTACCTAGACGAAAAGCAGTCCTTTCTTGAATATTTTTCAGCAAGAATGTTAAAAAGATTCGAATTTTGCATAGTAAATGACATTCTTTTATTCACTTTTGTAATTTTGGTAAGATGAGCAACATAACAATAAAATTTACATGAAAGGCTATTTGAATGACAATGGTGACACGCTCATGGATGTAATCATTGAAAAGGAGTTTGATTCTTTATTAACAAAATTGAGAAAATCGAACATTACACGCAATCATTAAAACTTTAAAGGTATTAGCGTATGTCATAACAATAAATTTCTTCAATCATTCCTCGAATCATATTAAGAAAAGTTTGGAGACGGTAAAAATTTAAGAAAGAATGTTATTACTATCTTTGAAAGTATGTACGGTAACTGGAAAATCATTTGAAAATAATAAATTCTTAGAACAGATGACAAGCTGGAAACATATCACAAAGTATATGTTTATTTCCAGTTATAGAATATGAATTATCGTAAACGTCCGTAATCATTTGTAAAGGTCGGCTGATTTTTACGTTTTAGTTAAAATATTCATACATTTTTTTGGATTAGATCAGCCTCGTTGCTTTGTAACCGGTTGTTACTTTTTTATATTCCATACACTGAACATGTATGGGAATCAGCTATATTTTAATATCTGCATGAAGATTCTTCATTGAAATAAATAAGCTTTTGAATTTTACTCCGTCTTCAAACAAACCGAATAAAAATTTAATATTTGTTAAAGCTTTTTTTTTTCTTCTCTTCTTTTAAATGCAGCGCTAGTACATATATAAAACAAAATTAACTTCATCGAACACGGTGCATTCAACAACCAAAGATTTGGCTTAAACTGTACCAAACTTTAAAAGATTTTCGGGTTTAAGAGATAATTATGAGATTAAAGTAAATACTGGGCGATTTTAAACAATTGATCTCATTTTGATGTTTTACAGTTACAAACTGGACTGCCAACTCTTTTGTAAAAATAGCCAATCAAATAAGCATATTATACAGTTTTTCTTCTTATTATTATTTACTAGATGGCAGAATTATAGTAGTTTGAAAAATGGCAACTAATTAACAGAAAGCATTTAGCATTTTGTGTGTTGCAATTATAATGACAAGACTGAATTTTTTGTACTTTTTTCGTCTGGGGGTTTACAAACATTGTCTTTCACGTAAAAAATCTTAATTTCTATGGTGTTGGAAAAAAAAAATTATGAAAATTGGCGGAAACTTTCTAGAACAAGAAATTAAACCTTCAACATTTTAATTAGAGATGGATTCGAGATTTTTTTGCGAGACGAGACAGAGATTTACAGCTTTTTTGCAAGACGAGACAAGCATTTTTAATATTAAACTATAAGGATTTTGCGAGACGAGACAAAGCTTTTAGGCTGTTTTGCAAGACTCGAGACGGCTATTTTTCGTCTCGATATTGTGATATACAGCACAGTTAAAATTAGCTAAAAAAAGTAGCAGCAAAAAACTCATACTAAAAAAGCTTCAAGAAAGAAAATAAAGATTCGAGTTCATGACCTCGGAATTCGATAACAACAGCTTTGTAGTAAAAGTGGGGCAGGAATGTGTTTCCCTTTTTGCCAACGTATGTCAGCACCTGCTGTTTAGCACGAATTGCCTAGTTTGGCAGAATATGGAACCTATTTGAGTATTTGAAGCCCTGTTAAATAAAACTAGCATGAAATGCATCACTGGAAGTATCTAGAGCTATAAAAATATATAGCGTATTAATTAAATTTATTGATATATTGATTTAAAATTTTCTATGAAACATAAAATAGCAACCCTATGAATGATTTATTAAATCAAATTAATTAAATATAACTTGAAATAACAATACTTTGAAAATATTTTAGAATATTAGGACTACTTTCAATCATGAATTTCCTCCAATTTAGTAAATATTATCGCGATGATCCTAAGTATATAAAAAATTAATAAACATGTATTTTTAAATAATGATACAAAAATTTTAATGATGTCTTGATAATCTACAAATCATATTTCACAGTTTTAATAATTAAGTTAAAACTTACTAAAAAATTACTAGTGCAATTCTTGACCATTGTTTTATTAAAAAGTAATTTTATTTTCAGTGCTTTAACGGTGTATTCTGCTGAAATTATCATTTTCAGTATTTTTCTAACAAACTTTTTTTTTCAATTTCTATAAACATTACACAGCAACAGCACCTTAAGATGGAATTAGGCATTCTATGACATGTTATTAGCAGAATTTTTGCGGGCAACTGTAGTGTTACTAAATGTCAGCCTACACCAACTTTTTCAGCAATGGTATAGCATAGTACAAAAAAAAAATTCTTTTTTTGCCACAGATACTTTATAAATGAAATAACTAATAAAAAAATTACGTTTCTTAAAAAATAGTTTTCCAGATCTGAGGATAGTGAAAAGCAGAGTGCACTTTATTCTAAAAAATTGACTAAAATCATCACTTTATCAACAAATCTGAGCGTCGATTTTTATATATTACTTCCGTACTGTCTTATATGAAAATTACGAGGGCGTTTAAACGATTCTGAAGTCATATAATGGATGTTTAAAACATAAAGATTACTTTTTAAGTTCAATCTGATAGTCCTTTTTCTGGACAGTAAGTCTATATCGTGATTTCCATGATAGAAGGGGTTTCCGTAAAGGGCTTTTTCGTCATGAGGAAATTTGAAATATTGTTTGAGAATAAGACGGAAAAAAAAGAAGAAGAAGAATACTCGATATATGTTTAGAAAAAAAATTAAAACAATAATGAAGTCTTTCTTTGTAGAATATAGTTAATAGGACTTGAGTTTCAGCTCGCAGACTACAGACTTTTATTAGAAACCAATTAATTCACAAAATAATTAAATCAATACTGCTAGAAAAACTTTTTACCATAAAATTTCTTTTAATAACGTAGGGACAGAAAACAATATCATGCGACTTTTTAAACACTCCAGACGTCAACTCTATACTTTATTATGAATTAAGAGTAGTTTGCCGTAAAAACCCAAGCATTACACACGGTTTCTCTGATCTTGACCCAGGGGTCACTAACGTCACAAATTGCGAAAATAAAATTAGTTTTATCAATAATACTTTTATCAATACTTTTATCAATATACTTTTATCAATAATATTGGCAATTACTCTTCTTAATGATATCCGATAAAACCTAATGTGGCGAATGGATTGGCGAAAATTTAAAAAAGGACAGGGCAACCCCTGGTAACCCCATGTTTTACATTGCGCCAAAAACGCGCTTTGACACAGAATTTGAACTTTTAAATATTCGGCTTCATTTCTATTCTATTCTAGTTCTCAGTAGCACTTGTTACTTTTTTTATATTGGACTAGCACACGTACAGAAATCTTAATCCACAGTTCGTCGCAATTAGCTTTCAACTACCATTGTACATATTTAGCTCGGACATAACTGACGTTAGCTACATCTAAATCCTTTACGGATGGAAACAAATGCTGGTCGTACTTATGACGGCTTTTGAACGAGCTTGAGCTGCTGGGGAAACAACTATTCATGTAACAAATTTTTAAACTTAAATTCCAAATAGGAATTTAAACTAAGGTGACCATACGTCCTCGAAATTCAAGGACAGTCCCCAAATATAGATCTTTTTTTTCATTATGTCCCCCAAAAATACTTTGATTTCTTGGGGACGCAAAAAGTCCCCAAATTTATAGATTTGTACATTTTCCCTGAAAGTTTCCGTTTAGTTTATTTCTTTCAGAAAAAACTGAAGAAAAACAAATAAAACAACTAAAAGCACCTTCTACTCAGAGAAACTATGAAATTCGATCTCTGAAAACGTTTGTTGTCATTGTGTGTGTAGCGTGTACAGACATTCATTAAAGTATTCGACTTAGAGCCAAACTTCCCATTTCAGTTATGTTAATGATTAATCACTTTTCATGAAGAATCATGCTTTAAATATGAAGCTGACGTACGAAATTTTTCTTGCACTGGAATACTTTTTTTAGAGGGTGTATAAAGTTTCATGAAAAATTATCACAAAATAAGACAATGTAAAAGTAATGTCTTCTGAAAAATACAAATACTATGCCAAGAGTTAAATTTTGAATAAATTGCAATATTTCAACATGATGTTCCTTTCACATTTCTAGTTTAAATACATATTTATAAATCAATTCAATACTTCCATTAATTTATTAGAAATGAGAATACACAGTTGATATAAAAAGTTATCAATTTCATTCAGTTTATTTTTAAGTATCAAAGTCAGTCAAGATTTAATACTGGTATGCATGGTAATATGTTGTGTCCTCGAATAAGTCCCCAAAAATATTTTATAGTGTCCCCAAGTTTTCCTTGGATTCGAGGACAATGCTTGATTTGTCCCCAAAATACTGTTTAAAAAATATGGTCGCCTTAATTTAAACTGTCAATTCTGATAAAAACTGTTTGTCAAATTCCAACTCCAAAGAACGGGGTCTTGCAAATTCAGCGTGCGTATCTACTTACATTGCCATCGATTGTATTTTCACATAGAAAAAGAAAATTGTTGACCCTGTTTCCACGTTTCCAGCAGTGTTAAATGCTAAAAAAGTATAGCAACTGCAACCAAAGATGAGATTATATCTTGTATCGCATGTCAAGAACAGGAGGTGTTTACGAAGTGGCAGCTGCTGAAGCCCTTCTAAATAAGACAAGCACAACTAACGAAAGAACAAACATCATAAAATATGGGAGTGACAGCAGATTCGTTTGCAAACGCACACGCAAATCGCAAGTAGGGTGGAGGAGCAGGAAATATCGTTTGAAATCAGGCAGATGTTCCATTTCTTGCCAGATGCGCATCTCGATAAAAGCTAATGGATAAAATTACGTTTATTTAATGCAGTGATAATCAGGAGAAGAGAATTACAAAACACGTTTGGTGACTAAAGGGTTGCATTCGTTCGGCGCCAGCTAGGGTTAAAAACATGAATAAAAGAACAACAAAACACCTGGCTGTAAGTTCAAGTGGACGTGGAGATTAGATTCACGGAATTGCGTGTTTTAGGTCAATGATTTTATCCAGGTACGGTGAAGAAGTTTTTGAACGGGAGGAAGAAAAAACTGCAAATAGCCATTCTCTCCTAAGCGTTGATGATACACGAATCAACTCACCCAGCTGGCACCTTAAAAAATGTTTCCTAATTAGATGCTGTCTTAGTTGTTGGGAAAATGTTCACAAATAGGTACATCGAAAAATTGATGTTACAGTTAAAATAGCTTAATTTGTTTTTATGCTTATATATTTGATTATTACAACTATTTTTACTCCAAAAGTTCATTTACCTCAATTTTACCAGCAAGAGTGCTAAAAATAAAAATTTAATTTGAATATTTGTATGGAATTTGAATCATTGATTTACACTAGTGAATATGTAACATTTCATCAGTTGGGTGCAACTACCCATGACATACTTATGTGCGTTCGTGAAAGTCCATTTTCATAACCTCTTAAGTCATTTCTTACGTTTTCGTTTGTGCATTCAATTAGATCAGAATGCATTTAACTTACTTTCAAGATAAGAACAAAATATCGTTGTATTCAACATTTAAGCATAATTGGTGTACCGTTTGATATCAGAGCTTGAAGGTCCCTTTTCAAAAATAGCATCTTAAATAATTTATTTGTGACGTGCGATAAAAAGCGTTGACACAAATTTTCATCATCCACAGTATAGAAAATTCCGCAAGAATTCTTAATAAATAGATGGTCAATCTTGTTTGGACGGGCGGAAATTCGTCCCCAGTCATACTTTGGACATTTTCATTTAATTGAAAAAAGAGAAGATATTTTAAGGAAGTACTTTATCGACCTAATAAAATTCTTGTGCATTTCAGAAGATTTTATATGAGGGAAAAAATATCAAGTAAATTGCACCATACAGAAAACATTAAAAACTACTAAAAAACAGAGGATATCAAACAATTGTTTAAACCATTTTTTAACCTCTTGGTTTAAACCAGACAGCTCCGAGTGATTCTCAAAATTAATGTCAGAATTTAATTAATTATCGCAGGTATAATAAATAATAAACTGCTGTAATAAATCAATCACATTAAGAATACCGTGAACAAATGCTGAAAAAACAAAAGATAAACTGTCAGGAGGAAGAATATGCTCCATAATCGTTTTTTAATGGAACTTATCACCACCTACAGCCTGGAATAGTGCTGGCTTTTGAAATTTGTGAATCTCTGGGAGTCAACATTTTCGGGTTCCTTGTTGAATTTTTTGTCCTTCTTAAATACTCTTTCTCGATGAAATGACGACAGTTTCCAATTTTTTAATTCTCCCATGTAATCTTCTTTCTTTAACAAAATGGCTTCTTAAGAAAAAGGAAATAAACATTAGTAACGAGGAATCCAACGGTGCAAAACGCGCGGGAAACTGTTAATTCAAAAAGAAGAAAAAAAAACTGGACGATAGGACTGAAAATTCCTTTGCTGTGTAAAGCATAACTTCTTACAAGAAAAACGGACAGCAAATTTTAGTCAGTCAAGCAACGCCGTAAACAGTTTCGTGGTCTCCGATGCGGGACGCAAGCGTGACGGAGCAGAAATTGCTTTTAAGCCTATTTATCTTTCGTCCGTAAATGCGCCACATTCGGAATTATTAAAAAAGGATTTACTTCACTTTATTTTGTTTCTGAGATATCGGCTTCAAGAAAACTAAGAAAAAAAGCGTTGTGTCTATACCTAATTTTTTTTTTCTCTTTTAGCAGTTTGTTCGAAGCGGGAATTTTGGTTAAAAAGAGAAGTTCGGAGTGGTTAAGAGATGTGTTTCGTTTTAGTCTGGCAAATGGAAAACACTACTCCATTTATTATTAATCGTTGGTTTTTAATTTGTTATGCTTACTTTATCTTAATTTTTTGAAAAAAGATTGCTCTTTTAAATGTACTAAAGTACATTACTTTAATTGAAGCATGAATTAAGTGCAAAGATAGAATTACCAAAAAAAAAAAAAAAAAATGAAAGTTAATTCATTACAGTAGCTAAAGCTGCAAATAAACTCGAAAACGTAATCATTAAACTGGAAAATAAGCAAAGAAGAAATTTAGTAGTTGGGGATGTCAATTGCAGCATCTCGTCAATATCGACTATAAATAGGGTTTTCTCCTTCAACGAAGAACATTTTATCAAATGATCTCAGTCCATCTCAAAATTCTGGTTACAGGAAGTGCAGTCTCCACCCGCAACTGCGACGGATCTAGGAGAGTCTGGGATAATCCACTTATTTTTGTTAATTTCTTCACGTAACTTAAATACATAATTTTTCCTCATAACATCTTTTTCTTTTCATTGATGTAAATGGTACCCCACTGTTAGTGCGAAAGAACTTAAAATGAAAATATTAGATTGGTTTGATCTTATAATAAGTTTTAATAACCTATTTTAAGTTAAATGTGTTTCATAACAATTAAGTTGGGGTTTTTCATTATTTATTTTTATTTTTATCTATTTCTTTATTACTTATTTCTTTATTTTTGTTTGCATGTGTGTGTAAAGGAATGAATGATCGATAGTATAAATTACGTGGAAAATACGTGTTCTCTTTAAAAAAGATTAAATATTCAAACGATTTAACACATTTTAAAAATGGATACCATTATTTTATCTATACAGGTGAAGGATAATCAAGTGAAAAAAGTATGCAATCGTGAAGTGCTTATTTCCTAAACATTTCACATAATGGAAATAGAACAATAGAGCAAATTAAATGTTTCTTTAGGGCAATGACTCATTATAAGTATGTCACTAGTATAACTTATAAAAAGTTTAACCTAAATTTCCTCATTATTTATATTTTATGAAGTGTAATTAGCATCATTTTCAATTGTTTTTATTTGTATATTGCATGATGTACTTAGAAACAAAATTTTACGATACTGTTTCCTACTTTAACGATTGTATTCCTGTCTAAAAATGGACAGTTATAAAAGTCAAGCGTCATTAAAAAAAAAAAAATGCAGTTCTGGGAGACGAATTATTAGGTTTTTTTAAATTTTTTAAAATTCTGGGTGGAGGTAATACCAACACCATTTTTTTTTAATCTGAAACTTTTTGGTTAAAAGTTTGATTAAATTGAATAATAATAATAATAAAAATAATAATAATAGATGAATATTTTAATTTCTCTTGATTTTTTCCTTGATTTTTATTTCTAGTGTTTGAAATTTTTTTATCTTTATTTCCCTCACTTATATGGAAAAAATATACATAAAATGAAAGAAAAAAGAAAGAAAGAAGTATTGCTGTACGAAAACAAATGTGCAAAGGGGAAAAAATTTAGGTGTTCGCGCATTATAAAGCACCGAAATTGCTCTTAACTGGCTTCCTGTAGTTATGTCAAAAAGATAAGATAGAGTTACAGATAAGTATTCACTCCACCAGCACTTTTTTTTTTATGCCCGTGGGTCTAGGATAAATCATCCAGGCACTACAAAAAAAAAAAAAAAAAAAAAAAAAAAAAACGTTGTAAACGTGGGATCTACATCCATTTAGGGCCCTTCCACCCCCTCCAAAACTCATCACCATTAGCGACAAGAAGAAGATCAAAAAATGCGTTAGAATTAAAATCACGTCACTGGGCAACAAGAGAAATGGTAGTTTTTTCCCCTACTTAATCGATAAACAGCCAAGTAATCTTGGCATCTGCTGGAAGAAATATGAAGCCGATTACAGATAAACCAATAACCATAAAACACAATAGCACTAAAATTCTATCATTACCTTCATCAGGGTTCGTTTCAGTTTGCCGTAAAACCATACGCTAAGATTTGACGCGTGCAGCAGGAAGATTAAGCATCAGGATAATCTTTTTAACCCTTTGAGGCGCAGCCCTTTCCCAATGCTGAAAAAAGGGCAGCCGTTGCCATCGCTCGACTTAACTACCAGCAAGATGGCGGACGATCGAAACGTTCATCGCGTGCCGCAGATCTAAAGACCCCCTTTTTTGACGACAGCTGGCTGCGCTAGCATAGCCAGCTGTCGTCAAAAAAGGGTCTCTAGATCTGTGGCACGCGATGTTCATTTTGATCATCCGCCATTTTGTTGGTAGTTAAGTCGAGGGATGGCAACGACTGCCCTTTTTTCAGCATTGGACAATCTATTCAGCTGTTCTCGCATTCTTCCATTTTTCAGCAAATGTCAGTGCTGTTAAAAATAATTGTGACAATTTTTTCTACGGGAAATGACGTGCTAAAAAGTAAAGGATTCTCGTGGAGCTATGTCACCCGCAACTATTTTTATAGAAATCAAATTTATTCTTCGTGACTGGCAACAGTCAAAACGTCAGAGTTTGTTGTTCCCAGAGCGGGAACACTGCGCGTTAAAGGGTTAAGCAGCAGGATAATCTTTTTAACTGAACATCTTGACATCATAAAGCGTTTTTTTTAATAACTTTATTACTATTTCATACATATATTTTGCAGTTAAAATTAAAAGCAGCAACATAACAGACGATTTATTAATTTTTTTAATAGAAAAATTAGCATTTATCAGATTTTTAGGCAACCGAATTTTTTATGTATTGATTAAGTAGAACAAATTATATTCGAATCAGTATAATCAATAAAATTACGGGAACACGACGTAATTTCTAATTGGCTGATTTTTTTTTTTTAGCTGTACATTATTTAATTAGACGGTTAAGCGGTCTAGAAAGACTTTCGACTTATGCTTTAAAATTTCTGTTTTGACCATGGTAGAATTTTTCACTGTAACATGTTTTGTGTTTGTTAGCAATTTTTTTGAATCAGGCATTAAGGATTTTATCAGCCACTAAGAGTCAAAATTTATGATGAAATGTTTTGACATGTACTTTTAAGCTCTTAGTTAAACTTTCTGTGGCTCTGTCCACAGAAAGTGGACAAGTTCAAGACATTGCTCGAACACAAATCATCATTTTTATATCCCACCCACCCATACACGGAGGACTTTAGTCGCTGTAAAAATGTATATGAGGAAACTTGGAAATCAGTTCTGCCATTTTTGCTCTTCGGAGCTTCGAAATTGCTTTGATTAATCCTAAATATAGCGATGTAGAGAAATTCCAAGAAAGCTTTCGAACATAAGACGATGAACTTTATATAGAAAAATTTTGATAAATATTTTTTTTTAATGATTTTAATTCATACGACAAAATCGGGTATCTTCTGAACATTAAAGAAAAATTACAAACGCAACTTTTGAAACAGCAAGAAGCCATTTTTTGAAAAATAGTTTTATCTTCAGTTAGCGTACTGAAATTTCGCATCAAGAAACACTGAGTTACACTATCTTATAAATAAAAATGAAATTCTGTTTGTTTGTTTGTTTGTTTGTGGATTTGATTCGTATACAAATCCACAAAAATGGACCTATCGGCCTGAAATTTAGTACAGATATGTAAAATAATATAGAATAACTCATAGTCCACTTTAAAACTTTGAAAGTCCACCCGTTCCCGGAATTTAAGAGATTTTTTATGCTCTTCACGCAAAAATCTTTCCGTAATTGTAACCCCTGTAGTGAAAAAAGTGTGAAATAAGGATCGTGGTTGCCATGTTTGGCGATTTTGCCGAATGAAATGTCGTTCGTATACAAATACACAAAAATGGACCTATCGGCCTGAAATTTAGCACAGATATGTAAAATAATATAGAATAAATCGTAGTCCACTTTAAAACTTTGAAAGTCCACCCGTTCCCGGAATTTAAGAGATTTTTTTATGCTCTTCACGCAAAAATCTTTCCGTAATTGTAACCCCTGTAGTGAAAAAAGTGTGAAATAAGGATCGTGGTTGCCATGTGTGGCGATTTTGCCGAATAAAATGTTTTAAATTCTCAAAGTAAAAATAAAAGAATAATAATGATTTTTTTTTTGTTAGTTTATATTCGTAAGATTATTTTTTTTAAATTATAATATCGTGTGCATGGGAAATCAGAGCAGGAATGTAACGCTTTACACGTAAAACAATAAGAATTGAAGATTTCCGAGGCTAATAGGTAAATTATTTTAGTTTGGCGAAAAAATAAAATGGCTCAATTGCCGATTTTTTGGAAGTGAGTTCTAGCGGTTTGCACAGATTTCGGCTTGGCGCAATTTATTGAGAGCTTAAGGAAATAGATTTTTGAAAACAAGTGCAAAGGTTTTATTAGAATACAGCGTTAAATTTTAATGATCCGTGAAGAAATAATGCAGTTATTAAGGGATTTCAATTGATCTATCTCCAGAATTCTCGCCAAATGAGTACATTGATTTAAGTTGGGGGAATTCCGCCAAATTTCAGAAAATTGAAATCTTCTCATTTAGTACATCGGAGTAATGATGAATAAAACACGTTATAGTTGATAATTTAAAAAAATTCGGCTGTATTAAGGGATTCAACTTTTCAAATAAAGGCTTGCTTTACTTTTTCGCGATCGAACCATTTCCCATATATTATTGCTGCCAAGTCAATACTTCGAATGATTTCCTGAAAAAACGCTTGCAAAATGGCGTATGTTGGCACTTTGGCGAGGCTTAGATTTGAAACTGGATTTTATTTGAGACTGGGATATATAATGACACTGGTTATAGAAAAAAATGAATGTTGGTATGAGTGTATGAGGTTGAAAAACTCCAGTACCGTTGAGCACCGTTGCACCATGAAATTTGGTTCACCTAAGTCTTTTATCATGGAGAAGCTTTTTATGCTATCCGTTTTCCTCTAATTTGCCACCAGGTGGCGCAGCAGGACGTCGAATTCTATTCCGTTTAGCCGTTTGCTATGCGAATATCGTCCAACCAATTTCGATGAAATTTGGTACACGCGAATATTAGAACACGGAGAATATTTTTCACTATCCATTTTGCTGTAACTTGCCGCTAAATGGCGCTGCAAAGCATCAACGTCTATACCGTTCGACCAATCGGCATAAAATTTCTTATACTTACACATTTCATCACGAAGAATATATTCTAACTGTGTTCCTTTTGATGTTACTCACCACTAGATGACACTGCAATGCATTATTATTTTAACTCGCCACTAGATGACGCTGCAGCAGGCCAAATTCTTGACCATTCAAACGGTCGCTATGAAAATCAGTATACATAGCTATTTGAACAATGAGAATATTTTGGCGTTATCCATTTTGCTATAACTCGCCACTTGACGGCGCTGTAGCAAATCATTACTTTAATTAACTACTAGATGGCCCTGCAGTGTATTACTTCTTGACTGTGCAAAGGATCGTTATGAAAATTGGTATACATAGATAGTTGAACACGGTCGCTATGAAAATCAGTATACATAGCTATTTGAACAATGAGAATATTTTGGCGTTATCCATTTTGCTATAACTCGCCACTTGACGGCGCTGTAGCAAATCATTACTTTATTGAACCACTAGATGGCCCTGCAGTGTATCACTTCTTGACTGTGTAAATGATCGCTGTGAAAATAGGTATACATAGATATTTGAACACGGGGAAGAGTTTGGCGCTATCCATTTTCCTATAACTTGCCACTAGATGTCGCGTCAACACATGAACTTCAGGACTGTCCAGCCGATAGTCATGAAAATTCGTATACATCGATATCTGAATGCGAAAAATATTTTCGCCGTATCCGTTTTGCTAAAACTCGCCACTAGATTGCGCTACGCCGCATGGCCTTCTGCACCGTACAAACGATTGCCTTGCAATTCGGTATGCATGATTATTGGACACAATATAACGCGATATCCACTTTGCTATATCTGTTTATTACAATGAATAGTAATCACCACAAATCGTAATATCAAAAAGTCCATTCATTCCCGTGCGAAGAACGGGTACTTCAGCTAGTTATAAATATTATTACAGCGATTTCTCACTTATGGGGAGACGGGGACTGCGATAGAAATGCGTATGAGAGACGCGTATAAACGAAAAACTACAAAAAAGAGCTTTAAAGTGAAATGTAAGTACATTGAACTACTTCATATTGTTAATTAATACTATGTATACACTGAAAAATGTATGTAAGATAAATTTCAAAATGCAATGATCATTTTTTAAAATGAATTACTCTACTTTTCATGAACAGCAAGAAAATGGAAATGGTTACATACCAAGTTCCGTTTTACACCTGTTATTAGATTCTCACAAAATAATTTAAAATCGAAAATTTATTAAAAAGGTTACGATTCTTGCGAGAAGCAATACCTGCTTAGTTGAAAAATCTACTTTTTGAACCGAGGCCATTTCTTTTGCGATGCGCATAAGTGAGAGGCGCTTTCTTAGTGCAGCGCATACATGAATTTGAATCAGGGGCGTAGCCAGGGAGGGGATATCGGGATATATACCCCCCCCCCGAAAATTTTGGATTAGTGGTCACAAGATGAATGCCGTGCAGAAAAAACGTATATTTACACACATATAAGTTCATATCCCCAGGGCCTCCGAGAGAAATTTTATAAGGCGGGACAGAAATGTTCCCGGGCCCCCCTCCCCAACTTGCTTTTGCCTAAGAAATATATTTTAAATTCTGCTCAATTTTACTTCAAAAGTAGTTATTAAAAATAAAAAAGTTAATATCGTGGGGTTATTTTTATTCTTACCTAAATTATAATTTTAATAATAGTATTTACAATCTGTAATAATGTATTATAAAAAATATAAAAAAATGAAGTATCATTACGGTATTTTTATAACCAGATTCCAAAATCTTCCTTTACCTTACCACCCTCGCTGTCTAACATGTGTTGCAAATCACCATCACGAATAGTGTGTTATTTATCTGTAAATGCATCAGTTCATATTTTGCTAATAGTTAACACACAGTTTCGAAAATTATTTTTTTTTTCTTTTAGTGATTTTTATATAGAATGCTAAAAGAAAAGAATGAGTAAGGAAATATTCATATTTAGCGATTTTTTATTCATGCTTGAATGTTAAAAATATATATAAATGGTAGAATTAGCATATTTATTATTTAGTTTTAATAATGGCTTTTCGTGCCTTTTTACTTGGAAAATTTCGTATAACATCATCAAAATTAATAGTTCTGGCAATGTCAGATCGGTGCTTAGTCTTGCTAAGACTCCAAGTCGTTCTTGAGACATGGTTGATCTTAAGAAAATTTTTTATGAGTTTCAATTTGCTGAATGATCGTTCAGCAGAAGCTACCGTTGCTGGAATGGTTAAAAATACCCCAAGGGCAATGCAAACATTTGGAAATAGATCGTTCAGTTTATATTCTGTTCGTATGTTCAATAAATCCAGAGGCTTTAAATTGATTAATTCCAAAATTAGCTTTGTGGACGGATGGTAAGTGAATTATTTCTGAAAGAAAACCTTCACTATTCAGATCATCTTGGTATTGTTCCGATAGAAATAATGCCTTTTCTTTCAAACTGCTTTCAGGTATTGTTAAATACTGCCAAAATATTTCAAATTTACTTGACAAGTTTTTGACAGCTTCAAATGGTACAGTTAGTCCCCCTATGACACTATCTACCAAAGAATGAAATACGTAAATTTTAAAATATTTTTCTTCATTATCTGTTTATCAGTTTCTCCACTATCCATAAGATGCAGCTTTTGTTTTTTGCGTCTCTCATCATATCCACGGGAAAATGTTTTCTCGATATCCATATTTAAAGCTACAGTTTTAGCTTCAGACCAGACTGAATTCCAATCATTTCGAAGTGTTTTCAGATCGGAGAGCAATGCTCCTATATTTTCAGCTTCGAAATCAATTGTTGTATTTCTGGCTTGGATGACTTTATTGCGCATATCGATTCGAAGCAATATTTTGAACCACACAGTTGACATTAACACCAGGCGCGTAGCCAGGAAAATTTTTCGGGGGGGGGGATTTAACTTATATGTGCATAAATAGACAGAATTTCATCACTAATCCAAAATTTCGGGGGGATATATCCCGATATCCCCCCCCCCTGGCTACGCCCCTGATTACCACACACACGAAAGATGACATATACCATATACCAAAATACCTTACTTTACACTATGTGCAAGTATAAATTTCAATGTCCATATATTGTTGAAATTTTCGTTTTAACCCCTTTCAAGACATTTTTAGCTGCATGTGTGAGGGAGGGGGCGCATTTTTGTATTTTGCACCACTTAGAAAATAGCTAAGGACCAGCACTGCGTTGGGCTGTGAATTTTTAAAGTAAATTTTTAAAAGTAAAGATGTAGAAAGGAAATGTGTAGTGCATTTTGAAAAATTCACGAGCCCCCTCTAGTTCGACGGGCCCCGGGGCAGTGCCCCGGCTGCCCCACCCTCTCGCTGGGCCTGCATATCCCCCCCCCCGAAAAATTTTCCTGGCTACGCGTCTGATTTGAATTACCATTGTTTTCTTATGTCTTCGACCGGGACCGCGGAAAAACGCGCATAAAAGAGAGCGCGTATGATTGGGAGATCACTGTAATTCTAAAACTGTTTCTGTAAAAACAGTCTGATTTTCAGCACATCATTTGAAACTGCAGTAATTGCACCAAGTCTCACAAAATAATGAGGAGAATTTACAAATATAGGTTACAGTTTTATAGTAGAAAGTGATGCTTTAAAAAAGAAAATTACGCACATGTACTTTGTGTATGAATTATACAACTCATAGATACTCAAGGAAAAATTACAGAAGTGTTTTTAAATAGCTTTTGTGCAAACTTAGATTCTTTTTTCTTTTTCTTCCATTGCATTTAATTGTTCAGTTTTATGAATTATTTTCTTTAGAATGCATACAATACATTTTGATTAATTAGAAAACGTCAGCTTACTGCTTTGTTTAATATTTGCGTTGCTGTTTAAACTTTTCTACTAAAGACGGTTGCTGATCCCCATTCAAGGTTGACGGATAGCCAAATGGTAGAATAAACACACTAAAAGCTGTAATAACGACGCTCTTCACTGACAATATTTGCTTGAAAAATTCAAGTGCGATTTAAGTAGTTGCGTAGTTGGATGATTGGTTTTAGAGTAAATTACATATAGGCTGCGTCATTAGCATCTTTCATCATAGCTATTATCTGATTCAAAATGTACGCTGCATCCTGATGCTTGTAAAGTAGCATCAAGAGCGTAAAAATAAAGTGCACGTAAAATTACAACAGATAGCTTTATAAAATGCATCAATCTACTCGTCTTAACGAAATACATAATCCGTTAATTACAGTCTGTTACAGAGTGAGTCGTATTCGTATGGTGTTCCGCATTACGCTATATTAACGTGGTGAAATAAATTATAACTGTGTAACCTAAATCAACTTTCGTCGAAACTATTTTTTTATCATTTATGAAAGATAAATCTTACATACACATTATTTTTATAAAAAATACATGACTTTAGGTCATAGATGACCAACAGTTACATGCTTCTACAACAATACCGTAAGACAGCGCCGTTAAAAGATTATTATCAATAAAACCTAAATTTTTACTTTAGATTTATTTAATATGTACTTTTATTATTTACTTTTTGATTTATTTAAAAAATACATATTTAATATACAATTTTTAATCCCCACAGTTAAGATCCTTTTTTAATGTTACTTAACATGTTCATATCCTCACTTTTTCAATAATGTTGCAGCTTTTTAAAACAGACAGTACAACAGAATACACTAAAAGGACAACATTAGTGTATATGTTTCTAAAATAATAGAATTATTCATTATTATTAATGTGAAATAAAAAAAAGTACCTTTCGATTTTGGTTAAACAACTCACTTTGTTTATTCTTAACTGTTGTAGACTTTTTTCGAAAGTAATGATCAGGAGAGATTTAATGAGTTTTTTAATTAGTAATTTCGTTGTAGCTGCATTTAATTCATGTAGTTTAATATTCTGTCATCAATTATAACGGATAATGCAACGTAGTTAAATTTTTTATTGCTCATTAAATTCAACGTTTTCATTATCATTTTACTATTAATTTTGACAAATTATTACAGAAGATCATTTTCTCACTAATTAACCAATTTAGTGAGGTTGATTTCGAGAAAATTATTAAAATACACTGGAATTAACTTTCAAAACTTCGGTTTTAAATTTTAAAGCTATTCAATTAATGCATATGCTATGTTTAACTAATAGTTACTTTTAGTGATTATTTTCAGGATTTAGTTACTTTTAGCGATTATTTTCAGGATTTAGTTACTTTTAGTGATTATTTTCAGGATTTAGTTACTTTTAGCGATTATTTTCAGGATTTAGTTACTTTTAGTGATTATTTTCAGGATTTAGTTAGTGATTTCTTCACAGGGTGGTTTAACTGTTACAAATGGAGACAATTATTATTACAACTTATAATTGGTGACAATTATACTAACCAAAAGCCGGAGGATACAATTTATCAGGGCTTCACGATTTCAACCGAAAAAAGTTCATCTTAAAAGAGTCTGGGAAATAATCTCCAGCTATGATAAAAAGCTTAATTCATAATTCTTGCACCACATGATTCAGCTTTCATATTAAAATATTTTTAGAATTTTAAAATTTTCGTTACGTATTGATTTAATTCATAAACAATGAGAACATGGCTCGTATTAAGAATTAATATACGCTCTCCCCAACCACACAACTTGACCATGCAAGTTTTCGATGTCATATCAATTTTCCTCCTCCACACATCAGAATAATTTGCTTCAAATCTGAAGGCGAGTCTAATGGGAACATACCTCGCAGCCGTTCGATAACACAGACGTAACAGATATTCAAGTAATTTTAAATCGCCTTCCTGTAATAAAATTGCCGATTATATATGAAGAAGTGGGAGTTTTTGTGATATAAGGAAGGTTAAAGCAAACTTAACGACAAAGAGCGTGAGAAGTCCTTTTCAGCGAGATAATTTCGGCAAAGCGGGAGTGACACGTTTCTTCCAAGACAAAAGCCAAATATGACCCTTTTTATGCGAGGAGAAAGCAATGGTGTTTAAATGAAGGACACAAGTTCACACACTCACTCATGAGGAGTTTTATGAATTGTAGCAAGGGCGTGCGAAAATGTTCTCTTTGACTGCAGTAATTTCTACACAAAAGATCTCAGTAGTTGCAATTCTAACGCAAATGGTAAAAACTTCCCAACTATTACCATAAGAAAAGAACCAGAAAAAAGTTCCTATTGTTGTGCTGATTCTCTCACAGGTAAAAGTTCAAGGTTATCTTCAACTGCAGAGTTCCAGACAGTGTTCCAATTGTCCACGTCCACCCCAGTGACCACCGGTAACTCCCACCCCCGCGCCGGACTTCCGTCGAAGAACGTTTTTCGTACCCAATTTGGTCCAAGGACCTCTTTCTGGTAGGTGGCTGGTCTCATTGGGAAAAAAAGAAATCCAACATCAGGCATTTAACGAACTATAAATAAACAATCAAAGGAAAAGAGCGGCGGCATTGTCCATTCTTCTGGCTGACCACGTAATAACAATAATAAGGTGGAACAAAAGGGCCCTGTTATGACAGCTAAACGGCTTCCTGTCCGGAGGAATCTTTGGAATATTTTAATTGAGGGGGTGGATTGGAAAATGAGAGGAAGTACTTCTTCAAGCGATTGGACAAAGACAATCGACAAAGAAGAATAGGAGCGGCCAGGACCACTTTGCTTTTCAATGGAGTGGCGTAAGAATTTCAAGAACTCGAACGGACGGGGACAACACAACTTTCATTCATTACTTCATTTGTAAGACGCGCCTTACTCAATTTCTGTTTCTAGGCCAGAATCTGTAGCAATGAACTTTAAGTATAGTGTAATTGTTGTGTCATTTCAAGGTGAAAAAGCGCATTGATTCTGACAAATATTTTTTACTCGTTACTAATTTTTTTTCCCCCTGCTTAAACTACAAGCTGATATATTCGTGTGATTCAATAGCATTTTGCATTTTGCATATGATAGGAAATTTATAAAGCTCATCTTATCGGTACTTCAAATAAACAATGTAAGATTATTTACCGTGACAAAACATTTAAGAATTTCGATTCATGTGTTAATTTCTTCACCAGCAGGTTTAGTAACATCTGAAAAGTACATGCACAGGAATAATCTGTGCAATATTTCGGTTGTTGAATTGAAATTGAAGAACTCTTTATGTATGGAAATTAAAAGGTCTTAAAGTGTTAGACACAGCAGGTGGAATTTCTTACAGAATCCATAATAATGACAGACAACAGGGACACGCACAGGATTTTCTCTTGAAGAAGGTCCAGGCTATAAAGCTGAAGACCAACTACACCTGACAAAAAATCCAATTCTTTTTCTCATCGCAACCACCTTTCATAAACTCATTTCCCTCTGTAAATGACTTCAAACTACTAGTACGGTTTTGATTATCAATTTGTATTTTTTTTTTTTAATGCTAAAAATAAGAATTTCATTAGTGTTTTAAAACATTTAAAATTGTAAAATTTAGAAAAAATTGACGACGATTTAAAAAATCAGTGTTAATATCTCTTTTGGGAGGAGGCCAGGGGCTCTGGACCTCTCCCTTGTGTACGCCATGGAGAGACACCCTCGTTAGACTTTACGCAATAAGCAAACTTATATACCATTGTACGGTTTGTTTTTTAGTACTATAATATAACTGAATTTATAAGAATTCTTAATAAGTTTTCAAATGTACTAATAGCTAAAAAAAAGAAATAATGTTTTAATGAGAAGCACATATAAAGGCAGTTCTCCCAACTGAAACTTTATGCATAAAAAAAAATTTGCTTTTAGGCGTGTTTGAAATCCGTAATTAATTATCTATATTGTTTACATAAATCATATAATTTTCTTTTCATAAAAAATTTTAAAAACTGAAAATTTGCTGACGAAATACCGATTTGATAGCTCCAAATTCGACATATTAGATTTTATGCATTAGAAAATTCTAAAAAAACATTTGCAATTTACGACAACCTATAAATCGATGAGTGATTTGAACTATTATTTATAAAACAGCGTCTACTGTCTATAACAGCGGATTCATTGTGTAATAAAACACATGCGCTCTGTTAAAACGTTTTACAATGCCTATATAATAAAGTCATATAAATTTAAGTACTACGTCTGATGCTGACCGTAACCTAACATTTTGAACCAACATCATGAATAACGCAACGAACTATAACGGACCAGTCTTCAGAGCACTTAATGACAGCATTAAAACTGAGATCTCATAACTGATTACACTTAGTTGAGCACATTAAAAATATATTGCCTGGGAGGAACGTTAAGTTAAAGACTCATTCTCATAGGTAAACTGCGGCTGCTAACAATTGGACTGGGGCAGTCTATAAATGACTTCTGGAGTTCAGCCGGAAAATATAAATTTAGCTAATGGAATGGGATTGGAGTTATGACTACGGAAGGTTACTTCGCAAGAGTTATTTGAAAATATAAATTAGATTAGTGCTCAATAGATTATTGTAGGAATAAGTATTCTATTACAAAAACAGAGTTCAATTCAGTTGAATCTTTTTCTTTAAAAAATAATGCCTTTCCTTATGAATGAAAGTTGTTGCTGTGTGCTCCATAGTACACGCATTATTTTTTTTTCCAAGTGCATATGTACAGTATTAAAATTAACAAGCAAATAGCATACTCATACTTGTACAAATAGAGCTTTTTATACCGACTGAAATTGTTTTTCAATTCCTGTCTTCATTCAAATGATATATGATATACGTAGCCAGTCGCAGAAACTGTTTTAGATAAGTTAATTGAATAATAATGCAGATATCAGCATTTATGCCTCAATTTTTACTTTCCAAGACATTCTCTTTGCATGTGAAAATCACTAGAAATGCATAACTAATTTAATTGTTATTAGCTGTTTAAGACGGAGAAAGCGATTGATAATGTTGCCTAAGAGCTCAAGCTTATTCAAATATTTTTATAGAGTGCATGGTTTTGATCTGATAGGCTCTATTTCAATTTCAGAAAAAATCGTCAGTTTCGGACGGACTCGAACCTTTAGCAGATCCAAGAGAGGGTCTAGGGGCTTTCAGCAGCCCCCCTCCCTCCCCTCCCAGAAGAAAAAGACATTGCTGGCGGCTAACCTTTCATTTCATTGTACACTTTGTTTAGGTGAAATGAACTTTTTTTTTTTTTTTTGTAAATTAGCACCTCCCAAAACCTTTACACTGGTTTAGGGTAGCACTGAGCGTTATTATACTTTTTAGTCTAGGTCAATAAAGCTTTTCTGAAAAAAATAGCCCCTCCCCAAAAACATTTCTGCATCCGACACATGCTTTGGCATGACCCGTCATTCTTGTTCTTTGTTTTTCTGAAGCAATCTTGTATTTAGAAAAAAAAAGAAACACCTTTTGTAAAGATATGTGTACGATCTTTCAAAAACGAATTTTTTATAGTGACAACTTATGAGAATAAAATTAGGCAAACCTCAAACTATCTGGATAAACAGGAAATGAAATTATTATTTAAGAGAAACACGGACACCATCAAATAAATATCTTGCAGCACTTAGACGGTGAAGGAGTCATTGAACATAGTATGTGGCAATTCCTATCCATACACGCAAAAAAGGGTGAAATAAACATCACGTGTGTTTTTCTCCCCGGTGTCTCCTATAAAAGGCAGATAAAAATTTAAATGATATTCATTCATGAGTATCATATACCTCGAGGTCGGAATCACGGTGTTTGATTCTGTAAAAGAAGAATTCGGTTGGATTGAAAACAAGTTTACGTATTAAATTTTGAGCCAAAATATAAAAGCAATGGATCGGGATTGAATAGATTAATTTTTCGCAATTTTTGTTGCTATGTAGACATTTTGCCAGCACCACTACTCTTTTATTTTTTCTCGTTTCTAATAAAAACTCTATAAAATGGAAATAGAGGTGAACAGTCAAGTCGAAGAACGTCGAAATTCTTTTCGTGGACAAAACAACAATTTTCATATATGACGATTTAAATAATAAACCATAAAAAGACAAACATTAGAGGATGTTTAATATTTGTGAGAAAAAAAAGAAACCTTATCACACTTTTAATTTGACAAAATCTTTTTTTACAGAAATAAGTACAGTATTTATATAATCACAATACATAAATAAACATTTTAGTTCATTAAAACTCCAGAAATTTTTTTACCATTTGAAATGAACTTTTAAGTGTTATAAAGTATTTTTTGAAACGGTCGAGCACACACAAGGCATTTTCCTGTTGAAACTAACATAACAGAACTGGTTGAAAATGATTTTTTATCTCACATATTTTGCTTTTCGCTATAGTAGTTTAAAGTTATTAGTCATCTCTATTAATAGAACCCTTAGTTATATTAGTGTAATTTATTTAGTTGTGTAAATAAATTAGATTAAAATAATATAAAAACTTTTTATATCTTCTGTTCATTAACCACTTCTAAAAATAATTTTTCCTAGAATGTTAATAATAATAATAAAAGAAAAGCACCACAGTGATAAGTTGGATCATGCGGGAATGGCGGAATACTTTTTACGATCATCTGTACAGTCCTTTAGGATAATTAAGTTTTAAAATAAATTACTCAACTTTTTTGTTATATCTGTCGACTTATCTCAATCATTATTGATAGAATTTAATATTTGAAGGAATTTTGAATGTGATGTTAGTAATATGCAGTGGCATAGCCAGGATTTTATTTATTTATTCTTTTGAGGGGACGCTGCGTATCAAATTGTCGGCTAAACTTCAATTGTAAGCTGAATATCAAATTGTAAGCTAGATAAAATGTCAGATTTCATGGGGGAGGTTGCAGGCGCCCCCCTAAATACGCGGCGCCTGGTAATATGGAACAATAGCCTTCAAACGATTATAAGCATCGGCCATTCCAGTGAGATTTTATTTACATACATTCCAACAGAAAATTTTGTTTTCTTCTTTTAGTTGGGGCAAAATTTATTTTTCTCTTAATTTTTTAAAATTACATATCTTTTATAATATACGATACTGGTATAATTTTGTAATATAAGTTTTCAATATGATCCTCCAATAGGAAAAGTGTTGCACCATTTTTACCAATATTTACGACATGAGTTTCGTTTGAAATCACAAAAAAGCATATCTCAGAATTCACATTCTAAATTAATTGAGTATTTTTTTTTTTAAGGAAAAAAGGAAGGACATTAAAATGAGTAGAATTTAAAATGTTAATTAAAATTTATCTCATTTTGTGCACGAATTTTGTGAGAGTTTTCCCAGTACTTATTTTCAAAATGATTCTCCTGCTTTCACATCTGAGTACAAAATAAAATCACAGTAAATTGTTGCAGCGGTTTTTTTTTTCTAATTTCTTTGTAAGTTCTATATTACTTTGTAAAATAAATTATTAAAAAACAATTACGCATTTTGGCCCTTGGTACAGTAAAATTAATCCCATTACGGTATAACTATTACTATAAAAGAATAAATAATACTTTTAATTAAAGAAACCTTTCAATATGGAAATTAAATAAAAGCGTAATCCAAACGAAAAAAAAAATCTTTTTCATTAATACTTGGAAACGCTTTCGGAAATAATAATATTTAGAATTTTAAGATTTACACGTCCACTGCACGGGGATTAATTTGAATTTTGTTTAATCACATTGTTTCACATTAACTACAACATAGCTTGTATTTTGATACAGTAATCATGACAGTTTCACATAAAGTTGCATCGATTGTTTTATTTATAAAACTTCTAATTATGTGATCAGAAAATTCCTTATAATGAATTAATGTTCGAAAAATTTAATATATTTATATTATGGTGTGATATGCAACAATGAAGTTCATTTTGAAATTAATAACATTTCATTATAAACATTCAATATTTCTAAAATGGTCAATAATAAAAAGAATTTATTCTCTCAGACGTAAAGACATCTATTTTTATTTATTTACGTATTTATTTTAACTATCAAGGTCTATAAAAGTATTCTAGAAAAACTGTAACCGATTCACCTCAATGATAGTTGGTTCAAATATCCTGTACTCAACACCTTTCAAACCGAGATCGGTAATTTTTTGCAGTACATTTTATTTTTCCATTCATAAAAACAAACCCTACTCCCCGATACTACGAGAGCCAGGTCCGGTGAGTCACGTGACAGCGCGAGTCAGCGTCATTGAGGCGTAATCCGCCAGCTTTCATCAATGGGCCACCAGGTAATTGAGGGACCCATTCATAATAGGCATTGTGTTCGGCGCGTGTTCCTTTACTACGCCTTTCAGGAGCGTGCGATTTTGATTAAAAACAGGTTTGTAACCAATGCGATTTGGGTCAGACGATCGGAGATATTGGAAGGTTTTGTTTCCATTTTCTTTCTTTTTTTTTTCAAAGAGCATGAAAAACCAGCTATTGTCTTACATTTGCTTGTATTGGAAAACAAATTAAAGCATTACTTTCATTACTATATTAAGAATTGCCCATGTTTTGTAACATAAGTATACACAGAGGCACGCAACAATTACTTGTAGCACGGGGGCATTGGGTTAAAAAAAAAACTAAGTACCTCTTTTTAAAAAATGGGCCGATAAAATTATACTATCAATAAATAGCAACTGAACCTGTATCAGTACGAACGTAGAAATAAATCTATATTTCCATTATGGTATTTTGTTTTAGTGGAACCTTGCAAATGCGAAAGACTTTAAAGATTGAATGTTCTTAATAATTCTGATAAAATAAATAATTGCGATAACTGGAATTTCATTCTAATAAGTTCATAGAACTGATCGTAAAATGACTTGTGTATTTGCACTGAATTTCAATTTAATAAATAAATAGATAAATTTAATAAAGAAAATCAACTTTGTGTTATTCTAATATAATTTTTATGTGTTTACATAAATTCTTTAATCTATAATATGTGTATATTTAAGTTTTTATTAAATACTTTGATAGACTTTCCTTGAATAAATGTATGCCCCTTACGTTAAAACTGAGTCTTTTTTTTTATTCCCGAGTTGTTTAATTACATATTATTTACTTTATTTTATATTTAGGTAAGCTTTTCGGCAGTTTAAACAATTAGATTAAAATAAACACTAATGGAGAAAATGTGGTTTAAAAAAGTGAATGTTTTATTGAAATTCAAATAGTCAGTAAAATTAAATAAATAATCTAGTACAATGGTCGGAGAATTCATTTAATATATAAACAAAATATAATTAGTACTCTTGATTCTGTTCATTTGTGTGTGTGTGTGTGTGTGTGTGTGAGAGAGAGAGAGAGAGAGAGAGAGAAACATTGATATGTACCAACAGGAAATATCCAGGAATTTTTTCCAGGGTCCCATTTTTCTGAAAAATGCTTATTTTTGTGAATTTCACCACTTATTTTTGTAAATTTTCATACCAATATTTAATAAAAGTCACTTTTTTGTTAAAATAATTGATAAAACCGATTAAAATATTGGGTAAAGTGCCAATGAAGGAGCTGTTTTAATCCATTGTATTTTTAAGAAGGGGACGCAAAACGCACCGAATTTTCATCTGCATCATGCCTAATGCAGAATTATGAGTTCAAAGTTCTTGAAAAATCACAGCAAATATCCATTATAAATTAAGAAATTATTTGGAAAAGAGTTATATTTATACTAATGTATCTTAGTTGATTTAATTACAACTTATTTCTAGATACGACCAACCAGGCACGTAACCAGAAAAAAACATTTCGCGGAGAAACAAAAGGAAGAATTAATCACAAAAACAATTTTTTTATTGCCATGCATTATTTAAAAAATCGAAATTTCTGGAAGGGCACAAGCCCCCGCGACCCAACCCCTGACTATTTTCTAATGACTAACAAATTGTGAAAAGTGGAATAGACTACATACTCAAATCAACACACATTTTACAATATGATATAACTGAAAAATGTTATTCGGAATAAAATATTTAACCGCAGTTGACTGAGGAGAAATAAGCTATCACGACTAATAGTCACATAATGTAGAAAACGTCATATATAGTGTATATGTTACCGTCAAAGTTTGAAATCAGGCATTCTATATAGAATGCCTAGGCATTGTATATAATTCTGAAACTAGCCATCAATGTATGAAACGATTCATATTTCACACATTTCCCAGGCATTCTATAGAATGCCAAATAAGAAGCATTCAAAGAATGAAACACATCTCCGATTGTATGTGAAATGTATGAAAACTTTAATGAAATAATGTCATTCAATCCTACCATGTTGCAACATGTAGGTTAATTTTTTATTTATGAAAAGTTTGTTTCCCTTAATAAGAAAGGCATAAATTTTGTTTTGTACAACTTCATTTTCCTTTATGTATTTTGAATAAATTTTTTTAATAACTAAAATAATAATGACACTTTTATTATTTTTCAGAATGTGTATTTTTGAGTAATGCATGTTATTTATATCATAGCCTTATCAGGATCTTTTTTCATACTCTTCCTAAGTAGTATTTGTCATTATATAGAATGCCTAGGTATTATATACAACGCCAAGGAAAAGTGTGTAATAGTTCTCATATTTCATACTTTGCCTAAAAACGTCCGGCATGGTATACAATGCCTAGATGTTCTATAGAATGCCGGAGTTTCATACTTTGCTTGTAACATATGCATAATAATAGTTTTAATGTTTAAGAAATATCAATTAAGCTAATTATTGAGTATTTAACAATTGTGGTTTTAAAAAATACATCTCATACGATGTAAGCTCAAGAATGTAAATCCGAGCACTGCAACTATAGTATTTAGTAAATTTATGCATCCCTATTTTTATTAATGATACTTATCAAACATTTAATTAAAACATAAAAACTTTTTATGGAAATATGTCAAGAGATTTCTATGTAATGCGTGCATTTTACATTACCATAATTTCGCATTGGAAATACAAAAATATAAATTCTTATCAGGTAAACATTTTATTTATTTATTTATTTACTTATTTTATTTATTTATTTTTTTTTATCGTAAAATATATAAATATGTAAAATCGTAAAATATGACAATATATTAGCTCGGTATGCAGTTATTATAACTATAAATTATTGATCTGATGCAGTTAGAAAAAGTATATTAAGTTAATTACATTATTTTAACAGTTTAGTTAAAAAATGCATTTTTAAGTATGTACTGAAAATTTTGTGAAATTCTAAAGAAAACATGATTTTTTATCATTATAAGCTCTAAAAAAAGGAAATGCATTAATAAAAGGTAGAGAAAACCGAGAAGTATATCCAAAAAAAAAATATTTCTCATGTTTTACGTGTCTTTGTCATTATTATGTTTTTTTTAATCATTATTAAGTCCTATATTAGGCTTTTTTATGTCATTTATTCTGAAAATAATTCATGCTAGAATATTTAATTAAATTTTATTGATTTTTTCCTTCATTAAATTATTATTTCCCTTATGATATATTTTGCTGTTGGTTTTCAGAAAAATTACCATAAATAATTTAAAGACATCTAAATAAAACTAACATTAGCCCTTACTAAAGTAATTTGAATCTTAATCTAATTACGAATAAACGTAATTTGAAATCATTAATGCATTGACCTGTGCTACATATTTTATAAAATGAATTCGAAATTTAACACCCCCCCCCCAAAAAAAATGTAAGATTTGAAAAAAAAAAATTATAAAAATCATAATTTGAAACCATGAAGACAATATCCTGAAAGCATTTTTAATTAAAGCAATAATAATTCGATACAACATTTAAAGTTATCAAGTATTCTCTTATAATACATTATTTAAAAATGAAAACTGTATAAAAAGCATAATTTGCTATCACTAGAACACGGTTTTAATTTCATTAATTAAAAAAAAATTGATTTAAAAATATGACAGTAATTCTCAAACTAAATAAAACATAACTTTAAAAAAATACAGCTGGTAATGAAATTTTGAAATTATCTTAGACACATCTCTGAAATTAAATGAAATCTATAAGAAAAATTAAAAAAAAAAAAGTCTACACTCACCCCTTGTGGATAAAAAATCTTCAGCAAAGAAAAACTCTTAGTTATCTTGTCGTTCACTTTAACCGCATTCTCCGTGTACGATTCTGCGGGGTGGGAGCATCCCACTACCGTCACCATCCCTACCAGGATCATACAGAGCATCGTTGATAAGTTAGGAAGAGCCATCTCCGAGTCGACCGAACAGCGTTGAATGAACAGGTGCATCTAGGTGAGAGGTTCGCGGGCTTTTTGAGATTTCCCGCGCGCGGGGAGAATTTCCCGTCAAGCTCCATTGCACCGCAGTAAAAAAAAATAAGATAAAAAGTCTTTAGGGGAAAAAAAAGTTAAAGGTGCGCGTGCTCGTTACTAAGAGGCCAGTTCCATTCAGTTGTCAGGGAGAAAGGTAAGAAACCGGTGATGGGATCGTTTTACTACGAGCAGGTGGAAAAAATATTTTTTTTGTGAGTTTACAGCAACTCATCTTGTACAGTTGTTCTATTTTGTATTAATGGAACGTTCTATTAATTTTTACTTTCATTGTAAATCTTTTGACTTTCTGTTTCTTTTAATTCTTATTATATTTTTAAATGTACCTATTAAAATAAAGTATATATTCCAAAGTCCACGTTTTAAAATGTATGCTTTGAAAGCTTTTATGAAACAATTTTTTGTGTATTGTTCGCAGAGGGACGCCCATTAGGCTGAGTAGGCCGAAGCCTACTACCCCAAACACAAAGAAAACCCGCATCGAACTAATGCTTGTCCGGACTAAAGAATTGGAATGCCAAAAATAATTGCGATATTTACAAATAAAAAATCTTCCTTACTACTTGTGCTTTGTGTCAATGAGAGGTATGCATGTTTGTGTATAAGTGTGTGCTTGTCTCTTCGCTAAATGTGGCTAGTCCGTTTGTTGGATTATCTATATCAAATTTGGACAAAAAAGCTTTCTCCGTAAAATGAAATAAAATAAATAATCATAACGATAGTTTTTGAGAGAAAAAGCTGTTTTCTAGAGTTTTCGGTTTTAATTCGCTCATATCGTACTTTTGCGAGATGTACTTTCATCAGAAAACTGTATTTTTTGTAAAATCAGGACGTTGCTCTTTCAAAGAGACTTTGTTCGCGCAACGTACATAAATTTGATTTTTCTTTACTATTTTTTTTTCAAGCATCGAAGAAAAGCCCTCCGTAAAGAGCACTTCGATGATAAAACTTTGATAAAAAATTATTTCCTGAAATATCTTTTTTAAACGTACTAATTATATGGAGTGGACATTTCGGAAACTACTAAAAAAATAATCGAAATATAAGAAATTTTCCTCGTTTTATTTAAAATATGAAATCTGACCACCGAAATCCTCCGAGATCCGCATGCATGCTCAAGACAGCAGACAATTGTATTCACAATCGAGCAGATTCCCTATTTTCGGTCATTGTTTTACAATAAAAGAAATTTTAGTCAGAAATTTTAATACTATTATTTTAAGAAAAGTCATAAGAAAAAACGAATTATCATTCTAACAAAATAAATACAAATTTTGTGAAAAAACACCCATAAAATGTTACTAACTTTTATGTGTGATTTTTCACATTTATTTATTTTAACGTTTAACACCAGTATTTTTTTTTCCGTATCGTTCTAATGTTAAAGTATACGCATTATAAAAAAAAAATTTGACGTAACACAACGTAAATGTAGTAAAAAAAAAGCTTTATAAAATAGTTTTAAGCTTCTTCAGAGTTGGCAACACTTGAACTGGTTAACAATGTTGTACGAAGAAAGTCTGGAGTTTTTGTCATCATGACATGTGAGTGGTGTTTATTTTATTTATTAAACTAAAAATTTATTTTCTCAGAAGCAGGGTAGTAGGCTATACATTATTAGTATGGATGGATCATTTAATTTAGTCGTGTCCCATTCAGAGCAGCATTTAGACACATACCGCCCATAAGGAAAATTAAAATCTGTCGCAACCATCATGCTGCTTTTACTTTTATATCTCTATTCATATTATTAGTGCGTTGTCAGTTTAAAAAATATATTCTGAAGGAAAATATTCACTTAAAATGAAAGGGCCGTAGCTAGTAATTTTTTTTTTCGGAAGCGGTTTAGTGCTTCTAGGATGTATAGATTTTTGAACTCATAATTTTGTGCTAAAATCTCATGACGAAAGGTCACTGGTTCAAGAATTGAAAACAACTGAATAAGGGCATACAAACTTTTATATTTGCGTGCGTTACTATATTTCAGAAATGGAAATATGTCCCGTAGCACTTAAGACGACGTATACACAATAGTTCCTCCGCCGTCCACTTATGAGCTGTATTTAACAACAATTCTGGTCCTCTCGAAAGAGGGCGCTATTATACAGAACATTCCGGTCCCCACTGAAATAGGATTTCAATTAATTCCACGAAATTTACAATAAGCTCAAATTTATATGTACAATATGACATGAGATACAAATTTAGCACAATACAGTTCAATTAAAATTAAATTCAATAAAACAGTAATAGAAAATTTATATATAAAATTTTTGTACTGATCTAAACTGAGTATATGCCTGTTACTAACCTACGAATGTCACAGTTTAATAATTGTGCTTTATGGACAAAATGCTGAATTTAGCAATAGGCTTTGTAAAAATTCCCTTTCTTTGATTTTTTCCCCCTCTGATAAGAAATGAATCGTAAAGGCCCATTCTTGTTAAAGCTCAATTCAACTGTCACTCGTTTCGGAGACAGATCACTCATTAATAGATGTATTGGTGCAGTCTTGTGTTTAAAACACGGTACGCATTTATTTACTACCCTAATAGACATATTTTTGCCATTGACGGGCCAAAATCTTTGCCTAATCCAGTACAAATAGGCCTATATGTGGTACAAATAGGCCACAAATAGGCCCTGTACAATAGGCCCAAAAAACAAGCATTTCAGATGATAATGATGCGTGAGCATATAAGTCACATATGGGCCACCGCCGGCCCAGGGGCCACATCTGACCCGTGGTCTGATTGATCCGGCAAGCGGAACATATCAAAACCCTATATAAAACCCATATAAACATTCAAACTTTCATATAAATCCCAATTATACGGCCCGATACTTCGCTAACATCTTGAAGTTTGGCTCGCGACTTTGCTAAGATCCTAAAGTACTTTTCAAAGGTCTCACATACCTGATATAAGTAAATCTATATTTGGCGAGTAAAATGATTCAATATTTGGAATTGCAACTTACCTGGGCTTGCGCCAGTATGCTATCGACGCGTAAGATTCCAGTCTTGTCATTAGAGGATTTAATAATCTAAGCCTGCTTTTACGGTACCTATCTTTTTCAAGTGACTTAATGTCACCGTAAAACTCACCTTTCTGCACTTCCCTAACCAATTTTAACTCAGCCCCTCTCTTTTCCTCCAAGGATATATTCCCGTGTACTTTTTCTTGCTTATTCTTACAGTAAAAAAAAAAAAAACACATAAAAATGAAACTAAATTTTTTAATTATTTTCACAAAATTGTTAGTCAAACTTAAGAGTAAGTTTATGACAATCATTTTCCATTTCTGTTAAATTAGAGGTTTTCAGGCATTTGAGATCTTATTGGCACGAGATATGACCTCTACTTTATTTAATTGAGAACGCACATGTATCATAGCTCCATTTGTAAGACCCCGTAAGCTCTTGTATCAAAACAACTCCGTTATTTTCAAATGCTTCTTCCAAATGTAGCGGTTTTCTAATCCAAGCTTGGAAAATTGTGGAATCGGTCCACGGAATGAACTCTCTATTTTAAAAGTCAATGCTGGTAGCACTTTATACACCAATTTGGATCACAAAAGGTAGCCGAATAATTCCATGCCTTGGAATTGATGCCTTTATGAGTGCAACTTGTGACTTGCTGCACTAAAGTCGAGTGGTGAGCAATCCTACAACTGACGACGATTCAACGTAAATTGCTGCTCCGTAGGCTGAAGAGGGTGTATCAGCAAATCCTTCGAGAACTATGCGATCTTTTCGAAAAATATATCTAGGAATTCTAACACATATTTTTCTCGTTTAATTCGGGGAGCATGGACACAAAGTCAGTCCATTCCTTGGTGATGGAATTTGGCGATGTATCATTCCAAACAAGTTTGAACAACCAAAGCTTCTACCTTTGCTACCACTGACCTGATGATGCGAAGTAGGTCGAACATTTTCGAAATAATGGACAGAACCTCTCGTTAACTGTATGAGTCCTGATCAGGGATTTTCATTGCGAACAAAAAACAGTAAATTTGAGGGTTCCATCGAACAATTAGAATTTTTACCGAATTATTTATTGAGTTTTCGTCAAAAGTGTATTCAGAATAAGTGTCGAATGTGTTTGCAGACACAAGCAAATCTGGATGGTTAGCACATCATTTGAGCAATGTCATCTTTCATTTCTTCAGAAAGTCTACTTAATGCGACTTCGGGGTTTTAGCTTTTTTAAAGTGAGGACTATCCTGACAATATGTCGTCTATGTAAAATTCAGTAAGGGCGACTGAAGATGCTAGAAGTAAGTTTTCGAGTTCACCAAGAGCGAGCTGCTTAACAGTTCGAGTTGCAAAGTAGGGCGCAACTATATACTTCCCTTCCACAAAATGTTGAGGAACTTTCTCTGTGGCGGATGAACCAAAACCATTCTCTATAATTTCTGTATATCCTCCGTAAATACGTTACTTTATTTCTTAATCTATTCATTACAGAGAATAATACTTGTTATGGAATTTAACCCTGCATCTAAATATCATTTAATGGTACGCATTTGTCATAGGAGGTGAGGCGTTAAAAACAGCCCTTGAACATGCGCTGTTTTATTTTTTTTAGTCTATAAACCTCTTGATAAGGCAAGAAATATAAGATTCAGTTTTGGATTCAGATCCCTCAACTAGTTTCAAATATATTGGGCCTAGTAATAACTTTTACAGCGCTTGTCAAAGAAATGAATAATTAATTTAGTACTTATAATACCTTTATACGTCGAAGTAATTTCCATTATTTTCCAGCACTTTCAGCCATCGGTCAGGCAGTACACCAATACCAGCAACGTAGAAGGATTCATCTTTCGATGCGATGAAGTCATTAGTAGATTTTCGTACTTCGTCCACTTTGGAAAGTGTACAGAAGACACGGTATTGTTCATCGACCGCGAACTAGATGATAGTCCGGAGGGTCTATGTCGGAGCTATTTGCCGGGTGTTTCGAAATTTCCCAATCAAACTCTACTAACGTGTCTTTCACCGGTTTTGCAGTATGAGGCCTTCCATTGTCGGGTGAGATATGAAGAGTGTACTGTACTACTGTTGAACGCTATAAACAACAATTACTGCGAATGAAGCAGGAAATCGATCGTAAACGTCCATTTGCTGGCAAAAAAACGTTTAAGCAAAGGTTTGCAGCTCGTCCATTTGCTCTATGACAGTGCAAGGCCTCGTGTTGCAAAAACTGGTTAAGGACACTTTAATAGAATTTGGCTGGGAAGTTTTGGAACACCCTGCGTATAGCCCAAACGTAGCTCCTTCAGGCTATCATATATTTCGGTCTATGAATAACGCCTTGTCTTCTGTACACTTCCGCACAGTTGACGAAGTACGAAAATCTATTGATGACTTCACCGTATCAAAGATGAGTAATCCATCTACACTCCTGCCATCAGTGTACTGACCAATAGAGGAAGGTTTTGGAAAATAATGGCGATTACTTTTATGAATAAAGGCATTATTATAAGTTCTATATTGTATATTTATTTCTTTGACCCTCGCTTTAAAACTTTTTACTAGACTCAATAGATGAAACATACTTGTATAAGAGATAAATGGTATATAGAGTATTGGTTATACATTAAATCTTTTATGCAGGTACAGTATAACCCCTCTAATCCGCCACCTTTGGGACTGGGGTATGTTCGGAAAGCAAGAAAGGTCGAATTAAAAAAAAAAAAAAATGGATTTACAGTAAAATGAATTATCTCTGAACTCAAAAATCACTGTATGTATTATTCTTTCCATAAAAACATTAGAAAAAACCACAGAAGCTGTTTTATTGAAAATGAGCAAAACTGTATGTATTTACTATACTTATGTATGTAACGTGGGTGGTGAGTCACCGACGAGTCGGGTCTAAGCTCGGCTCAACCGGAGTGTCAAACCAGCCGAGGGTGGACGAGAGGGGGCTCTAGTGTATTAGTATTGGTAGATTTTAAAAATCTTACTCTGCTAAAGATAAAAATTAAATTCTGGTTTTAGTTGACATAATTTATATATCGCGGTTACCAAGGATGGATTAAACGGGGGGGGGGGGTTCCCTCAAGAGAAGAAAGAAATGAATGTAAGCGTTCCTATTTTACTTACATAAAATGGATGTGTTCTTCCAACAAACCGTCCCCACCTACAAAAATTGCATTAATCCGTCAGTGGTGGCTACAAGGTTATTTCCATATACGGCTTTATGTTTTTAGAACTTTAGAATAAAAGAGTAGGTAACAAGCTAGTAAATAAAACTGCAGTTTTAGACCTGAAGTCTATTTAACTATTAAGTTCTAAAAGAAATACGAAAGAATTTATCAAAAAATATATAGTTTTTACTTACTAGAAAGCACACCTTGATGAATCTTCTACTGTCGGTTGCTTGAATGTCAGTAGAAAAGCTAGCAGATCAGGAAAATAGAGTAAAATGTAAAAATATTGTACTTCTAATTCCCATCTCAGCAGGCTGTTTCACGCAGCTCTTTTGATATCTTCAGATTTTGATATCCCGATTAATTCAAAAATCTATGCTGACATATGGTAAAAAAGAAAAAAATAGGAATAATTTTATTAAACTAAATACATATTACCAATGGATAACTCAATACTTTTTAAAATATTTAACAGTTTAAGTATATTTTATCTTATAATAAAGGATAAATTTAAGTGATTCACATTTAGAAGACTGATATCATTTTGAACTGAAGGGTCCACGAGAAGAACGATGAGAGTCCAATACAGCTGATTCTTCAAAAATCGAAAGGCGCACGGGACTTTCAACGCTCTTCCCCAGTAAACTGTATCTTTCGGCTATCTTTTCAGTGGATTCTCATCGTTCTTCCCCAGTAAACCGTATCTTTGGTTTATCTTTTCAGTGGATTCTCCTCGTTTTTTCCCCTTATGGATTAAGGATATTAATAGTTCCACCAATGAACAACAGAATGCAGTAGAAACCTCAACATTAACGAAAAGTGGACTCTCATCGTTCTTCCCGTGGACATTTCAACTTTTATCTCTGATATTATAATTAGAATGTGACAATCTTCCAGTTTAATCTAATTCATTAATAGGAATGTATGCATTTTTGGTATAAAAGTACCGTTTACCCAGACACAGATTACGTGAAAATGTCTCATTTCTACATCATACTCTATTTTAGGTTTAAGTTACTCCATTAATACCTTAGATACTACATGATGTGGAGAACCGTTTTATTTATAAAAATCGAGGATTTAAAGCGGACTTCGAGCCAAGAAAGAAATCGTCTGCATGGACATAAGAATAACTATGTACACAAAACGAAATCTTTGGAATATAAAACTTTTTTTCACGTTTACAGAACAGCATGATTATATCGTTTTTCATCTTTGGGAATATAAAGATTTCAGTTATTTATTTAAGGAGGGCGACATTATTTTCGTCAAATGTTTTTTTTTTCTTTTTTTTTTTTTCTAGCGCTCGTTGTAGTTGCTTCACAACGAGCTTTGACCTCTAGTTGCACAACAACAGTAGTGTTTGGGGCATTTCGGCTTCAAATATAAGGCAATAAACAGCAGATGTTGTAATGCAAATTTCGAAAGAATCGCTTCGAGATATGTCGGGACCCGTCTTGGCAATTTTCCATACAAAATTTGGTAGGCCTACGATTTGGCGAAATTCCCCCAACTTAATTCAATTGACTTAATTTGGTGAAAATTCTGAGTATAGACCATTCAAAATCACCTTAATAACTGCACTATTTCTGCACGGAAAATTAAAATTCAACGCCGTATTTTAATAAAGCCTACGCTTGTTTTTAAAAATACGCTCTCATTAAATTGTGCTAGAATCATTTTCTCAAAATCGCATATCAACCATTTTATTTTTCGCCAAATTAAAAAGTTGCACATTTTAGTCTCGGGAAAATTTCCAAATCCTATTTTTCTTTTGAGTATAAAACCTTTCATTCCTGCTCTGATTTCACATGCACACGATATTTTAATTTAAAAATAACCTTACAAATAATCTAAACAAAAAATTCTTTTATTTTTTACTTCAAGAGTCTAAATCATTTAATAAACTGGCCAAATATGGAAACCTAGATGTGCTTAATCCTCACTTTCCCCATTGCGGGGGTTACAATTGCGCAATTTCAGAGAACAAAAACTAGCCTTTTTCGACACGTTTTTTATCGATATCTCCTAAAATAATTCGAATTTTGAAAAAAATCGCTTCGAGGTATGTCGGGACAGTCCTGGAGAATTTCCATACAAAATTTGGTAGGTCTACGATCACCCTTTGTGGGAGCTACGCGAGACAGTAAACTAACTAACTGACATTTTACAGTTCGTTTTATTTATAATATAGATATTGCTAAAAAATACGTTTGACAATGTGGCCGCTGAGACAACCAGCCCTAGCTTCTTCCCTCGCATAACGCGCAGCGTGACAGAAAATGTTGGGGTTTCACATAAAAGGTAAAAGGGGGGAGGCACATATTGAATTTAAGAGCAAACAATCGAAGTTTCTTTTGAATTAACACATAAACGTTGAAAATCACAAGATTATGATGCAAAGTTGGTGAGGCGCCTGCACCCCTCCCCCCTCCCTTCCGAGTCGAGTGAAATGAAAAGTCATTCAATTTTTTTTTTAAATATGAGTTGAGGCTTCGTTTCTTTACTCGCTTACACCTCATATGCATTAGCGCCGCATCTAGAGTCTTTCGGATCTTTTGAAAGTATGTATTTAATTACATAAGCAGGAATGAGATTCTACAGACTTTTGTATGATTTTCAGACTTTTTCGATGTTTAAAAAAAAATTAGTTTTTTCAAATTTTCAAACATTTTCTGAATTTTTTTGATTTTTTATTAAGGCGATATTGTATATAAGTAGGATAGATTTAATATCAGTAGCAATTACAATATTTATTGAAAATGAAATTTATAAGTATTATTGCTCAAATGTTGTTCGCACATTCTTTCAGACTTTTTCCTTTTTTGTCAATCTCATCTTTGCAGTAGTTAACAGTGTATGAGAATTTAATTGACAGATCTTTTAGCAGAGATGTAGGGAAGTAAACTAGGGAAAACACGGATTGTTGTAATGTGGGACGGGAATGGCGCCAACAGGACGACGAATACACATTGCTTTCTCTGCGGCTTGTTATTACTTCTATTATTCTAGGTCTCGATTCAGAAAATGACCCAGAAAAATAATCTAGAAAAAACTCAGTAACTTGCGTTTGAATTTTCTTTTTTAATATTGTTATTTAAATAAAAATCTAAGTGCTGCTTACGAACTTCGAGTCTTTTTGTTTTTTTTTTAAATTAAAATAGTAGCAGAAAGTAGGGAGAGAGGAAAACAAGGTTTATCGCAACAACATGTACTAATATAACATGTACTAATATAAAGTACATGAAAAACATTCTTTTTTTTTTTCATTTTTTTTTCCGTAGGAAGAGCATAAACTGACCATTGGAGAGACCAAACAACACTTATAAAACTGCAATTATAAACGTAACAGCGAATTTTAATTCGACATGTCATTACTCTACATACTTCAGGTGCTTACTAAGAACGAAAATGGGACGTTGTCACTCACTACAAATAAGGTATTTAATTTTAATGCAGAGATTTAAAATCCAACACTATGTTTTATTGTGTAATTATCTCGTGTAACACACAAAATGCAATATTCTTTAATTTTAGTTTAAAAAAGGAACTGTCGGAAAAAATAAAGATGTCTGTGTGTCTGTGTATCCATCGGCTGCGTTACGGAAAAACGGCTGCACCTAGAAACACCAAATTTGGTACTCAGGCAGTTATGCACCTCGAAGCGATTTTTTTCAAAAATCGGCCTAGAATTTTTTTTATTTTATGTTTTATGCGATTTTTGTCATTTTTCCTCACCTAATTCATAATAAAGGAGGTAATTATGCTTCCAACAAAACGACGTTTGTATGATCGGATAGAAGAGGAAATTTTCTTTTAAAAGCAGTTTGTTCTGAATATGTAGCATAAGTTGTAGATTTTTAGGAATTTTTTTTAATAAATATGTGTTTTGACGAATTTTTCATAAAATAATTTTGAAACTGTCGCTCTTGAATTCTATCCGTCATATCTTTTTGATATTTTGACAAATCGTGAAACATTCCTTTTCTCCCGCTTTTAAAATAAAAATGAAAAAATTATGTAAATTAGGTAATTTTTTTACGATTTTTAATGTAACCTAATGTTTAGAATTTGATACCACCAACACGGAGAGTTTACGCCATTGCGTTAATAAATAATGGCACGAGATAATTTTGTTACGTTGCCACAGAAATGATTAGAAAAAGATTTTTTTTCAACCTATCGATAGAGTTTTTAAATGTGGCTATTTTAAATGTGGCTACTGGATTTTTGATTCGCAAGTGAGTATCTATGACGTCAATGCTTTAAGATACGTAAAATTTTAACGCATTTATCCCTGCTCTTTTTTAATAAGGAGGCGATATTTTGATTAAAACTTACAATAGAAATAAACTAAGAAATTCAAGATTATTATTGTGGTATTTTAATTCGTTGCTTATTTTAAAATGTTTATATGTTTTCTAACATATGCATGTTGCGAGTATAGTTTTATTTTAACGTTGAATTACGTACCTCCATAGTGGTCCTATATATAAAGCAAAAAATTTTTCAACATGTTTGTAAGTTTTGATATGATACCTTTCGAAAACTACTGTGCAAAATATCCAAATTAACTCCCTCAATAAACCAACCGGAGTATCTTTTACAGCAGTTAAACAGTGGTGTAATAAATTTAAAAAATGCGTGAAATTTGCAAACTCTGCAACTACGTTCTGTCACACGTCTTTGTGTTGAAGCGATTCTAAATAGCTCCTCGAGATTACACAGTTTGATGTTTTTCAGGAAACAGAACCATGGAGGATTTATAAGATATCGCTATATTGGATACATGGATATTTAAAATGGCACCGCTTGGATATTTTCCAACACGTTGCGGTAAAATGTTTTGCGGTGCTAAATACGCCGATTTTACAAAACGATTCATAAATTAAATATACATGGAGAACTTCCTTAATGGCAACCATTATGTGAAATGATTATTGTTTATGCTAATGCGTGAATTGCAAAGAATCGACGAAGAATAAAAAGTTCCGATTCGGGTCAAATAATCTAAGCTGTTTCTTTTAATCGAGCCTTGAAGAGGGAAATGAACGAAGATAATATTGATATAAGTAATAGGTAGTATTAGTAGATTTGTAAGGATAATATGAATAAATCACAATATGCCACGTTAATAAATATTTCATGAAATTAAAAGTGTTCTGTTTATCCTTTTTCAACGGTTGTCTTACAGCCAACTAAACGATAAGTAATTCTAATTTGCGTTAGTGTATCCCGCAGTAATTTCAGCAGAGGAGATTATTTGAACTTTTTTAAAAATGAAATTCTGTTTTTGTCACATGCAGATATGATTTAAGTATAATGTTCGCTTCTCCCCGTATGAAGAGCGGGTGTGCAGCTATTTTTAAAAAACGGTCCTCCATTTCATGTAGTGTCTGAGGTATTTAATGCTACCGCTTGAACGTAAAAAACAGTATGATCTAGAAATAAGACATTTTGAAAGTCAGGAGTTCTCTGCAAACCGTTAAGCTTTTCAGTTTTTTGATCGCGAATGACACTGATGTAGTTTTTTGAGTCATTATATTGCAATGTGACGCGTGACGCAAACTTTACGTCAAAAGTCAAATAATTTTGCTTCTTTTTAGATTCCACATCACTGGAATTAATTCGAATTGCACATGTAAGGAAAATTTTCGTTTCCTACCGTGCGATGAACGGGCACGCAGCTAGTCATATAAGTAAAAACCTAGGCGTAACAATTCCAGTTTAAGCTGTACCAAAACAAAACTTTTAATCCAACATTAGAAAGTTAAGCCCAAAAAACATAATACAATCTACACTTTTGGTACTATCGGCTTCAAATTTTTCATGATTATTTTTCAAAATGCGTGAAAAAAAAAAAATGTGCTACTTTTAAAATCTGAAAATCCACCTGCTCTCTGATTTTTTAAGCACTTTTTCGTATTTTTCATTCTTAATACCAATGGTTAAGGATAAAGAAAAAAGTGAGATATTGTGAGAACTTCATCATTCTGAAGTCACGAATTTAAAAATGCGTTCGGAACTCCAAAGTGAAAATTACTTCACGAGTAAAATAATTTTGCAATTTTCTCGATTTCAGTACTTGAAATATCCTTTTTAGTATACCAAGATTGACCTTTTCCACACGAGACAAAAAAATAAACGTTAAGTATTTTAATGGTTTTTCCCATCATAGAGATATTAATACAGCCAGTCTTGCTCAGGAAGAAAGTGTAAACATAAGCTACGTGAATAACAAGTTAAATACGTATTTTTAAAACATTAACTAAATTTATAAATTTTAGTTAATGTTTTAAAAATACGATTTTCTTACTCTGGTGATATATGAACATATTGAACTTATTGAACGTCCGAATTTCTACGCTCAATGTTCATTTCCATACATTTTTCGAATGCTACTCTAACCTATCGTTATACAGTGTGTAATGAGGGCTTCCGTTCTACAACTTAGCGAACTCAATGACCGTGATTTTTTTCTTCAGCATTAAATTTTATCGTCTGCTTATCAGTGCATCAATTATTTGGTTTTTATTGCTTGGTTATTCTCTTGCTGAAGTTGTCCCAGAATAAAGTTCTGTATTGTTTTGTTCTTCATAGCACGGCTGCTAGATTTTCACTTTTTAGTTGATCACTCAATCAGAGAATTGCCCAGCTTTTTGAATGTAAATCGTATGAAAAATGCAAATAATGTTTTACAAAACAAATAAATCAGTACGGTAACTTCTAGGACACACTGTATATTTGCCTTTTAAATTGTAATTAATAGCTCACTTCAGTAGAAGAATAAAAGAAGGTAAGTAAAAAAATTTCTTCTCAATAATTTTAATATTTATTTATTTTGCTATGATATAAAACACTTTTAAGTTTAATTTCATGTTTCATCCTTTAAGAAAAAACCATATCATGACAGCAAAAAACTACATAAACAAACAAAAAAATCATAAGTCAAGAGTACATTTACTGGGAGATATGCGGGCATAAGACATCGGATAGTTTTTAAGGCAGTCAAAACCCTTTTCGTTTAGGTAGTCTACCTATGCCTATAGGTCCCTGTCGCATTATCTCAAATTATTGCAACTGCATATTCTTTTATAAATCATCAGGAAAGTAACTTATACATAGCCTTTGTGTGTGTGTGATAGAAGTTTTGCTATCCTTAAAAGACATTTTCAAGAATTACTTGGACAGTTTCATAATTTTTCACATTTATGTTCTTATGCAATCAATGTAAGTTAATCAAAGTAATCATTTAATTTTTTTTTAAATTTTTGTGCAAATCACCTTAGAATCACTTTGTTTATGCAAGGGAACGTATAATTAAAGGACAAGACCGTACACGGGGGGGGGAATAATGGGTGCTTGACCCCCCCCCCCAACTGAAATTTTAGTCAATGCATCAGTAGTATCTTGTTTGTGTTGATTCCGATCGTCAATTATAGGTGAAAAATTTTAGCACTACATATCCTCTCCCAACACCCAGAATTTTTTTCTGGCTGCGGCATTGTAGGAGGGGAGGGGGGGGGTGTTATATTTTTTCGATTTATTACTGAATGTAAACACCTCTATCTTTGTTTAAATGCATGTACAACGCACGTCTGAGTCATGGATCTAATTTTTAAGTAGAAGTAGTTGAAAACTCTTTTTCTATGGAAGTCTAAATGGTAATAAAACTTCATTGCTAGTGTGATAGTGTTTAAATGCCACATCACGTCTAGAATAATTTATTTTGTCATCACCCAAGCCTCTAATTTCTTTTTAATAATCCTGTCATTCCAACTCAACTCCGACAACACGTGACAATATTGCAAAAAAGCCCCGAAAAAGTTCGTTGGGAGTTGTGAATGAAATCGCGTGATGCGATTGTTCCATGCACGGCGTTACAAGCCCCTTCTCATCACGTGACCCGGATGTTTTGCAGATCACGACACAAACATGAAAATTTATATTCTTTTTATGCTCTCCCAATTTTGTCAGGTCATTTAGTCCTGGAACATTCCATGATAGTCTCAGCTCACGCTACTGTATTTTACGCAGCTTCGTTAAAAGATAATGTAGAACGGTTTTATTCCATCCGAGCTTTCGACTACGTGCACTAATAGCTAATCGAGGGGAAAAAAGTAAGAAACAAACAGGAGAGAGCTCATGTTTGGCGTTTTTCTAAGAGCACATCGCCATGCCCGTCTTATTTTAGTGCCGATGCGTCCTGCCCTTTTTCTTTAGCAGGTACTGATGCATCCTTGCTTTATTTCTTCCGTGCCGATGCGGTTTATCGATAGGAAAAATTAACTTTGCCTCTTTATCAAGTATTTACTAATCAAATCTAAGTTGTTATAAGGAAAAATGCAGTTCTGAAATTTTTAATGGAGAGTTAGCTTCACCTGTGACATAATATGCTTTGTAATGTCCAGCAATTCAATACATAATATACAATGAAAGAAAAAATGCTTAGTAGGAGGAGAAAAAGAAAGTGGCCTTTTTAATGAACACTATCGGTACGGAAAACAAATACAATAGGATGTCGGGAAAAAGGTGAAAAAGGTAGAATTTCTCACAAAAAGTTTTGATTATTATTATCATTTGGTTAACAAAATTCCACCTGGCCCCCCACTTAGCTATATCCATAATTTATTTAAAATTCAGAATATATTTGTCGCAATAAGTTGTTTACATTTAAAGCGTTATTTTACATGATTTGAATATTAGTTAATCCGAACAAACAAAAGTCTATATTAGTTCTGAATTACATTACTACCTAATTTTCCTGTTTCCCGTCATTGAAAATAAGTTTCATAGATCATAAAGAAATATCTTTCAGTTGTCGTGTTTTTTAATTAGTGTTCGTTGGTCGTGTGGATAACTGCGTAATTTTCGACAGTAAATTATTTCAAAAAATCTATTTTTTTTAACTTTATTTTAATGTACTAACCAATTTAACCACATGACCTCGTTAGCATAGGATGAAGCTAGCTTCTTACAACATCTAAGAAACTGTAGTTATAAAAAATATTATTAATTTAGTGTGCGAATAACATTTGTCTTTCAAGTTTGATATCATTTTAAATAATAAAAAAGGATTAATTATTTAACAGTACAAAATTTAAATGATAAATTTATGAAATTTAAACGACGTTCAAGAATTTCTTATGATAAAAATTTTTATGATCTTTTCGGTACTTTTAAAGTACTCTTAGTGGATTATGTATTTTCCGGTCAAATGTATTATTAACCCTTTGAGGCGCAACCCTTTCCCAATGCTGCAAAAAGGGCAGCCTTTGCCATCGCTCGACTTAACTACCAGCAAGATGGCGGACGGTCAAAACGTTCATCGCGTGCCACAAATCTAGAGACTCTTTTTGACGACAGCTGGCTGTGCTCGCGATGAACGTTTCGATCGTCCGCCATCTTGCTGGTAGTTAAGTCGAGCGATGGCAACGACTGCCCTTTTTTTCAGCATTGGGCAATCTATCCAGCTGTTCTCGCATTCTTCCATTTTTCAGCAGATGTCAGTGCTGTTAAAAATAATCGTGACAATTATTTTACGGGAAATGACGTGCTAAAAAGTAAAGGATTCTCGTGGAGCTATGCCATCCTCAACTATTTTTATAGAAATCAAATCTATTCTTCGTGGCTGGCAACAGTCAAAACGTCAGAGTTTGGTGTTCCTAGAGCGGGAACACTGCGCGTTGAAGGGTTAAAATGCAATTGAATGAGAGTAAGTATTTAGTCTTCAGGAAAGTAAAAGTCAGTGAATGATTGTTACTTTACTATTCGTTTGTTATTTAATTTTTTTTCTTAACTAAAAATCTTGTTTTAAATGTATAATTTTGAATTTCGAATACAGTGATCTCTCTTACTAAATCTCGTGCGCAGTGGACAGCGAGAAAAACGCTCATTAGTGAGAGAATGAATTACACTACTTTTGATAAAACCAAGAAAATGGAAATAATTACGTTACCCAATTTTTTTTTACTCTTATTATTACTTTCTGACAAAATATTTTCAAATCGGAAATTGGTGAAGATGTGAAATTCTTGTGGGAAATTTGCATCGATCTGTTTGAAAAATGTAGTTTTTTAACTGAGGATATTTCTTTTGCGACTTGCCTAAGTGAGTTTGCAGCACATAAATAAGAATTAGAATTGCCATTGTTTTCCCATTTAAATGGGTAGAACAGCGAAAAAAATCCGCGTATGTGAAAAACCGTTATAAAAGAGAGCGCATATAAATGAGAGATAACTGTAATTTTAACTTACTTGCCTGTAAAAACACTTTTTCTGCATTGAACTTATATGTAAGGCAAAGTTTTCATAGTGTCAGCATTACAATGGGTTTTAGCATCTAACATCTGTTTCGAATCATTTTAACTCTTCAGTGACATACGTGGCATATCCAATAAAGCAAAAATAATCTTAGAATTAGTGAAACGGTAAACAATTGTTCTTGTCTCGGTTGTTAGTATGGATGATAATGATTTTGTGATGTTATTGGTTTTGTTCACATTTATCGTGGTTTTATTTTATTTTATTTTGATTTTATTGTACAGCTATTATTATTCTTTTGAAAGTTCTTTATTAAAGGCTACTTGTATTATGACCAGAAATCGGACTAAAGTACTGGTCAAGACAACTACAAGACCGACGCTAATAATTCTGGCCGCAGCATCAAATGTAGCTGAAGATGACCAAAAGTGTTTAAATAGAAACTGGGTAAAGACTTGTCTGGACTCTGTAAATTAATGCACACAGCGTTGAGTGGATTCTAATAAAACGGTGTGAAGCTCTTTTTAGCTTTTGCCTCAGCAGGTTCAATGTACAAGCTAGCCTCAAGTCAAGTTTGTAAGTCTCACGAATCCTGGTGGTACTTCCTGACTGAATATTTTGGAACGTCGCGAAATAAGGGGGCTTTCATTGATTACATATACTCCTTCCTATGAGAAAGACTCATCCGTAATTTACACTCTCAAAACAGCAATGCATTCCTACGTGACGCGACTCCAAAAAAACAAACGGCAGATGTGCCCTCCCCCCCTTTTTTTTTCGCTCGTAACCACACCAACGTACTCTTTTTTGTGTTTTATTTTATTTTTTTAATTCCCCTAAGAGTGTGTTTAGTGGCATGGCTGGTTACATACAATGAGAGAGGGGGGGGGGGGGGGGGGGTAATCTGATGAATGAACCTAGCCATCGCCGGGCTCACAAAAACCAAAGTGTTTACGGCGTGTTTTAGCCGGCGAAAATTACACGCGGACCGGAAACCGAAATTTCTCACACCCGGAAATAGTGTGATGAGGGGAATTTCTTTCTCTAAGCCATGCGTGAGACGGAATCAGAGTCGCATCACGCGGAAATAATGGGCGCAACAATGAGCGGAAGGCGGTCCAGGATTTAAGACTCCTGAAATTTGCATTAAGAGGTATTACTGAGAAAAGGGGGGGGGGGGTTCTTAATTTTTCCAGCATCTTTGAAAATAATTATCTCACTGTAACTGCATTCGTTACCGCAAACACCTCATGAATTCCAAGAGAGATTTTACAAATTTAAACTAACATTGTACACAACTACATTTGTATTTATTTATTTATTTATTTAATTTAAGGTTGAAAATACAGAAAATGTGCTCGCAAACGGGATTCTAGCTCTATTTCTGTACATTTACGGAATTTTATTCCGATAAATTCCAGAAGAAATTCCGTAAGAGGAACTGACCTTTGCTATACGGAAATTTTTCTCAATTCAAATATAAATGGAGAATGCCCGTCAATGTTTTAATGGAAAGTTTCATGTAAATTTAAAACTATTATTTTTAAATGCGGAAACATTATTGCAGTTTCGATATAATAAAAAATATTGTATTGTGGCTAAAAAGTGATTGCTTTTTTACACAAAATTCAAACAAATAAGTCTTTAACAAGTTTTTAATTACAAACAAACTGTGCCTAAACATAGGATTTATATTTATTACATTTCAGAGTAAGAATTTTACATGTAATTTATATTTTTTTTTTCGGTGACAGATGGCCACTCACAGCTTCATTTGGTCAGTATGATTAATGATTGAATATTGATCAAAATATTCGATTACTGTTAGGTTATGAAAGGACAACTGATAACGATTTTTTAAAGCCTAGCTCTACAGCTATGGCCCTACATTATTATTTATTTATTTATTTTATTTTTTAGTTTACAACCCTCTTAGAAAATCCTCTGCCAATGGTCTTTTGATAATCTAAAAGAAAGGAAAGCTAATTGGATTAATATTGAATAATTTATCACATTGACCAAATGGTGCCCGTCATAATGCAACAAGCATAATCCCCCCCCCTCCAATTAATCAACGTTACCAAACTATATATGCATTTAACATGTTATGCGTTTAGGTCTGATAACAGAAATGTTTGTTTAACTAATTTTTGTTTAAGATGAGTTCACGAATGATTTCATCGAGATAATGATTGTGCAGGAATTTAATTGTAGAGCATAAATGTTGATGATTTTTTAAATGAAGTTTTTTCTTTCAACTTATAGGTTAACTAGTAAAGTTATTGGGGCATAAAATGCAACTAACAACAGTGAGATGTAGGTAATCGTGCTAAATAAAAAGTTTTAAAAATAAAATTAACGTCGATTTAGTTGTAGAAACTATATATTTATTAAAAACTAGCCGCCTCCGGCGACCAGTTGGAAGGCCATTTTAATAAATCTTGTTCGGAGAAAATCCTATTCCACACCGGCTTCCTTGGCACTGAAATCTCTCGAATTGGGATATAAAAATTAAGTCTGAAATGGAATTTAAAATTAAGATTGTTACAAACAGGAGCGGCCATAGGGTAAGTGGCGTCCCCTGCTAACGTAAAAAAGACGCCCCCCTTTTATGCTCTTCTTAATTTTTGATTTCGAAATGACGCCCCTTCGAAGCCGGCACCCAGATGCGATGCTTACCGTGTCGGGCCGCCCCTGATTACAAAAATAAGATGGTTAAATGATAAAAACCTACAAAAAGGTACAAATTATTTTCGTCCTATATTAATTCTGAAGAGATTCTGGATATACTGGCGTTTATCAAAAAAGGAAAGGGGGGGGGGAGTAAGAAAATCTGTAAAACTTTCAGATTTTAAATACGAACTAAAGTGCTAAAGCGTATTATAATCCATGGGTCTTCCCTATTTTCTTTCCCTATTCCATTAAGTTGGAAAGTATATCATTATTCATGAGTGTGATTAAAGAAAATTAAAACTGATATTTCTAACATCCTTTTTCTGCATGTAATACATTAGAAATAGACGGGGGAAAAGTGCAGAGAAAAATGCACAATTAGAATTGAATGAAAATTTCAAAAACTCATTCAGTTGTATTCATAATCCAAGTTGCAAAAGCAGACGATAAATTGCGCCAAGCGCTAGAATCACATCTTCTCAAAATCGCATATCAACCATTTTATTTTTCGCCAAATTAAAAGGTTGCATTTTAGTCTCGGAAAATTTCCAAATCCTATTTTTCTTTTGAGTACAAAACATTTCATTCCTGCTCTGACTTCACATGCACACGATATTTTAATTAAAAAAAAAGTGTGTGCGTGTAATCTTTACGCGCGATTGAAGTAAAACTTATTTGACGTTTACGACACATATACTGAAATGATTAAACTTGAATTAAATATCATATTATAATTTAATTATATTTATTATTCATGTACTTTAGAGGTTGGGTTTGAATGGGGGGAATGTCCATAGTCTAGTATTATACATTAACTGTGTTCTTTAACTGATGTTTTCTCTGTTTGTTGGGTTCAAATGCAGGTAGTGTAAATTTTTTTATGTTTTCCTATCACAGTGTTCTTAAGCGTTGATTTCGTCTGCTGGTAGGTTTCGAATTATTATTCTGTATCAGTTTTTTTAAACTGCAGATTCTGTCTATTGTTTGGGATTGATTGCAGCCGGGGTCCGTTTCTTTGTTCTTTTCCAAAACCATGTATATTATTCACGGCACTTGACTGTTTTTCTCGCCGTTTCTTTCCCAAACAGGTTCCGCGTATTTTTACAGAATGAAGTCGGCGAAAGCAGCAGAGCAGTCGAAAAGGTAGGCTTTTCTGTGGTTCTTCTTTTTCAGGGTCAGCGTGGAGTATATGACATATACGTCACTTCCTTTACTTAGCGTTACTTCCGTCAGAAGAAGAAAAAATTGAGTTACTCCCTAGTTTCACCTAAAGAAGTTTTACTTGAATAACCTTACAAATAATCTAAAAAAAAAATCGTTATTCTTTTATTTTTACTTCAAGAGTCTGAATCATTTAATAAACTTACCAAATATGGCAACCTAGATACGCTTAATCTTCACTTTTTTCACAGCGGGGTTACAATTGCGAAATGGCGAGAGCAAAAATTTGCCTTCACACAGCGACACGTTTTTTATCGATATCTCCTAAAATAATTCTAATTTCGAAAAAAATCGCTTCGAGGTATGTCGGGACCCGTCCTGGAGAATTTCCATACAAAATTCGGTAGGTCTATGATCACCCGTCTAGGAGCTACGCGAGGCACGGACTAACATTTTACAGTCTGTTTTATTGATTTAGATAATCGAAATGAAAAGAAAAATAAAAAAGAATGCGCTTTTTAAAATAAAAATAGCATCGCATTAAAAAATTGTCCATTCATTACTATGTGTACTCGTTAATAACACAAAAACTGTATTGCTTCCCACCCCTATTATGAGTAGTGCTAGGCAATAGTGTGAAAATAGCAATTTTAATGTACACAGAAATTTTCCAAGCTGTTAGTGGCGTTAGGCTAAAACGAAACGTGGGGTTGCCCGTTATTTCCTCAGTAACTCATAAAATAATTTTTCGCAAAATTCTTTTGTAAAGTTCTATGTTCGATTTAGTGCAATAAGATATTTTTCAGAAACTTAACAAATCATTCCATGATTTCAATATCATTCACATTTGCTTTTATTGATATGTTTGATGTCAAACATTGATAAAATGTGCTAACAAGGAGTATAATAAACCAACATTTGTAAACTAATAATTTCTTCTTCAGGGAAAAATGTACTTTTTGTATAACAGGAGGGGATATTTATTTGTATAAAGATAGTTTGTGCTGCTGTATTCATTTAAATGTAATATAGAATATTTATGATGCTTATTTCCTGCCTAATAAAACGTATAAACCGTGAAACGCTTATTTTAACTTTATTTATTTATTTATTTTTATTTAATTTCTGGTAATAGTGTAAACATTTTTCACTTTTCTAAAGCCAAATAATTAATAATTTTTTTACCCAACAATAATTAAAAGTTTTAAAAATTGTCTTAAAACATGTTGATTTTGAAAAATTGTTGCTATTTGACCATAGCATTTAGTTACGTCGCTTGCACGATAAACGGACATAAACAACGCATGAACTGGCAGCACATTCCTATTGTGTTTTCAAAACTGTGGGAAAAAAGATGCATTCTAATAAGTTAAGAGAAGTAAAAATTTTGCATATGCATTTCGTTAAAATACGTACATACAGAATTGTTTGTGTTTGCCTTGATTTGTTGTGGAAATAATTCCAAAAAGATATTGATTATAAGCTCTCCAGGATATATGTGCTTCAAAAACTCTTTTAACTAAGATGCAATTATATTTTAATTTTTAATACACTTTTACTATAAAATAAATGAGAAATAATCGAACAGCAATGTCGCTGTTGTGTTTTTTTCCTTTTCAGTCAAATCGTCATATGTTCCGCAACGTTATTTATCAACGACATGATTATTCACCTTTTGCTATTACATTTGTTTTAATTTATTCCAATTCAAAGCTTGCTGACGTATAGAATTGTTTAAGAGCAAAACAACAGTGATGTTTGGGAATATGAGAGGTATTTGCATAAATTTGATCGCTAGTTCATCGGTATTCAAAAGTTCTTGTTCAAAACTTATGATGTGTAACTAATTTACCACAGTATTTATTTTTTTTTTAACAAATTATTAAGAAATTTAATATTGATACGAATTAAAAGTACTTATCAAAGGTGTTATAATGAATTATCTAATTAACTGATATTGATCTATTTCATATGTCCTTTTCAACATTATTACGCTTTTGTAAAAAATTTCAAAAGTTTGATAAGATTTATGTTTTGTAATAATTTTCAATAAAAGCAATTTGTAACTCAAAAGAAAAAAAAAGTTTCATTGATTGTCATGAAAATAACTCTTATTATTTAAAATAAGATTTTTTCATCTATGCTTAGAATATTACAAAATGGTTTTGCATAAGGCATTAAAAAATGTAAGTATGCTGAAATAGCGTAGAACAGAATGACAATACGTTAGAAGAGCAATCTACCGCGAAAGATTTTTTCCATTAAATTCTTACACCAAAAAAAAAAAAAAAAAAAAAAAAAAAATCCTCCCACTCGCCTATCTACTTATTTACTATTCCCCTTACATTTAAAAACTTTAACTCCAGTTTGAAGGACTGGAAATTATCGCTTAAATCGGTACTAAAGACAGTACTTATGAAATCAATTCACATAATAATGGCCAAGTAATGCAAAGCACGAACATAAACATATTGTTATAGCTTCAACAGAGATATTTACCATGTTAACGTCCTGAAAGCGCCCAAAACCACTCTCTGGGCAACATCGCTGATGATTTTCTAATGATAGTGAGCATCAGTAGTTCGATAAAATCTTTTACTTGTTTTGAAGGATGTTTGGAAAGACTGTTTTTCAGTTTTTAATCGCTTTGGTGCATTTAAGACAGTTAAAAGGAAATGTCTATAGGTACAAGTTCAAATTGCCAAATAATGAAAGCTAATAAGATTTAATATCTCTAGAGTGCCATTAACTTCAAAAAGCACAAAATAAATAAAACAAAATAAGGCTCAAACAGAGTGCCCAAACCATTGACAACCGTTCTTAACCTGCCTGTTAAATATAAAAGATCAGCTTAAATTGCAAAAATGTTAAAATAAGGTAAGAAACAAGACTATGTTAATAAAACAGTCCACACACCGATTTTGGCAAACAAAAGAAATCTAAAATTTTCATACGAACTTGATAAATTTAGGCAATCTAACTTCTGTTTCATCTTTTTGTAACTAGCTGATTTCCTCCGCACGAGAGGTAGCAGACATTTTTATAATAAACGCAATTAAAGCTTATTGGATCAAAACAAAACTGAAAATGTGTTTCAAGTGCAACGAAACATTTCCCTTACGATAGCTAGTGTAAACTTAAAAAAAAAAAAAACGATTTCAACGGAAATCATGTTCTTTTGTTTCAGCAGTTTTGTCGTTAAATTTATTTAAATTTGGGTTGTTACAAATTTTGGGTGTTATCATAAAAATCGATGCGGACCATGCCAAGTACTAACACTGCAAAATGTATTAAAATAATGTGCAAAATGGCTATAAAAATAACTTTATAGGGTGAAAACGTGGTGCACAAATTCTTACATAAATATTTCTTAGTTACAATATCCATAGACTTTCTCAAATTAGTGCTTAGTGCTCAGATGTTAAGTTCATGATCTCCATGGTTTCTTTAAGATGAGTACTTTTTTGTTTTAATAACACCACTGTTAGTGAGAAAAGTTAGCAACTTGGTGATTTTTTATCGTATGTGGATAAATTATTTAACAAAATATAATTAAAAACATTTTAAACATTGTATAGTTTTGATTGTATATTATAAAATATGGGTTTAAAATTTGGAACTTAGCTAGTACTGAAAAGAATTCAGTTGAATTTTTTCCAAGAATGGAATATTGCACAATAAAAGATTTCTCTCTATTCTAAAAAAAGTAAAGGCCGCTGGCGCTGTCAATAGCTTGTTGACCTAACTCCTCCAAAACCGTGGGGATTTGAGTTTCGACTAAGGTGCCCACAGATTCGAAAAATTCCGAGGAACCCGCTAAGCTGACTTAAATTTCGAAAATCGAATTATTTTAGAAGATATTAATAAAAAACTGAAAAAATAAACAGAATGGTTGCCAGATTTGGCATAAAATCATTCATTCCTTTGCAACAAAGCGTTTCCAAATATATAGAATCGCGTGAAATTTACAAAGTTAACACAAAAAGCCTAATAACTTCGTCACCGTTTGCACGATCCGCTTGAAAATTTTCATGATCATGTATAAAAATATAGAAAACAATCTGCGCTTCTTTAAAAATCTGAAAATTAACCCGTTCCTACATTTTTAGGCGATTTTCCGCTATTTTTAGCACCATTTTATTTCCGAGAGTCAAAAAAGTAAATCATTTGCGTGACAAAATTACCCTTTTCAAGTGAATATGACGTCATACAATTGGGATTCAAATTCGCTTAAAAAAGCTTTTCCAGATTACACAGTTTATTATCATTTTTTTTTTCACAAATAAATCGTTTGCATGGACATGAGAATAGCTGTGTACACAAAACGAAATCTTTCGATTGCGAAAAGATTCCGCGAGTTTCCAGAACAGCATGAAATTTAATTTGATTATCTCTCTATTCTAAAAAAGGTAAAGGCCGCTGTCGCCACTGGCGCTGTCAAAGCTTGTTGGCCTATTTCCTCCTGAACCGTGGGGATTTAAGTTTAGACTAAGGTGCCCATAGATTCGAAAAATTCCGAGGAACCTGATAAGCTGACTTGAATTTCGAAAATTGAATTATTTTAGAAGATATTAATAAAAAACTGAAAAAATAAACAGAATGGTTGCCAGATTTGGCATAAAATCATTCATTCCTTTGCAACAAAGCGTTTCCAAGTATGTAGTATCACGTGAAATTCTCAAACATGAAGTAGAAATACACCCATTTTACATCAAAATAAAAACTACATGAAATAAGTAACTCAAAATGTGTTACACAAAGTTGACAATTTTCAAATAGTAAGTTCGCTTAGACAACAGGAGTTTAGAATTAGCGATTATCCGTTTTTCCAAAACAGAATAACTAATATCTTGAAAATGGAAAATAATTAAAATGCAGATTATTTTAAAGCGGGTTCGGTCCAGCTGGATTATTTGCTACCAGTAGAAATATTTGGCGGCGTTAACTATGCCATTATAGCAGTTACAGTACACTTTGGATATTTGCTAGCGCGACGAGATGGTATAATTCGTGGTGCTAAGTACGCCAATCTGCAACCGATTATGTAAATGAAAATATGGATAACGGTTTTCCGGTAACCTTAAATGAACAGTAATTATAGGTTGTGAGCATGTGTAAATCGCCAAATAATGAAAAGTCGCCATTGGTGGCAAGCTATCCTATCTGTTCCGTTGCTTTTATTAACTTAACATGTACGCAAGTCGCCAAATAATGAAAAATCGACATGGGTGGCAAATTCACAAGGTGTCCAATAGGTTTTATATTTTTAAAAATACAGCTGAAACATATGTTCTGATTTTATTATGCTTTAGCTCCTAATTAATATAACTTTTGAATGGCAACATTAAATATCATTGTGTTTCTGAGGAGTGCAAATAATTTTTCTAGCGATTATAAGCGGAGTCCGCACTCCAGGTGAAGTATAGCTCAGGACCCGTACAACACGGATTCCCATTACAAAATATCTTCCGTGTTAAGAGTGGGAGGGGATCTACTGTAGTGTGAAGTTTAAATTTTTATGTACCAATGAACCTGCAAGAACCAAGCAATGTGTAGCTCAGTAACATTCTATCTGATCCAATCTTCGGGTTTTTCTGTTGAAATTATGTCTTTTTTACGAATAAGCCTTATTAGGGGCCGAATGCCTCATACGAAAAGCGAGCGTAGCGAGTCTGGGGGCCTTGGCCCCTAGTTATTCAAATAATCAAACATAGAAGAGTTGAAAGATGCTGGGTTGAAAGTGACTGAAACCTTTACCTTATGATGTTTTCATGTGCATGCTCTTCATTTCATTCGTTGAACGATTATCTCGAGTGATCAGTGATTTTATTTTTATACATCTGTGTTCTATGAAGGTCATTTGCATACTTCTTCCTAAAACTGGCCCCTGCGTGATGAGCACGTATTGTTAGAATAAAAACTGTGCAATATTTTCCAGTGCATTCCACATTGAATCTGAAACCATACATGCAACAAGGTTTGAAAAATGTATGTTCCTACAGGCAAGGGGCATGTAAAATTTGCGATTGGGGATGTGTTTTTTGCACTACATACCCGACCGAGCATATAAAAAAAATTGTTTCACATTCATCTAATTAAGGAGACTCAAAGCAGATAAGAGTTGTATTTTGTACTGAAAATAGTTTCTGTGAGTCAAAGGCAATGACAATCTGTTTAATCTTTAGAGGTTTTGATCAGAAGTCTTTAGAGGTTTTGATTTTTAGCCAGTGAAAGGTGGGGGGTGTAGCAAATTTGCTTTTATCGGGTATGTAATTTTTCTTTTCCAGAAATGTTCTCTTTTGAGCAACATGCGCGAACGGGCATGTTGAAAATTTCAGACTTTTCCAACCTTGATATGTATGAAATATAAATGAGACAACTCTGTTAAAAAATAACTTTAAGAAATAAGTTAACACAGTTTTTTTTAATTAAACTGCAATCTTGTGTATTGCAGTGGCGGCTCCTCCATTTGAGCACATGAGCACGTGAACCCCCAGAGGAAAAACTAAAGAATAAACACATTCACAAATTAAATTTTAAAAAAAGCATATTAAGTACACTTCTAGATTTTTGTGAATTTAAAACGTTAGTTTTACTCTCCCCCACCCATCACTATTATTAAACACGCTTATTACAGCTAACGCACTGTATCATGGGTTACTACAGGATAGTCTTGTCGCTCGCCTGTACGATCGACCGAACGGCCTTTTGAACCGGTCTCTGAGGAAAGACGCCGAGAAAGTTGCGGTGGCGCTCCTGATAGGACTCCGTTCGCACACTTTTTTTGTGCTCACGGAGGATAATTTGCCGTTATCTCCTCCGGATTCTTCGTTGGTTTGTTGTGTTAGGTTAGTTAATGCATTCTTTTCATTTTCTTATTATTTTCTTTATTTTTATCATTTTTCACTACAGTATTGTTTACGAATTAAAGTAAATAAATAAGACGGGGGTTAAATAAGTATTTCGGAGCTAAAGCAATCATATGTTGCAATATCATCCTTTGAAAAAAAGTGAAATAAAAAATCAACAGAACACTTTTGCTAAAACTTATCTTGGTGACGAAATGTTAGAACAAAGATGACTTGCTTTCTTTCAGTTGCGTGCGTTGTTTTCCTTTAACTGTTGGAAATGCAAGTATATTTTAACTTGTGTTGTATAATTTTTTACGACGCACCGTGTATGCAGATACACGGTGCGTCGTATCTGCATAATTAATTTTGTGAACCTCCATTTAAATAGCCCACGAGCCGCCACTGGTGTATTGTTAATTCAAACTAAGTAGATAGTGTGTTATAATGAAAAAGTTTGAGAAAAAATACATGTTTCATTTCATTATGAACACAAAAGCGATTCTGACTGCTTTATTGCCTTATGGGAAGGGAAAAAAATCTTACATTGAATTTCTTAAATTTGTAGATATTTAACACATTTTAAGTTTCTACACGACCCCTCACGACAATTTTGATGAACAAAAAAGAATTATTCTTAATTCATAAAGTTGCTCATATGTATCTTTAAAACTGAAAACGCTGTATTCAATTAAAATTTGAACAATTTCAAAGAATGTACGAACACGGGAATAACATACTTAAATTTAGCAGTAATCGATGCATATTTTGGGCAGTTAGAGCGGCGGGCAAACAGATAAACAGGCAGCAAACCGATATCATCCTAACTTTTCAAATTTGTAAGAAATCCTAACAAGAAAAGTAAATCATGCCGAAGTTACTGACTTCAGTACACTTTTTACGTTTACTGAATTGCCTGTAAATGTACCACGATAAATGCTTCATCCCAAATCTTATGCGGGAAAAAAAAACACTGAAGTAATGCTAAAAATAATACGTTTGGGTGCGCTTCCTTTTTTGTTTTTGTGCCCAAATTTCCAGCATCCAGTCCGCGAGGAAGGCGTGCCAGTCCGATAGTTCTAAGACACCGCCGAAAAATAACGAAGAAACACAAACCTTGTTGAACTTTTGCTACATTATTGTAGAACTTTTATGTTTACATATTGAATATACCTTGTGCATTAAAGCATTCTTTAAAAAAATTGCTTTTAGACTATAAGATAGTTGACATCCCCGAAACCTCATAGGTGGTGATGTACATGCTTAAAATACACTGCCGTACTGTGGGTGATTCAATAGCAACAGTTTTTCTCTGTAGTTTGATTCATGGAAACGGTAACAATGTGTCAAATGTATTCCTGGCATACTAGATTGATCCCTTACATCTTCTTTGAAATCCATATTCTGTACTGTGACATGGAAAACTGAATTCTAACTGATCGCAATCAACAGCATTATTTAATGCCAACAGAAATTATGTATTGTGCGAGAAAACCCACCGTTTCCCCCACCTTCTTCCCCCTCCCAAGCAAAATCTCTCTCCTTTTTTCTTTTTTTCCGTGGAAGCTATAACCTAATCTCCCCCCTCCCCTTCACCGGATGATCAAGAAATGATGAAGCATCTTCCAAGTGTAGGAGGATCACCATCCATGAAATGGACCACCACTTAATGGCCGCGGGGGGAACTTTTTCCAAAAGTTTTGGGTAGAAAGTGGACGACTTGGAGTTGGTCGCCAAATTGGCGAGTTCTGCCATAAGGAGATGCAAATAATCTTTTCTTTATTTTTTTATATTTTTTTCGTATTACTGCCTAACGAAATGAAAAGCTGAAGCAAGAAGTGCAGCCCGGTAACGTTAATACATGAGGTATGTTCTTCAACTCTTGGAATAAACGAATTTCACCAGGAACTGCGAAGAACACAAAATAAGTTTTGTTGAATTCCCCATTAATATACAGGGTGATTCATAATGAATGGGACAAAAAGAAAACAGGATTGTGAACATTCTAATAAATATATTTAGAAAATTCAAATTTACCTCAAAACTACATTTATTCAAGTTTCTACAGGTGTTCAATATGTGCCACTCTGGTGACACGACAAATGTCTACACGGTAATCAAGCTCCTGCCACACTCGTGATAGCATATCCCCTGTGATGGAGTTCAACACTGCAGTTATCCACTGCTTCAGTTCCTCTAAGTCCTAAGGAAGTGGAGGCACAAAAACCTTGTCTTTAACAAAACCCCAGAGAAAAAAAATCACAGGGCGTTAGATCTGGTGATCTCAGCGGCCAATGAAGACATGTCAAATCCTGTGGCCCAGCACGGCCAATCCAGCGATGGGGTAGACGTTCGTTCAGGAACTCACGTAAATTGTCTAACGTGGGGGAGCCACTTCAGGTTTTGTTTCTTTTCGTCCTGGGCTTTTGTTCTTGCATAAGCAGCCGGTATCCTGGAACTGCTTCATCCACCTGCTTATGTTATGCCGATGCGGTGGTTCTTTACAAAATTTCGTGCGAAAATGTCTTTGCACAACAGTTACAGAGGAGGTTTTGGCATATTCGAAAACGCAGTACGCTTTCTCCTGTATGGACGACATTTTGTTTAACAGCGCCTCTAGCGGCGAGTTCGTCATTTGATGATTTTTCCCTGTTGCCAAATAAAACTTGTATAATTGTAGTTGCAGAATAAATTTGTTTAGGCTGAATATATCCATTACGGCAGTTACACTGCGCTATTCTTTTTGGCCCATTCATTATGAATCACCCTGTATTACTGAAATATGATATCAATTCAATGAAACTCAAATTATTGACAAAACAGCTTGTAAGCACCAGATTTTTTGCCGGATACGAGTTTTAGACGTTCTCACAGCTGTCAAAACATCTTCAAAGGGCTTTTTAACAGTATGAAAAACTTGACAAACTGCAACATGTCTTTGCCCCCATAAAATATCACACATCTGGAAAGATGTCATGAACTAGAAGAAAAAAAAGGATCGAGGATCACATTGACCTAAATTTGTACGTCGTGCTGACGTTAACTCTAACTAGGTATTTAATTCTCGTAAATTCAAACCTAAAACTCTGTCATCTTCTCTAAAGGCGTCCTTTGATCACCCAGCACTTCTGTTCGCTCCTTCGCTTTTCTAAAGCATACCAGAAATAAGAAAATGAATCTCTGGAAAACTTTTAATTTATCTGTAGAAAGAGATATTTTAAAACAGAACTCAAGTTTCTCTTTGCTTTAAGTTTTATTAGGTTTATAACGAAAGTTTCCTGCCGCCGCAAACATCGTCAGCACACAGTTCGCGTTGGCGTATTTGCTCATATTTTGTCAAACGATTTTTGACATTTGAAAGAAAGAGGCTTACTTTATAACACTGTGTTGTGAAATCTGTAAAAAATATAGTTATCATTAAGTATAAGGTGTCCCAAATGGAACTATCACTCTAGAGGATTAGAACCATCATTTACTTCCATTTGTGTTGCAAAAAGTCAGCTACATAATATCAGCAAATTATGAGTACAGCTTTAAGTACTATTGTTGTATCATGTGACACTGTGCAGGTTTGGTACCGAAAGTTCAAAATCAGTTATATAAGGAGTTAGAAGTTAGTTTTTCAGGCAGATATGGCGGAAAACTTTCGTTACAACCTGATATTATTATTGTTATTATTTCATTTTTCATATTTTTTTCAGAAAGAAAACTTCCCTTGCCTCTATGTATAGCCATAGAAGAAATAAATACTGTTATTTTCTTCTGCTATTTCACTTCAGCACATGTAAGAATTGTGAATAGCTATGGTTTCAGAGTAATGTAAATAGTTCTTTAAAAAAATATTTCATACATGAGCACAGGTAGTACGTACGCGCTTTATATTGTCAGCACTGTGTCAGCATAGGCAAATGGAAGAGAGTGGTTTTCTAGAGCCGTTTGCACCCGTCCCATGTATATTCTTTTCCGTAACAGTTACTGAAAACCAGGGACGTCGCCCAGGGGTGAACCATGGGGGCTTTGGGCTTCCTGAAACTTTGGATTTATGTTAATTGGATGTCAATAATCAAGCTTTTTATGAGAAATTCCATATTTTTTACCTTTTGAGCTCTTCCCAAAATTTACTTCTCTTTACGTCCCTGCTGAAAACTATTTTATAACCTACAAAATGTTTTTTAATTAGAGAATTTTCAAAAGTATATTTTTACCAGTGTTTATGCTCATTTGTAATTTTAACAATTAAATTTAAAGAAAAAGCGGGAAACGCTGTAAACGAACGGTGAATAAATAACCCAGCATTGGAAGGTGAACCATGTAATGTTAAAAAGTCATAGAAACTCAAGCATATATCTAAGTTTTGGATTCATTTCACCACCTTCTATTTCAAAACATGATGTTTTGTCGAGGAAAAACTCGAAATATGTTTGAGTTCGTTTATTTGGCATAAAGTGAAAGGTAAACAAGAAATGGCTTTTAAGTTCTCACAAAATGTAATTTCCGTGTAAACTGGAGCTTCATAAATGTAGTGGCAGATCTAGAGAGGCACACTAACCGCTCTTCTAACAGTTTGAGGCGCAACTCTTTCCCAATGCGGAAAAACGGGCAGCCGTTACCATCGCTCGACTTAACTACCAGCAAGATGGCGGACGATCGAAACATTCATCGCACAGCCAGCTGCGTCAAAAAAGGGTCTCTAGATCTGTGGCGCGCGATGAACGTTTCGATCGTCCGCCATCTTGCTGGTAGTTAAGTCGAGCTATGGCAATGGCTGCCCTTTTTTAGCATTGGGCAATCTATCCAGTTGTTCTCGCATTCTTTCATTTTTCAGCAGATGTCAGTGCTGTTAAGAATAATCATGACAATTTTTTTACGGGAAATGATGTGCTAAAAAGTAAAGGATTCTCGTGGAGCTCTGTCACCCGCAACTATTTTTATAGAAATCAAATCTATTCTTCGTGACTGGCAACAGTCAAAACGTCAGAGTTTGGTGTTTCCAGAGCGGGAACACTGCGCGTTAAAGGGTTAAAATGCAATTGAATGAGAGTAAGTATTTAGTCTTCAGGAAAGTGAAAGTCAGTGAATGATTGTTACTTTACTATTCCTTTGTTATTTAATTCTTTTTTAACACACTGCGCGCTAAAGGGCTGAACAGATGCTTTACTTTTGGCCCTCATCACTAGAAAAACCCAACGGAGAAGAATCTACTTCTTGACCGATGTTGCCTCCCAGAATGATCCTTTGAACGCTCCGCCGGAATCCAGAGATCGCACGAATAGTCCAAGAGCCAGAGCCAAAAAAGTCTCTGAATTTAGCAAGCCTAATTTTTTTATAGCTTATTCCACTTGTTGTGTACACAAGCATACTGTGGTCAGTCAAGGGAAACAAGAAATAAAAATTTCGCGCGCGTTCGGCGTTTCAGGCGGCAGAAAGTAAAATTGATCCGAATAATTGTAGGAAAGAGCCCAGGTATACTCGTAGATAAGGGACCAAATTTATGTGCACAATACCTCGCGGTCATTGTACCCATAGGGAGAGATACTCTTTAAATACTCTTCAATAAATGTTAAATTGTTGTAATATTACACGCTAAAAAGTGTATTAAATAAGGGTTAGAGTCTATTAATGATAAGTTAAAGGGAAAAAAAATATCTTTCATTAGTGATAATTTAGTTATCGCTTATTTGCTTTCCCTCGAAACTTTTCCACTTTTCTCTGGAAACTTTCCTGGACTTTCCACAGTGCAAAAGTCAGAACATGCGTAAATAATATGACCACTCACTCTAACCTAATACATTACGCGTAAGCAGCAGAAATGTGGGTAATTGAACCAGAAATCTCAATGGATTTCATTTTCAGGGTTAGTTAACTTTACAAACAGGGAGATGTTTCGATTTTATTTATTTCGGAAGCTAGGAAATATTCAATGATCGTGCTCAAGAAATGATCTTCTTCGGGGCGATTGCGGTTGAACCCTACTTACATGACTTCTCAAAGTGTGTTTAAAACATCAGCTTCACAGCCGCTTCGTTGTTTTCTTCGGTTGAAAGCGGTCATTTGTCTTTTTTATTCCCACTGAAACTTCGTGAAATGCCACCTGATTTTTTTTTTACTTTTTTTTTCACGTAAATCTCTCTCCCACTCAGGTTTCTAGCAAAGTATTCTGATTAGCATAAATTATGAACACCCTTTGCTAGATAAATCTGATTTTTTTTTCTAGAGGAAATGAAGTTCAAATATAGTTTGCTAGTTTTTGTAACATATGTTTCTCCTTCAAATTGCGATTACAAACTTTGATACAAAACGCTCTATACAACTTTAACCATGAAGTCCTAATAAAGCTGGAATTAAGTATAATGAATTAATGGGGTGATACGAATCAAATCGGGTGATACGAAAAAAAAATCGTTTTTGATTTTCTTTCTGTAATGCAAAAATCGTATAGCATGTAGAACTGTTAAGGCGTTACAATTTAAAAGGCATGGCTCTGCAGTCCGTAGTTACAAGTGCAAGTAGGGACATTTACAAACCCAACGGACTTTGTGCGACCGGAAACCGTAAAAAAAAAAAAAAAAAAAACTGTTATTCTGGTCAGAACGAAAACTGGAACTGAACCTAAAAAAAAAAATAAATAAATCTCTACTTATTATAAAAGAAGGTGTCTGTGTGTCTGTGTGTGTGTGTGTCTGTCGGCAGCGTTACGGACAAACGGCTACACCTAGAAACACCAAATTTGGTACTCGGGAAGATGTAAATATGTAGTTGTGCACCTCGAAGCGATTTTTTCAAAATTCGACCTAGATTTTTTTTTATTTTATGTTTTATGCGATTTTTGGCTTTTTTCTCACCTAATTCATAATAACGGCGGAAATTACGCTCGCAGCAAAACGGCATTTGTATCATCGGATAGAGGAGGAAATTTTCTTTTAAAAACAGTTTGTTCTGAATACGTAACATGATTTACCGATTTTTAGGAATTTTTTTACTAAACATCTGCTTCGCGATTTTTTTTCGTAAAATAATTTTAAAACTGTCGCATCTTGAATTCTATCCGTCATAACTTTTAGATATTTTGACAAATCGTGAAACATTCTTTTCTCCCTCTTTTAAAATAAAAACGAAAACATTATGTAAATTAGATGATTTTTTACGAATTTTAATGCAGCCTAATGTTTAGAATTGAATAGCATCAACGCGATCTTACGCCATTCATTACATTGCGATCCCGGCACGAGAATTTATGTTCGGTTGTTGCCACAGAAAGGATTAGAAAAAAGGGTTTTTTCAACCAATCCAGTTTTTAAATGGGATATCAGAATTTCAATTCGCAAGTGAGGATCTATGACGTCAAATGCTTTAAGATACGTAAAAATTACGCCATAATTTTAACTAATTTATTCCAGCTCTATTTTCAACACAGGGAGACGATACTTTTGATTAAAATTTACTGTAGAAATAAACTAAGAAATTCACGATTATTATTATTAGAAGTGGTATTTTAATCCGGTGCTTATTTAAAAATTGAAATGTTTTCACTGCGCTGAAAATGTTCATTTTTAAAGTTACAAAGTTCGTTTCAAAGCGCGATATATTAAAATTTTTCTATTTACTATTTTTATTTTTGGCATTTAATTTAGCGCAGGCGTTGCCTAACATACGCATGCAGGTTGCGAGTATAGTTTTATTTTAACGTTGAATTACGTTCCTCCATAAAGGTCCAACGCAAAGTTTTAATGATACCGTTTGAAAACAATTGTGCGAAATATCGAAATTAACTCCCTCAATCTACCGGGGTATCCTTTACGGCAGTCAAACAGTGACGTCATAAATTTAAAAAAATGCGTGAAATTTGTTAACTCTGCAACTCTAACGCCCTGTCATAATTAAAGTGGGAATAAGTAGTTCCTCGAGATTACACAGTTTGATGTTTTTCAGGAGACAGGACTATGGAGGATATAAAAGATATCGCTATATTAGATACATGGATATTTTAAATGGCACCCCTTGGATATTTTCTCCCCACAGTAAGATGAAATGGTTTGCGGCGCTAAATACGCCAATCTTATAAAACTATGTATAAATTAAATATATATGGAGACTTTCCTTAATGGCAACCATTATGTGAAATGATTATTATTTATGCTAATGCGTAAATTGCAAAGAATCGCCACAGAATCAAAAGATCCCATTGAGGCCAAATAATCTAAGCTGTTTCTTTTAAGGGAGCCTTGAAGAGGGAGAAGCGAGTATAGATAGTATTAATGTACGTAATAGGTAGTATTATTAGATTTGTAAAGATAATATGAATAAATCGCAATGTACCACGTTAATAAATATTTCATGAAATTAAAAGTGTTTATCCTTTTTCAACGGTTGTCTTACAACCAACTAAATGAAAAGTAATTCTAATTTGCGTTAATATATCCCGCAGTAATTTCAACAGAGGAGATTACTTGAACTTTTTTAAAAATGAAATTCTGTTTTGTCACATGCAGATATGATTTTAGTAGTAAAATATTCCCTTCTTCCCGTATGAAGAGCGGGTGCGCAGCTATTTTAAAAACATCTCTTGAAAATAGCATAAATGAATTCAGAAGACCTCAAAACGTGTAAATATCACCAAAATCTCGAAGTCGAATTTTTTCATGATTACAATACTTTCCTTATATGGTACATGTTCGGAAAGAAATAAATGGTTGTCCATTCCATGTAGTGTCTTAGGTATTTAATGCTACAACTTGAGCCTAAAAAACAGTATGATGTAGAAATAAGACATTTTGAAAGCCAGGAGTTCTCTGCAAACCATTAAGCTTTCCACTTTTTTGATAGTGAATGACACTGACGTAGTTTTTTGAGTCATTATACTGCAATGATCAGGTTAGTACTCATGGCACAAACTTTACATTAAGAGTCAAATAATTTTGTTCTTTTTTTTTTTAATTCCACATCACGAATAATTTCGAATTACAGATGTAAGGAAATTTTTCGTTTCCTACCGTGCGAAGAACGGGCACGCAGCTAGTAAATAAATAAATAAAATAAATAAATAATAATCGGCTTATTTGGGTTCGATATATCTTCAGTCATTTTATTGATGTAACCAGCTTATCAATACTATATACGGTAACCAACTTACCAATTAAAAAAAGAATAAAATCTTTTAAACTTTGATAGAATTACATTTTTTATGATATATTTTTATACGAACAAGAATATACATAAAATAAAATTATTCATTCGGAGCTGAACCGAAAACCGTTATTTTTGACGGAATGAAACCGATATATTTATTTTTAGTTGAAGCGGAATGAAAAAAATTCGAAGCCCTGATGAAAATCCTCATTATGGAATAAATAAAATATTTTCCTAAATTTGAGGGTGCAATCGCGCCCCCTCGCACCTCCTTTTCCTACCCCAGCAAATAGACACTCAACATCTGTCGCTGTAGCTCAGAACTGAAGAAAATTTAGCTTCGTTAGGAAATAAAATCTTCGAACATTTAAAATGATCGTGCGAATTCTGCAAATTTTTACAAAGCGGTCAGGAACAATATAGGGGGAAAAAATTGCGTCTGTGTTATTGGTGTCAACGATAAATTTTTCAATTATGTATTGATGGATATGAATAGATCACTCGGAACAAAAAAACCTGCTTTCATACTATATTTGAAAAGTCAGGCCAATAAATAGATTTACCTGAACTTTCATGTCAAGTCACACAAAGACTATAACAGAATATTTATTAAACTTGCTTTAGAACAACGAATTTCATGATGTCATATCGAAAAGTTTGTCACAAAGCGACAGAGCAAATGTTATGATTTGGAAAAGACTGTTGAAAAAGCATTATCATTATTATTATTATTTGATTTTCATTGGGATGGCAACGTTATCCGCAAAATATGAATTTAAGTATCTCGTTTTGCCGATGGCAACTAGTTGTAAAATTCTACTCTCTGATGAGTTTGTGAAGATTTCCGTTGGGAAATAAGTTTTGAATTAAATCGGTTTAAGAGTTCAAATGTTTTATTTTCTTGATTGTGTATCGTTAGATTGTAGCTAGTATTTATTTTTAATTTGGAGTTATTGCTGCCGTGGTGGTATTTGATGACTATACAAATGACAAACGCGTTTTAGATAAACGACTCGGTGCAGTGATTAATTTTGGCGTCCGCTTACTAGAAGGGTGGGTTGGTATTTTGACTAACTCGTGATACGCTTTAACAAAGACCACGGCTTGTATATCTCAGAAATTTCCACAAACACGGTTGCTTAGTACAAAATAAATTAAATGACTGCTTGCAAAGTAAACACCTATACCGGAAAAAAAGAAGAAGAGGGGATAGCTTAACAACCATAGAAGCGACTAGTTTAAAGGAAATAAAACAATATGGTGTGTATTTTTAATCACTGTCCTTGGACTTCATCATCTCGATAATAAATATTTGGGAGTTACTTTCTTTGACCTTATAAAAAAACAATAAATGTTAGAAATATATCTCCGGCAGAGAAACTTCTTCAATAAACTTAACTAACATTTACTAATTTTATTTTGCTCGGAAGAGGTTAGTATGTCTGACACGTAATTCAAACAAGGACTGCCTATTAGATATATCAATAGATATTATTACTATATTAATAGATTTTTGAGTATCCTGTAAAAAAAAATATTTTTGCTGTCAAAAGGAATATGGTATCGGAGTCGCTGCGACTGAAGAAAGAGAGTGGAGTTTGCAAGAGGGGGTCTGGGCACTGCATTTCGTGACGTCACAAGAGAGGATGGAATTTGGAATAGTTTGCATTGAGTTCTACGGAAGAAATGGAATTAATAATGCTAATAAACACGAGCAGCTTAATTTTTTATGATGCACTGAAATTGCATTTTCGCTTTAAAACACTTTTTTCTTTAATAATTGTGAATCAACAATACTTTGTGTCAGAAATTAATGAAATAAAGTGGCACTGAATTTGAAGAACTTTCAGCATTTTATGTAGTGTGTTTTGTACTTCGGGCAAGCAAATACATTCTAAATAATATCATCCCTAATAGCACAGATGGTCACAAAAGAGTCACTGTGACGTCACAGAGGGTCACAATTGTCACAGGACTGTCAGATACTAGTCACATTGTGACTTGTGAGTGATGCGACTCCACCGTGTGGTCACTGTGAAGTTTATTTGTGACCAATCACCAGGTGACGTTGCCGTGTAGTCACCTTGTGACTAGTATGTGATCGGTCGCTCAGTGACTCCCCTGTGAAGTCACTGTGTGACTGTTTTGTAACTACTGATTTTTCTGGACTTCAAAATGACGTCACACTGGCCGCTTTTGCGACTTTGGAAACAGACTCATTTTTTCTAATATTTTGTGGCAATTTCTTTCGTGAAACATTTAATAAATAAATCCGAAAATGATAACGAGTAATTCAATAGAATCTTGCAGTTATGAAATTCAGTTTAATTTATTAATTTTTAAATTATTTCGTTTAAACAAGACAATATTATTTATAAAAAAAAATATTATTCTTAAAAATATTAGTGTTGAGAGTTTTAATCACAATGGAGAAAACTAAGTATCTGTGACTAAAATTAACAATTTCTTTCATATCCCCATGGCATATATCTTTCTATAGCGTATGCAGGTTTAAATTTCGGATGGGGGTGGGAGACTATCCGGTATTTTAAACCTTATTGTTACTAGAGTAAATACAAATGTCTCAAAATTGCTGTTTTTTAATAATTGCTTTAAGTTTCCGGATGGGGCCTGGGATCCCTCCCTGCCCCCTTTAAATACGTCCCTGGTATGTTTGAAAGTTCCGCTAGGAAAATTTTGAAGTAAAACTATGATGAAAGTCAAAAATACTTTATTTATTCTATCTAATGCATATTTTTCCAATTAATTTTATTTATTTTTATATGAAATCCCTTTTAGGCAAAATATAGTAAAAATATAAATCTTATCCCTCATACCTTAATAGATATCAAACCCCGTAAAATGTCTCACATTACACATTTATTTCATAACCGAATAAAAAATTTCAATAAATCATTATTTTTTGGATGAATGCTTAAATAAAACAACACATTATCTCCTAAAATAATTTATGCGGAAAAAAAAAAGATTTCGAAGATTTTTAATTTATATTTATTAATTATGGTATTTTCCCTCCATTTATAAAATACTCCAGAAAAATTTTAAGTTTCCAAAACAAGTCATGCCAGAATTTACTTTTGAAGCAGTCAGTTTAGTTTTTAAAGCATTTTGTACACGATGATCACAGCGCTGAGGTAACGTGCTGGCCTATGAACGAGTGCGTCGAGGGTTCGATACTGGTACTGAGTCGCGGCGACTGTTTGTAACTCTATTGTGACAGTATTGTGTGGTCGCATTTCAGTCACAGGGGACGGTTGTGCTATTAGGAAAGGTTACTCACTGTTATCATTGCATATATATAATATGCATATGCATTAAATTTTATACGTTGTATAAGCATAAAGTCATATTTATCGTTTATAACTTTTATTACTTTTACTTAAATATATTATTTGTACATGATGATCACAGCGCTGAGGTAACGTGCTGGCCTATGAACGAGTGCGTCGAGGGTTCGATACTGGTACTGAGGCGTTCCATTCCGTGAGAGATTGGTGCTGTCATCTAGGGCATGTTCTCGGTAACTCTTTTTCCCCGAATTTTTTCACTGTCATAAAACTGTCCCAAAGCGACTTCTCTGAAGGGTCGCAATTTGAAGTCACCGCGGGCGGACATAGGGACTGTGTGGTGACCCTGCTGCGGAGTCGCGGCGACTGTTTGTAACTCTATTGTGACAGTATTGTGTGGTCGCATTTCAGTCACAGGGGACGGTTGTGCTATTAGGAATGGTTACTCACTGTTATCATTGCATGTGTATAATATGCATATGCATTAAATTTTATACTGTGATGTTCCTCCACCTCCTCGAACATACACCTTGTACTTCTTGGTTTAATACAGATTTCCTTTATTAAGATATATATACATACATAATGATGATACTTCTCTGGATTAAAAATTTGCATACGAATAACATAAAGAATACATTTAAAATAAATTTGGAAGCCAGCATCACGCTGCTTCTAACTCGGTGGTATCGCCACCACAAGGAAAACACGTCCTCCTTCGACGGAGGTCAATAGCCTTCCTCTCTTATCTCTTCCACTGTCGGTGGGGGGCGGAGAGGGTTGAGAGCCGACACTCTGACATCACATATACGTTGTATAAGCATAAAGTCATATTTATCGTTTATAACTTTTATTACTTTTACTTAAATATATTATTTAATTTTGCTTTGTTTTAGTAAGTATTTTGAAAAAATTGATGTTAAAAATATCCAGTTTCATAAATAGACAAGCTAAGCCATTTCGTGACGTCACAAGAGAGAATGGGATTTCAAAGAGTTTGTACTCAGTTTTATGGAAGAAATTGGATCAATAATGCCAAAAAACACTAGTAGCACGAGGAAAATAATTAGAAATTTACATAATTAATATTTTAACAAATTGTACAACATATACTATATATAATTATATTATACAGACTCGTAATATCAATTTTATTAGAAGTAATTAAAGCACTAAAAACAGGAATATTAAAAGTAAAAGCATTTATTACTCAAAGCTTACAAATACTATAGAATTTTTCATAAAAACACCACTAGTGTTTGCTTTAGGTTTCTCTGGGTAAGACTTTCAAATATCATATTGAGACATTTGAAATATACATAATTAAATATTTTTAAAAATTAGTGAGTATGACTCTTGAATATGTAAAACTGCCCATATGTTCTTAGGGGTAGCATATAAAATATATTGCAGTAAAACATATATATATTTATTTGTTGTTGTTGTTGTTAGCATTGGAGTAATACATTTTCTTTTTTGCGTTAATTTCCAAATCTGCACGCTTAAATCCAAAGAGCGAAAAAAACGATACACTGCGGAGCGATCTGTTTCCTTGGAAAAAGACCGGTATTTCCGTGAAAGGGCTCTTTACGTAGTCCTTTTTCTGAGATTCCTCTCCTCGCTTCCTATCTTTTCCGAGAATTTCCCCTCCTCTCTCATTGTTATATTCCGCTCCGCTCTTGTGATCGAAAAACGCTCTTACAGGAGAAGCTCTTTTGAAAACTGGCTCACTTTTCGCTCCGACTGATCGAATTTCGCTCGTTTGGTATAAGAGTGTGTGTTCATACTTATTTCAGAATTTTCAACAAATTCCAATAAACTGTTTAGCTGGGAATATTTCTTTAACAAATACCTTCCATTTATTTGTTTTTCTAAGTATCCAGTAAACATATTTTTCTTCGTTCTTTTTTGGTTTATAAATAAATCAACCATGAGATCTGCATTGACCTTTAAGCTGCTTGATGTGTGCAGTGGAAGGGGATCTGCGTTTAATTTATAATGAATGATGAAATTTTCTTTAACATAGAATTGCCAGGAAACTCGCGATGCATTTCTTAATTTCAAATCTTCAAACGAATTTATATTTCCCTTTGCATTATTATTATTGTTTCCTCAATATCTTTTTCCAAAATGTTTTTTCTTCTTTCAGTAGGATCAGTTCTTTCTTGTTTTTTGGTAATATCAAATTTATTCTGTTCTAATTTATAATGCTTTCTTTTTAAAGTTAAAAGTATCCCATCTGACTTTAAAATAGTAAACATTTTCATCTCGAAAATACTCAATACAAACATATGTAATTTTTTTCTGGGGACCAATTTTTCTTGGAATTTTTTTAACCCATTCGGCCAACTTTTCTTTGTTAAACTTTGTTTCTTTGGGGAAACTTGAAAACTTCTACATTTTTCTCCTCTTTTGTAATTCGCTTTACAGCCTGGGACGCAGCGAGACGGAGCATAGTGATTGGTAGAACAAAAGAACAGAAATCAGTAAAACTAACTAAGGCAAAATACGGCAGTTTAATATTTTTATGTACACTATAGCTTAAAAACTATTATCAAGTATATTGCATTAAGAATAGAGATTGCTGACTTACCATTAATATCCAAAAAATGTACTAAACATCATAGTTTCTCCCATGGACGCCGGCAGCATGGGGCAAGGCCCCACCCCCTGGATTTTTGTATGCAGTGTTTGCCCTTGCTTTTTTGCTCTTTCCAAACAGGGTAACCATACGTTGAAGTAGTCTTTGCCCCCCCCCTGGGAAATATTCTGCCGGCGCCCATGGTTTCTCCTACTTTTCCCTATGATTCCAATGCTTTTATCGGTGAAAAGTCCACACTCTTTTGTGACGTCACAACACATCCACGCGTTCAGTACCCAGGCTCGCCTTGCAATTGTCTACTCTCCCCCTCTCTTCCCGGGGGCTCCGATGGTATACTATTCAACCTTCTTGGTTTTTATCGAGTTTAGTATTTTTAAAACAGTGTTTCCTTTATTATTACTACTGAGTTATGCATTTTTCTAAGCATCTCGCTGTCTGCATAAGCGCATTATGTTGTAATTATTTTGATCAGCCATCCTTGTGCAGAAACACTAAATGTGTCAACAAACAAAGATCCCCATGTTTGTTAAAAAATCCCGTCTTCAGAGAAACAATAGTCAAACCGTAATACACACCATCTTCAGAGAAGTGAATGACAGTACATAGCGATAAAATGGATGCATTTTTGTAGCAATCTGTACGTGTTTGTGGCAGTTAGAACACAGACAAACAGGTAAAAAATACAAATACTTTTCAATTTTTTTTTTTTTTTTTTTTTTTTTGGAACATGCTATGTACTAAAATCATACCGTGCACTCTTGGAAACGAGCAACTTTTCTGAGCCATCAAAAAAAAATAATTAAATCAGAAACGATCATTCACTTTCATCTTTGATACTATCATTTAATTTTGTTACTGCAACTGAAAAGATGCAAAGAATTTAAAAAAAAAATTACCTTTTTTCTAAAACGAAGTAAAAAGTATAAAAAAACTAATTTCTCCCATCCCCATGCAGATTTCTAACCTCACGCAAATCAAATTGACCTAAAATTTTGTGTTCCTGAATACTTTATACATTTGAAAACTGTATTTATAAGATTTAAAACGACAAAAGGGAAATTAGTTTGAAATTGATTGCAAAATTTGTAGCTTATAGACAAGGAAGCAATTTAATAAAAATGTGGTAGAATAACAAAAGAATTTCCAGTAAAAAGATATAAAAGGAAAACAGCAAATTACTTGAATTCAAATAGGAACTAAATTTTACATTGCATAGGCTGGTTCCTTTCTGGTAATCTTGAAAGGAAAAGTGACTTTAGTTTTTCATACTGTTCTGCACAGGGCCGGCCCTAACAGTTTTGCCGCCCCGGACAAAAATATAGAATGTCGCCCCCCACAGTAAAATTACTATTAAAGGAAATAAATTGTTCACAGATACTGTTTTCATGCCTATAAAACTGGAATAGCTCTTTAAACATAACACAGCATAAGAAAAACCATATTTATTAAAAACCACATTAAGCTAAAAACCAAAAGAAAGAGAGAAAAATAAAGAGGGTTTTTTTCTGACTTTTAATTCCGCAAAATTCCTGACTGTTTATCTTAAATCAATTTTTCAGTTAATTCATGTTCGATAGCCAATGTAGTTAAATTATTTAACCTACCTGGAAGAGTTGTAGAACGTAAGAAATTTTTAGGTAACTTTAATTTTGGCAAACTCTTCTCTGCACTTGCCACAATTATCGGCAAAGAAAGCGAAATTCTCGAAGCAATAGCAAGATGTGGTGTAAAATCGATAGTTGAAATTAGCTTTAAAAATTTAATTAGCACTCTTTAGGAGTGTCTTTTAACTCATTTATGCCATGTAAAAATTTAAAATAATTACATTGGGTGATTATTGAATTAAATCTGCTCTGTGGTATTAATCGCTTTGTTTACTGTAAAAAACTAAAACTATCTTAAATTTTAATTTAGGATCATTCACCAGATCATCTCGTGATTCGCAATCAAAATCAATATGTTACGTGGCTGCTTAAACTCAGTGTTAGCCAGAATACTATCTCGTCGGTCAGTTCTCTTGCATAACAGAACATTTCATTTAAAATCACATCCAATCGAAGAAAGATCCTTTCAAAAAATCTTTACAGTTTCTTAAGAGTTCTAGAGCATGTGGTAAATCGTTGTCTTTTGACTGCAATACCTTTCTTAATGGATTCACGCAATTGAAGATTTTGTACCAAATAATAATAGAGTATAGGAACATGAACTGTTTGAGAGAGTTAAATAATCCTAGCCTCATTGGAATTGGATTTATCAATACCTTTATACCTTACCAAGAACGCGATTTGTTCAATTTTTTTGGCATCAGGAATGCAATGTAGAAATATAAGATAATATTTGGCTTGTTGAATTTCATTTACGGACTGTAATTTGAATCCAACTGAAAATCTTGTTAAAAATCTATGCAAATGTGTAAATATTTGTTTGCACATCACATATAAACAACTGAACAACGGCGTAGCCAGGATTTTCATTGGGGGGGGGGCAAGACAAGGAGATCATGGAGTCCAACTGCTCCTCCCCCCGGTTTGTTATAATCAGACCCTATGACTGGCTCATTTTATGGGGGGCAGCTGCCCCCCCTGCCTGCGCCCATGCAACTGAAGCGAATGAAACGAAATTTATAGCAACACCAAAAGTGGTACCTTAATTTAAACTGCAGTTGCTAAAACATTTCTAATTCGTTTAAAAGATTTGAGATTTAAAACTGTTGTTTGAAAAGTGTGTGTAAATGTGTGTTTGCCCATTGTTAAAAAATAGCTCAATGGAATAGAATGAAATTTTGAATTATATTGAATGGTAAGTTAATTGAAAATATAGATACCAAAATGTTTTAAATAATTCAGAAACTTTGAGATTTTGTAAAAATCCCTCTAAAAATTTGTTCTGGCATCCATCAAAAACGAATTAAGAGAACAGAATGAAATTAGGCCATATGATGGGTAGCAAAGTATCATCGAAATTTTTAAAAGATTTGAATAAATTGAAAGGGTTTGCAAAAGTTGCATTGTATTTTTCTTTTCTTTTTTAGGGGGCGGGAAGAGAGGGGGAGGGGCGTCACTTTAAGGCGTCTGGAGGTAATACAATAGGTGACTGTTCGATTTAAACCAATAACGTCGATTTCTTTTTTTTTAATTACTAGGGGCCAAGGCCCCCCAGACTCGCTACGCTCGCTTTTCGTATGAGGCATTTGGCCCCTAATAAAGCTTATTCGTAAAAACGACAGAATTTCAACAGACAAATCCCGAAGATTGGATCAGAGAGAATGTTAGTGAGCTACACATTGCTTGGTTCTTGCATGTGTTCATTGGTGCATAAAAATTTAAACTTCACACTACAGTAGACCCCCTCCCCCTCATAACACGGAAGATATTTTGTTATGGGAATCCGTGTTGTACGGGTCCTGAGCTATACTCCATCTGGAGTGCGGACTCCGCTTATAATCTCTGGAAAAATTATTTGCACTCCTCAGAAACACAATGATATTTAATGTTGCCATTCAAAAGTTATATTAATTAGGAGCTAAAGCGTAATAAAATCAGAACATCTGTTTCAGCTGTATTTTTAATAATGTAAAACCTATTGGACACCTTGCGAATTTGCCACCCATGGCGATTTTTCATTATTTGGCGACTTGCGTACATGTAAAGTTAATAAAAGCTACGGAATAGATAGGATAGCTTGCCACCAATGGCGACTTTTCATTATTTGGCGATTTACACTTGCTCACAACCTATAATTACTGTTCATTTAAGGTTGCCGGAAAACAGTTATCCATATTTTCATTTACATAATCGTTTGCAGATTGGCTTACTTAGCACCACGAATTATACCATCTCGTCGCGCTAGCAAATATCCAAAGTGTACTAAAACTGATATAATGGCATAGTTAACGTCGCCAAATACTTCTACTGGTAGCAAATAATCCAGCTGGACCGAACCGGCTTTAAAATAATCTGCATTTTAATTATTTTTCATTTTCAAGATATTAGTTATTCTGTTTTGGAAAAACGAATAATCGCTAATTCTAAACTCCTGTTGTCTAAGCGAACTTACTATTTGAAAATTGTCAACTTTGTGTAACACATTTTGAGTTACTTATTTCAAATAGTTTTTATTTTGGCGTAAAATGGGCGTAATTCTAACTCATGTTTGTAAATTTCACGCGATTCTAGATACTTGGAAACGCTTTGTTGTAAAGGAATGAATGATTTTATGCCAAATCTGGCAACCATTCTGTTTATTTTTTCAGTTTTTTATTAATATCTTCTAAAATAATTCGATTTTCGAAATTTAAGTCAGCTTAGCAGGTTCCTCAGAATTTTTCGAATCTGTGGGCACCTTTAGTCGAAACTTAAATCCCCACGGTTTAGGAGGAGATAGGCCAAAAGCTTTGACAGCTCCAGCGGCCTTTACTTTTTTTTAGAATAGAGAGATTATTATTATTTTTAATTTTGAGAAAATTGTGCAAAAATTTTACAGGCATAATATTAAAATTTCTAAAGGCGACTTGAGGGAAAATCGATGAAATTATCGAAAATTCCGAAGTGGTTAAAAACTAATTGGTTAGAGATCTGATTTTTAAAGTAAAAAACAAACTAGAAAAAATCTGGAGTGGCTCCACTCGACTTTCCGAACACTTACGGTTAAGATCATTACCAAGCATTAAATAAAGTACTATTTTCTCTTTAGATAAGTTTTATATTTCATTTTAAATAAGGAATATGTGCGACTTGTTTATATTACGCATTGTAGCAAATATCTTGTAATAGTTAATAAAATCCATGAGAGAGGCCCCCTCTGAGCGTCCAAATATTCTCAGTACGGTGGGGTGGCCGTTCAGAGAGGTTTCACTGTATATATTTATTATTTTGAGAAAATTTTGTGTGACCACTTCATGAAAACAACTAGTGGTCAGACAAAAGGGAATGAAATGAAATTTTGTTAAATAGTAGGCGGTTAGTAAAATTCAGGTTTTTAATTTTTTACAAATTTGAATTATTTTTGAGTGTGAATATAATTCAATAGGACGTTGCAGTGTTAAATATCGGCTACTTGCTATTACAAAGAATTTTCCAGATATTCTCTTTTCAGTTTAATATGCATTACTAGCATCTTCTTTTGCAACTTTAAATGACTTCTGATGTAGGAAGCTCATCCGCTAAAAGAAAACGTTAATTTTGAATGGAAAATATTTTCTCTATTGACAGTTTGTCTCAGTAATTTGTTACTCTCTAACCAGTAATCTTTGAACAATACACAAGAGTTATAACTTTGCTTTATATATTTCTGCCAGTATGTTAATTCCAATTTTTGTACTACTACAATGCAAAGAAAATTTCGCGCGGTTAGTAAAAACCCATCAATGACGGATGGGTACATCAGCTAGTAAAGTTATATGGAATGGTATTCTTCGGAATATATTTAACAATTCTTTTACTAATACGAAATGTACTTTTTAAATTTGAGCCAAAATGCCGCCCCGGGCAGGGGTCCGGTTTGTCCGGCCCTAGGGACGACCCTCGTTCTGCATATAAACAAAGGACATTTAGCTGTACATACGATATCAACTGATCAACAGATAATAAAACTGCGAAAACACGTGAAATAACGGGATTACCTATATCGGAGCCTATTAAAGAATAGGACTGATGGCATGTTTTCTTACCCATAGTGTAGCAAGAATCGTTACAATAGTAATTTACAACTTTTCTATAGAGGCACCCAAGAGCATCCATGAATTACACAGTAAATGAGATGTGATGATTTGTTAAACTCAAGGAGATAACTAGGGGGGAGGGGGTTGAATCCCCTGCCCGAAATTTGAATTAATTGAGTGTCAATAATCAAGTCTTTTGGTGAACAATGTTTCCTTTTCCATCTTTTGGCCTCATCCTCGAAACTTGTTTTCTGACTACGTGCCTTGCTGAACTATTCTAGTTTGTTTTACTTGCTTACTGTACATGAGTATGTTCACAAATGATACAACTGTGGTTGAAAACGATGTCTTTCGGCATGATTTAAATTCATTGTTATAATTATAAACGGGTTCCAAATAGTATATTTGGAAAACCAACTGGTCCCCACAACATTCCGCGAATGATACTGCTGCGTATGTTATTATCTCATTTAATTTTTCGCCTCCTTAATTCATCGCCAAAGCGAGTCATAATAAGCCATCTGTGAACCTCGGACCGTGAGAAACAAGCCACACTTGGGAAGTTCCTGATGTTTTGGAAGAAGGGACGCTTTCCTGTCCCTTTCCTTCAGAGCAGGTGACATTTTCTTGAAGGATTTTATTTTATTTTATTTTACTCTTATCTCTTCATTACCCTCCCACATCGTTTCTTCTCATTTTTGTTTTTTATTCGCAACAAATCCATTCGTCTTTTCCCACTACGGTAATTAAACACGCCAGTCATTACATTTGGTGAAGAGAGGCCTAGAAGAATTTCCCATTTTCTCACAGATTACATTATAAAGAAGAAGAAATTAAGGGCCCATCTTGTGGCAATGATGCAAGTGAGATAGATCCAAGTACGAGTTCTGATTGATGTATTTTGTGTGCTACTTCAACTGAAAGTCACTTCTCGATCATTATTATCTAGGGATGGATACGAGACGAGGCTTAAGAGTTCTTAGCGAGAAGAGATGAAAATTATTTTGAGAGACATAATACTCAATCTTAATCAGTCCCGTATTTACTTCCAGTTCAATGGAACTTTTCCGAATCAAATAATCAACTTCGAACAATAGGAAAATTCTGGGAAATTCACAGTTGCAGAAATATAAGCATGCTGAAAAGAGCTTTACACTTGCGAAGATATAAACTGCTTAAGAAGGATAAAAGAAGGAGAGTGCGGATTCCTTGATGATTGTAAAATTAACTTTCATTATCTGATCTTCTTGCACAGAATTTCTTCCCCCCCCCCCCAAAAAAAAACAACTCTAGAAATGAGAAAAAAGAAAAAAAATCAAAAGCCTGCCATTTTAGCAGTCTTGCCAATTACTGTGATTAAAGAACTTAAACGTTTTTATCACTAATACTATTTATTATTATAAGAATGATAAAGTGTTCATTAGACTGCTTTGTAATTTTTTTCATTGTGGTTGAAGTTCATAATTGAAGGAAGTCGAAATAGCTTTTTAAGTAATTGATTTATGTTTTTTAAAACTGAAAAAAAAAACCTCAAGAACTTTAATTTACAGATTTTAATTGTTTTAACATTCAAAATAAAAAGCATTATTTATCGAAACAAATTTTAAAAACTGATGGAGAAGTCGAAAACGGGTTTTCTCTACTCACCTTCTTTGTCCACGATTTCTACAGTAGGTAACGTACATATATTTGAAGGACACATACCTCCGCATATTACATTTGTATGCATGTAAGACAACAATAATAATGAAACACAGGATGAAACATTTGCTTGTCCAGCTGAACATTTATTGTTATAAATTATCAAAATTTATTCAATGATATATTTACAAGTAATATGATACAAACTGTGAAAACATCCCAAGAGAAGCTAAAAAAGCTGGAATGTGAGGATGGCATTGGTGCGTGAGATACAGAGAAAGTTAGAGAGAAAAAGATTGAAATCATACACAGCTTTCCAAAAATAAGGCGGACTCGTGTGTTTAGATCCAATATATATATATATACATATGAATATACAGTGTAAAATGATTTAAAAGTTCAAATAATCTGGTGAGGGTTACGTATTCGATTGGGAAAGCAATGGTGTTCCGATACACATTCCTTTCGTGTAAATGTGAATTATCGATCAGACAAGTAAACTAACCCTCCATGATCAGGACGTACTTAATTCAGCAACACAGCTTTTAGTTCATTGTCAGCACACTTGGATAGTACGACTGTACTCAAAAATTATCGAGGTGGAAAAAAGAAGGAGCTGTGTATTACCATAAACAAAATTTCAAAAAGATTGACTGTCTAGAAAAGTTCCAAAATTGTATTTTTCTTTAAACTTTGGTTATTGTATTTTAAACAATTTTTTTTTACTTATAAAATTCATGTTATAATTACAGTCTACGTTACACAAGATAAGAAGAAAATTGGCTTTGCGCTGATTTTGAGAGACTTTATATTTCAAAACGATAATATTCAACAATTGGTTGGTTCATTGATTATGTATCATGCAGATTTTTGCAATTTTTTAAAATCTTCAAATTATTTATTATTATATGAGTTAGAATAAGCAATTGCGTTATGTATTCTGTATGTCTATTCAACCCATAGAAACTATTTATTGTACAACATATACTAAAATTTATTCAGAAGAAGTTTTGTGGCTAAATAATCACCTCACTGCTAAAACTGGTAGAATATTAAATTTGAAAAGTTATTTAATTTATCATATTTATTGTAAGCGACGCTTTCGTAAAACCAATGATTCGGAAGATTCCGCTTTAACATTATTAAAAATAGGCACTACAATTATACTAATTTTGATATACTGATATTAATAGGAAATTCAGATATTTTAATACCGATTTATCATACAATGAAATTTCTGTTTATGAAGCAATATTAAGTATCAATGTGATGTATGTATTATATATAAAAATATAATGACAACACTACGTTAAAAGTTATTATTCAGGATAAAAGTAGGTGCAATCATTTAAATAAAAATTAGTAATTGTTCTGATACAGTTATTAATATACACATTGCCAAACATTTGAAGAACAATTCTTTTTTAATTAATGTTTTGCAATAGTTGTGATTTTTTTTAAGGTTTTCCTCTGTAGCACATTAGCAATAAAACTTTTTAACTGTTTTATACAAACAGTAAAGCTGATTCAAGAGTAGTGACAATGAACAATACAAGCTTTGTGTTGCATGTTTGTAGATTGTCGACGTTGTGGATCGTGCAACGTTCGGTAAGTCGACGGTTATCGTTATAACTAAGTAAATCTCAATACAACAGTAATATTAACTATATTGAGGGAAAATACACACTAATACAGAAAAAAAAAAATACATAGCTCTTCCAAAAGCTTATGTGTGTATTCGTATAGTAAATTTATAAAAGATAATTTTCAAGATATAGTATTCCTTTTCAAACACTATTGATACTCTATAGAACTTTTAAGCTATTTAAATGGATACTGAGCTACAAGAAACACTACATAGTATAATTTAATAATAAATATATAGGTTATTAAAATTTATACATCTATATAGGCAATCACAAGTCTACAAATATCACTTATAGTTGTTTAATACTGATAAGGATTTAATATTCAATGAACGCATTTTTTTCTCAATGCTTGAAGCTTTTAAGGTGTAGCCATTAAAGTATACAAACAAGTTTCTACATTAATTAATTAATAATTAGTAAGTTATATCCAAATAGATGTGTATTGTACAGGACTATAACATTTCAATTTCAAAAATGCGATATTGCATCACATAGTTTGTCACATGCTGTTGATTAACTTTTTATAACGATTAAAAGAGAAAAATTCTTCCTTTAAAGTATTTATAATTTGATGTATTTGAAAAGTTAAACAAAATATAAAAAAAAGACTAAGTTTGTGTAAAATGTTTGGTTCAGTATATTGAATTAAACAATTTTATTTTAACCCGATTGGTTTTTCACGGGTAAAATAAACAAAATAGTCTTTTCAGTAAGGAGCTAATGATGCAGCCGTAAACGACTACATTTTGCGCGAATTCATTAAAATTGTTGAAATGATAAGAAAAGGGGGCAATTTTTACTGGTAATTCGAGGACTATTTCTCGCTCAACATATTTTTAAAGTTTTCTGCTCTCAGTTTCTGTCGGCAAAAATTATGGATTACTTTTCTTGCATACCGACTTATTTTGTGAGGTTATGTCCACAAAATTTACAACTATACGCATAATTTAGCCGTATCAATATTTTACAGTCATATTAATAAAAGCATTTTCCCAAAATTTGATTATACAGTGTTTCGTACGGACATGTGCAGTTTTAAAAAAGGAGAGCTTTTCAAGACGTAATAGTTATCAGGGATGAGGAGGGGGGGGGATGAAAGGATGTTTTTGTTTTCCTGAATTTTTAAAATGCGGTTTATACGATTGTGGTTTAAATAATAGAGGAATTTCTAAGTCCCAAATTCAGGTTTTATTTACAAGGAAAAATTACCAAATGACTGGTTCTATCCTCTAAATTTATTATGTAGTGCGAAGACATGTTAAACTTTAGAATATATCAGAACTCGCAGTTTTGAAGGCCATTGAAGGAGAAAGATACCTTTATAAACGCCGAACCGTTTTTAAGAGCTGCTGAGGATGTGTACGAATTATTTTAGAAAAGTCATTTTGACTACCAGTACATACTTTTTTTAAGCAGCTATAAAATATTTGTCCGGGTCGTTTAATGTCATAAAATGGATTTTAGTACATCGCAGTGTATCAAACGTCATGAACAATTCAGTAGAAATGGGGCATGGTTTAGAAACGAATATCAAAACAAATCCACGCGCGAAATTTTCGTAATAATTAGATTTGTTTTCGTTGGTAAAAATTTTTGTTTATTAGCACAGAATTATATTTCATATAACCCTCTTCTTCCGGAAGAAAATTTCTGGCTACACTTTGGCAGGAAAAAAATATCGATAACTAGAACTATAACAAACCATATGTATATGTATGACTATAGCAAACGTTCTGTACGTATCTTTCAATATCGCATTAATGACCATTGACCTAATTTAACTTAATAGTTACATAATTAATGAAAAGATTCGGGAAAGCTAACCTTTTAGAACAACTACTTATGTTACATATATACAATTTATAATATTGGGGGGGGGGCGCTATAATATTATGTTACAACATAGAAACGTTTAAAAAAATCTTACGATGCCTAATATTTTACATCTAAAGTTTCAAAATATTTACACTTAATTCATATCAAAAGAGTTTACACTGTACATATAGATTAGCTAAAAGAATGTGTTAAAAAATTGCCTTTAAAATATAGCTCTATCTCTCGTAAAAAATGTCATTAAACCTCAGCTATATATATATATATATTACAAAGGGGAGTTTCATAAATAAGACTATAAAAACAAATTATTAAAGAGATACTTGTAAAGCACTTAATTTAAAAAATACAAAACGTGTTTTATCAAATTTATCACAATATGAAGAAAGATGATAAGGAAGTTTGTTTCAATTTTAAAAATAAAAGAATACACAACACATTCAAATAAAGCATGATTATTACGCTGTAGATAGTTTGTTTATTTGCATGTGAAACACCTAAAAAAGTTCTCTGAACATTCTCTTATGCTGTATCACTGCCCCCCCCCTAATTTAGACCATTTAATAAGATTATACAGAGAAAAGAAAAAGTATTCCCGCGCACAAAAGGATAGTGATAAAAGTCGGGTTTCATTTTTATATTTTTGTGTGATTCTACATACAGCAACACAACAGTTACCAATTGCTTCTTTGCTAATTATATTTGACGACTTTCATAAAACTTTATTCAGAAAAACAGTTTGTGTAATGTGCTTTTTACACTATTGCGCTTTTATCTTATTTATTCATAATATTTTGTAATATGACAATCCACCTGACGTTCTAATAAATTGTTACAGCAAAGAAGAGTCATAAAACTAATTTTACTGTTTAAAAAGCATCACACTTCTCAAATAATATTTAATGAAGACTAATTTTAGAAGTATAAAATACATTTTAAGTTAAATTTGCTGACTATTGTATGGGTACAAAAAGTAACACATTCTTTTAGCAAGTTCTAAAACTACTTTATTTGTTGAATTTTATATATAAGCACTGGTTGCTTTTATAAAACGTAATTTTTACGCTTAACTTTGTCATGTACTGACATAGCTAATCTATGAAAAAAAATACCTATTTGTATAATGAAAGCTAACTCTAAATTATCATTTTATGATGATATGCATAAAATTACAGAGACAAAAGTTTCAATTACATTTTTGTTACACTTTTGAAAAAAAATTACATTTTAAAATTTTAATTCCTAAATATTAAAAATGACTAAGCTATAAAAATTCCAATTAGATAAACACATATAGCTCTGTTAGTAAATTCAACAGTGTTCGTAATATAATCTACCAAAATAGATACGAAAACATCAATATAATAGACCGCTAACAAGTTTGATGCATTTTAATACTAGTTATAATAGATTTTTTTCTTTGTTAGTCTCAAATAATCTAACATGTACACAATATTTTATTACATGTGATATATAATATTTTATGATGTGTAATAGTGTATATAGTTTTATCTTTTCTATAAATATTTTTACGGATTTGTATATACATGTGTATAAGCATCTTACATTTTTCAAAGTATGGAAGGAAGGAACAGCTAAGATGGAGGAATAAGCAAGGATAATATTTCTAATTTGATTTTCATTTGGAGGGATAGCGATTATAATACAATGCACAAAATATGGGATTTATTTGATAAAATAGCTCAAAGCTAACATTTATACATATTATATAATGAATTAGCTGTAGGAAAGCATTTTTAGACTATGGTTATCATTACTTTATATTTTATGCTTATGCTAAATACCTTAAATGCAATAATTTAAGACGCATAAAAAATCAGTTTATTTAAAAATCAACATAAGTAAACGCGATCTTGCATAGATAAACTTGGACGGATACGATGTAACTAAAAAACAAAGCAAATTTCTTAGCAACTTTCTTATATAATTTCTTCCTTGTAATTTTGAATATTACAGTTCCATTATTATTATTTTTAATGAACATGTTTAATTTTTCCTATCATAAAAAATACAGAATAAATTTAAGATAACAACAAATACTTCATTATTTTTCTCCTAATGTTTAATAACCTCTACTTATACAAAACTAAAATACTACAAAAGTAAAACTTTCTCCGTTATCAATTTTTAAGCATGTTTTACAAACACCTTTTAAGCACTTAACTCTAGAGCTCATTTCTCACAAAATCATCAGGTCAAACTTAAATTAGTTACAAAAATTACTTTGTTCGTAATTTAAAGATAGAATTTCTTGTGCACATATAAATTTTAATATCACCATTTAATCTTAAAATATTTTAATAGTTATAATATAAAAGTTAATTAGTAACAAATAATACAATTAATTAAAAGTTGAACAAAAATATTTCAAAGGGATAGTCGAGATGAAAATATATTTTGATTATAAGTTTCTATAAAAACACTTTATATACCGTCAGTATGACGTACACTAAACTTGTTCCATAAAGGAACTATAAAAAATTTTGCAACGTTTTTATTACTTTTTTTTATTATCATTTCCTGCCTCTTTTTTTTATCAATGATTGGATGACATTCTAAATTCACTAAATGTTTTTTAGATGGCGATCCATATTTTTCAGTGGCTCTGTTTAATAAACTTTTCATAATAATTAATTAATTGAAATAAATAAAAAGTACACCTTAGAAATATTCTTTAAAAAATTTTTGATGTTAAATCTACAAAGAATAGCGGCTTTAAAAAATGAATTGTAAATTTTTATGAAATAAAGATTGAAAATTCAATAAGTCCAGCAGAATTTATAAGTATTTTTACATTTGATACAGTTAAATAAAATCACTTTTGAATAATTTAATTAATTAGCAGTCTAAGAACAACTTTTATATGCGAGAGATAAATGCGATAAATATATTATTCAAATAAAGAGTAAGAAAATCAAAAACTTCATGGCTTTTATGCGTAAAAAATCTATGCATATAAAAAGGTAATTTTATTGTATTTTTTTGAAAATTCTATACTGTTACAAAAAGTATTATTAAATTTGGAAAAGGAAAAAAATATCAAAGTTAATAAAAAATTTATTTTAAAAAAAACAATAACTTCTGTACGTTATTAATAACAGAACCACTAAATAAATATATATATATATATATTTAAATTCACTAATACAGCAAATGCTATTTTCAACACATATCTTGCGGTATACTATTTTAATATATTACGCTGCACCAGATTATTTGAACATTCAAGCATTTCAGGAAAATCGCTTTTATGCAACAAAATCTTAAATAACGGGAAAATGTGTACATAAAAAAATTGCACTTAACACACACTCGCGCATATATATACAGAAATAAAGAAGAAGAAACAGAGAACTTACTAATACATAATGACACGACTAAAAAATACATTTTGAGTTTTGATCAGATTTGTAGGAGTGAAAGTTCATGATTAAATTGAATAATAAATACAGAGTAGGTTAGTAATATTGTTAATTTGAATTTTACACAGAGTTCAGTGAATGATTAACCATCTTGTTTGTTGAAAGATGAAAAAAGCACAAGCTGTGCCAATTTGAAAAAAAAAAAAAAAAATACTCAAGAATGTATGACTACATTACAGTCAATCGATTTTGTTTATATATTTCATGAAAAACTATTTATGCTCTTATACAAGTTGAAAAAACTCAATATATACTTTTTATAATAATTGTAACGCAACTATAAAAAATGCATTTCATTTTTCCAAAAATCCAAGGAAAACACACACACACACACAAACAAAACAAAACAAAAATCTAAAATAAAAACAGTTTAAAAATAAATTCACAAAACTTTATTTCTTAGTGGGTAATAAAGAGCATGTTTGGCACATTACTATTTTCTATTATAATTTAACGAAAATAAATTTTACAAGTAACAATAAAATGTTTTTTTTAATACTTTTCAATGTTGTTGCTTTTTAAAAACTTATATGAAATAAAATAACATGCCACACAATACTTTTAATAATTATGAACTGAAAACTATACATCAAAATACTAATTAGTGTATTTGAAACAGGAAAGGATGCCTGTTTACACACACACACACAAATAATAATAATGAGAAAACTATACAAATGCGTATATGAGTTCCTTGTCTCTGAAAAAAAAAAAATGCACATTTTTAAAGCTTCTCAACGACAAATATAAATTGACAAGTAACACAATGAACAACAAATATTTACAAAGAACTGATTCATTTTGTGCTAAAAAATATTAAAATAATAATTAATAAAGAAGCATTTTAAATGCATTAATTAAAGGTAATGAAAGATAAAATTCGAAGGCAATTTTCAACTCATTCTCAGACATAGACAGTAGACACGCTTACATAAATCCAAATGTTGAATATAAGTCAACGAAGACATTAGAATTTGATATCAATCCGTAATACACCGGCTGAATAGCTCTAGCAAACCTCTCTTTAAGATCCAGGTGCGCTATTTTTTTGAAAACCTAAGATCATCCTTAAACATTAGGGATTTCCAGGTATCTATAAGAACAATATCCCATAATTTTGTTAGAAAGGTATGATTTTATTTTTTCTCGATTATGAACTTGAGAAATAATATTTTTGACACTTTCTAAGAATTTAAAAATTGTTTGCATGCACTGTGTAACTAAAACCATCGCAAAAATATATTGTTGCATAACATTTTTATTTTTGCTGTATTTAAGATTCTCTCACTCACTCTCTCATACATACACACACACACTTCAACATAAATATATAGAAAGACATGACTATACTAATTACAATTTAGTCGAATGTTTTTTTAGAATCGATTGAGTTTACAGAGTAAAACCTTAGGCTGTCTAAATTAATTTCGAAGACCATGAAAATTTAGCAAATAAATGAACAAGTGTACTAATTTGGGTTAAACATGCGAGAATAAAAAATATATATATCTTCGCAGATTCATATTCATTTTAACATTAGACGCTATTATTTTTCAAAAGAGGATTGAAAAAATTTCTTCGGAGCATACTGCTTTGCTTGATCTTTCATGTGTTACATTTTAATTAAAGAAAGTTTCCATTTTGTAATGTCATAACACAAAAATCGATACACACATTAATGACTGTACACACATATATATATATTGGATCTAAGACTTTGTCCGGTGCATGAAAACACAATTCTTTGTCATTCTAGTTCTGGCTGAAAAATCGAAGTGGTGATGCAAAGTATTCGGCCGTAAGCTGCTGTTTTGAGAGGACGTTGGCAGCAATAAACATTATGGACAAGAAGAGACGGTCAAGAATCGAGGCAAGAGAACGTTGGCTGGCAGAAAACGGAGTAGTCGAAATAGTTTAGTTTTGCTTTTCTAAATCACTGACTAGCTGGCAGAGAAACTTGGTGGCAAATTTTACATGCAGCAAAAACGTATCACACCGAGAAGTTGCTGTGAATTGGAATGAAGTTAAATAAACTAGCGGGAGGGAACTGAATCAAGACTGATCAGCGTTGTTCCGTCCGTTTTGAAATGTCAATTTACTGTTAGTTTTGAGTTAGTATGGGAGTTATTATTTGCTTTGTTTATGCTTCAAAAGAAAAACACAAATACTTTACTCGGATCGGACTGAACGGCAGCCATGCATAGTCTTTATAAATAGTTACCGAAAACTATTTGCAAAAAATTTGAGCTTCTTTTATTTTATAAAATTAGCAGCATTGAACATCATGTGTACACAGTTGCTCTCTCTAATTGTTAATTCTAAAAATCATACGCACAAAGCTCATGAGAAAATAGTGCTGATTGGAGACAAAAATACTCATGCGTTGAAAATGATACCAACTATTTTGTAACTTGAATTACAAAAATAAGAATGTAAAAACTATAGCTGAGAATATAAATAAAAAAGCAAACACATAAAATAATTCATAAACACAATTAATTGAAAAAAGTTGATTCAATTTTCAAAAATAATGTAAGATTCGCCCATTTCAAGATTGTTATTTTCTTTTGCATATACAAAAAAACATTAGCATTATGTTTAAATAGACTTACGAACTTTTTCAAAATCTCATCAAATTATAATACTTAAAAAGAAGGTAGTTTACTCTTTTGCTCACTTTAAGTATAAACAAATAAGTATCAGTAGGGGCATATAATTGGCTGTTATCGTAATTGTAAATCAGTGATAACTGTTTAAAGGGACAAATACTGATATCTGTACTGATACAAATACTGTAGCATATAAAATAATTTTATATGCTACATCAGTAGTAAAAGAGCTTTATTTGCCTTTTTCAAAATAATTTTGAAAAAGGCAGATAAAGGTCTTTTTAAGATAAAGGATTCAAGACGTGGAATAAAAGTTTTGAAGCTAACTAATAGTAATAATTTAAATTTGTATTCTTGTGAATAGCACTTCACAAACATGGCTAATTAACATTTATTTTACAAAAATTGCATAAGTTCCTTCTGAAACCATGCTGTTAAGTCTTCTTCTAGTTTTGTAAAGATTAAAAAATATATACGAATAGGAAAAAAAGTATTAAAAATGCTAAAATATAATCCTTCCATATTCGTTACTCAGTACATCCCTCATACTCAGAATTCTTTCTTATATTTTAAAATATATAAAAACAAATCATTTGTAAAATGTAACTAAAAAATCTAAAGGATATAGAAAAAAATTATTTAAATATCCTCAAAAGGAACTTTAAATGCTTTCAAAGTGAGATCAAATGGTAACTACTGTAACAATGTAAGAAAAAGTTCAGCTCTTCGAATGCCATTTTACATTTTAATCTACAAATAGTATGAACTGAAAATTTTCACTTAAGATCATAATAAGTTCTTTCCCTTCATACTTCAATACAAGAAAACTGTATGACGCATTTATAATAAGGCGTGTTTAAAAGTCACTATATATTTAATATAATTCAGAAAGAGCCATATTTAACTAAAAGCATAAAATATATAATTTTGCCAACAGTAGAAATTCGGTCTGTGCATATATTAGAACAGTATACATACTCGTCTTGTTTTAGTTAAATTCTACAAATGAATTTTAGCCAATTTTTCTTGTCTACTTCTCTAAAGGGGCATAGAAGCTAATTCAAAAGATTACTCTTAAATGGCTTTTTAAGTACCAAAATTGAATAAGCGCTCTTAATTTATGGGAGGGGGGAATATTGTTTAATCATTGTTTTATTTTACACGAATCCGCAATGCGGTGTAATTGCTGGATTATTTCCATAGTCGCAGTGAAGTGATATTCCAGTCATCGAAATCAACCCGTTGAAATAACCAGCGAGACAAAACAGTCTTGATTTTCGTAATCTTACAGGAAGGTTATACTCTGTTTTGTAATATTATCTTCACAAAAATTCTGGTGATAAAATTAATGCGCAGGCCTTCAAAAATTGAAAAAACTCAGATTCATATGCAGAGCCTGATCATAAGTGGTCGGGGCCCCGGGGCAAGAGGTTATTTTGGGGCCCCCATACTACTATCACAAGCATTTTAACTTATTTTTGTTTGCTGTTGCATTTTCCCGACATAAAAATAAAACATTTTTAAAGAATACTAAAATTGAATAAAAAATTACCTATTTATTTATACTTATTTAGAACAAGACTATGTATTTAAAAGTGATTTAATATTTTTTTTTTGTCATTTTGTATTATTAGCGCATGGGTGCGCAAATTCCAGGAATGTCAATTACGAGGCATGGGAGCAAAGTTTCTCAATACAAAAAATTTTCTTGATACACCAAAAAGTTCGAAATTTTCTTTACTTCATCACGAAATAAAAAATGTTAACTAATGGATATTTTGTGATAAGCATATATATGGCCATACCATACGCTTTCAAAAACTCCTAACTTCTTGTTTATTGATCTATGAATCTTAAGGGGGTCCGGGGCACAAAAATCTCGAAAAAAACACATTTTTATTTTTTTGCTTTAAAAAATACTAGAGAATGCTTAGAATCAAACACTGCAAACCGCATGTTTCTACGATGATTACATCTGTTCACAATAAAGTTCGACTTGCTTTACGTATACCTAAATCTTTAAGTTCATTTATCTCGGAATCAGTTTTTTTGCGATTCCTCAACTTTAAAAGGATATATCTCAAGTTCCTTATATAGTACAGGTATGAAATTTTGTACAGACTTTCTCTATTATATTTTTAATAATTTGTCTTCAGGAATTTTGATTTTGAACAAAAGGTTTGAAAATTCATACCCTAGAGCTAAAAAACTCTTTAAAAAGAGCGATTTTTTAACTTTTATATTTATTAAAAAATATATAAACAATATTTTAAAAAATCCCGAAGACAAATTAAAATTCCATCTTTTCTGTGTCCAAAAGTGAAAGAAATATGCAAATCGAGCTATTGGTTCTGCAGTTATATCAAAAATAAAATATGTTTAAATTTTAAACTTTTTAATTTTAAAAAAATTAAATTTCAATCTTTTCAAGAGTTTTTTATATGGAAAGGTATCTTGACATAGACATATATTTCAGAAAAAAAAATCATTATAAAGTAGCTATAAATAAAAAAAATAAAATTTTGTGCCCCGGACCCCCTTAAGACCATTGAATTAGAACAAAAAATAAATCTCTAAGTCCATTTATTGTTAAAAATTATGCTATAGATATTACAAAGGAAATTTTGTTGCAAAAAATTTATCATTGCAGCATGTATGAATATGTAATAAATCATGATAACAATAAATCGAGAGATTTGGGGGCCCTTATTTTTCCGGGGCCCCGGGCTATTGCCCCACATGCCCGAGTGATAATCAGGCTCTGTTCATATGAAATTATCAGAATATCTGGAATTACTTGCACGCTGTCCTATTGAGGATATTTAGAAAGCATCAGTGGCGTAGCGTGGGGAAACGCTTGTACGCTCAGCGTTCCCAGAAAATCAGGAGTTAAGCAAATTTGAATATTTATCATAATTTAAACACAGTTAAATTTCTTTTCTAAATTTTAGTTCTTTAGCTGGCAAACAAAGCATTTCAAGTCATTTATAGTATCAATTTACTTTCTCCAAGAATAGCGCAAAAAAAACGCGTCTTCAGTTTCATGCTGGTTGGATATGGTACGGTGATACGATTCAGTGTATGCTTTCCGAGGAGACGACTGTGTAAATGTTCAATTTTAGGACACTGCGCACGTCAATAACCCAATCTCTTCGGCCGGAGGAAACGCCAGCGAACGATTATGGATATACAAGAAAGCTTTCTTTTCGAAAAGGGGCTGCTCGACACGGTAAGCAAGGAAAGCACCGCATCGGGGCGCCATCTTCGAACTCAATTGAGAACTTGATTTGGAGCATAAAAGGGGGGCTCTTTTTTTACGTTTGCAGGTGGCGCCACGTACTCTAGGGCTACCCGTTTTCGGGAATAAGTAAAAAATAATTTTAGGTTACTCTGTTTAAGATAATGCAATGTTTAGTGATCACAGGAGTACGTTTGTAGGCTTGACTCAATGGCCATCTAAGTAATTTCAGCTTATCAGCGATTAAAAAAAAGTTTTCTTTAAGAGAGTTTTTAGTAATCCTGTATTTATTGAAAAATATATTGGTATATTTGTTACGTTTGTAGAAAAATTGAACGTATGTATAATATTGTTTAGTTTAAAAAAAAAAAAGAACTAGTACATTACATTAAAATTTAAACTTTCCACCGATATATATTGTTCATATTCCTAGAAGATACCTACATAATTTATTGCTTCTTTTTATGCGGTTTAATTGTAATCACTCGGTAGATCACTGATATTGATATATCAATATATATTATTGACACTGATGTAAAATATTTAATCAAGAATAGATTAAGCAAGCGTTCCCTGGTACATGCATGACACGCTACGCCACTGCAAAGCGTGAGCAAAAAATTAACAAAAAATAATCAGGTCTGAAGATGCTTCCATTATGCTTAGATACATGCATAAATATATGAACTGGTTGATTTTAAAAAGGACGTCAGTCTTAATATACTGTAGCTATAATAGTTCCTTTTCAAAATCAAATTATTTATAAATTTCAATGGAACCAATGGAAGATGAATCAGTGTTAGAGTAATTATTGGGCGAATAAAGACCGCCAGGTTCTGAACGTTAACTTGCTTGTGTCCACATAAATAAGAAAAAAAATATTTTGTGATTTTTTCTCTTTTCGCGTGTGAAAGTTATTTAAAAAGAAATTAACCATCTGAGTGTGGTAGAAAATAATAGTGCTTTTCTTAAGAAGCGCCACCGAGCACCTCTGCATAGAAACATTTAACCTATATTTCTTGAATTCCGGTTTCACACTGTTTCTGACATCTTCATCACAGATTTCTATTCATCAAATCGATCTTCAGACACTGATTAGTTCAACTCTGCCCACTATCAACTATCTGTAATGCTAAACGTGTGTTTGATAGCAGGTACAGCTTAAGAAACCTAAGACACAACCCATAGTGACACTTTGCCATGAACATTTTATACTTAATATACATTATTGTGTGAAATTAAATTTACATCTAGCTTTCCATTTACAAATAAATGAAATCAAGTTTTGTTTTACGTTTAAGTTTATGAGTATTTTCTCAGAACATCTGTATTGCTAATGTTTAGTAAAATATAAATATTATATATATAAGGTGCTAAAATGCCAATAAACATGTTAATACATACGGTCATAACTATTGCTTATCCTAATAAGGGTCGAGTCTCAGATTGTCACGTAATATTTGATAAAACTTACTAAGCATCGATTTCAAAATGCTTTTCCGATATCATTGCACATACATGGTTAAAACATACATCAACTCATTGTAAAGGGGCTCAAAGAGGTAAAACAATAAATAAATAGGAATGAAATCATAAAAACGTCAGCATGAGAATTTTTGCTTCAAATAAAGAATACTGTTGTCCACGGTTTTCACAGAGACACAGAAAGACAGAATTCTAGTATTTTTTCTTTCTTTCTTTCTTTCTTTGAAAAATTGTGTGAGAGAGAGAAAAGCTGGATGACAAAATTAAAAACTTCTCTGAGAAGAAACCAACAGTATAATAACTGAGAAAGGCACATCACAACTGAAATCCTTTGTATAGTGTCTTGCAGTGCTTCACCTTTACAAATAACTTCTATCCAGAAGTTTCCTTTCGTTGCTTTGCCCCAAAAGTTTCGGATGTGGACCAAGCCTCTAGAGACAATAAGCGAATAAAACGCTTTTGTACCAAAAATTTCCTCACTGGCAGTTGACGAAACGTAGAAAAAAGCAGATTCGAAATGCAATTGCACACAAAATAATAGGCTCATGTTAGTCAGGTTGCATGGTATTGCTTCTTATAGGCCTGATGTAAAAAGGAATACAGTCAACTCTCCTAAATAATTTGTATTATTCCGATTACTGTTCGCGTCATCTAAAGTTTCCGTGTAGTTAAAAAATTTGTTTGGTGTATATGTATATATATATATATATATATTAGAATTATTAAAAAGAATTCATGGAATGCAATAGTAAAGAGAACAGAAATTGTTCAAGCTCTTGTAGATGTTGATTATAAATGATATTGTGCGAATTTTAAAATACAAATTTTCAGATCTATTTATATCATGAAATACCTTTGATTTTCATGGAAGCATCATTTTAATATAAGAAGACGATAAAAAACAGTCTTTTTTACATATAAAATCTAATTAAAAAAGAGTGCTTTGTTTGCTAAATTTTCTATTTTTTGTGATGTGCAATTTTTTAAAAAATAAATGGTTTGAAATTCAAAAAACTACAAAAAACTTTCATTCTGATGATATATGTACATTCTATAAGTGTGTTTTTACAAGATATGTTAAACATTGCTGATTTTGTATTGTTATTCGCTGGTAGCTATTGTGAAGCGAAAAGTTGGCTGTATTCCTCTAAAAATTTATCCTCTTTTCACTGTCATTTACTTTTAAAAAAAGCTCTGTGTGATCTGCTGCAGTCACTAAGGACTACATTTCAAGAAATGTGAGTGAAACTGTACTTGTAATGTGTGCAATGCTCACTGACGGAAAAAGCTTATTCAAACTTTCTTATACAACAGCAGTTGCTTCTTGCTATAGAAGATTAGTGTAAAATTCACATAAATTTAGATGTATGTAGAATGTATTAATAAATACCTTACAAATCTGCGTGAAACTTTTTAAAGGTATTTTATGTACATTTATGAAACTTAAATACTATAAATAAATTTAAGTAATACAAATAGAAAAAATTACGAATCATGATTTTCTCACGGAATTAGGTGAGAATCAGACTTCAAATAATAACGTGTTGATATTAGCGTGATTGAAATAGCAGAAGCCGTATATGTTATGTGATTAAAAATGATATACATATTTTTTTTCTTTTTTAAATCCTGCAGTGTTTTTTTTTTCTTTTTAGTTTTTATGAACCTGAAACCGATTCCTGCGAAAACGGACAAATATAGTGCATAGGGGAGCAAATCACTATGCTGAGGCATTTTGAGAATTTGTGTTTTGAAGACTTTTGTACAAAAAATCTTTGTTCAGATAAATGTCGAGTAAAAACTTTTTCTAAGCAACAAATGGATAACCTATTAGGATATTTCTCTTATTGAAATGGTATCATTTTACCCAATCTCCGCGATTTACACACCCTGTAGGAGCATCGACGAGTATATACTGCCAAGAAGGAATCAAGTTAACAGGCCAGTGTTAACTAATAAATAGTTCGTTCAGAGAATAACCGCGGCTTGCAAACGGGCTTCTCCTGGCAGCTATCCAACCTTTATAAACATCTATAAACAATGAAGTTTAACAAGTAACAAATGGCTTGATTTATAGTAATTTTTACATAAATTTTAAAATAACATACAATAGCAATATATATATGTATATATAAACAAGCCAAACTGACAAGAAATTCTTTTTGTTTGTGATTGTTAACCGAGGTATTTTTTTTTAACTGATTTGAGTACCAACTAGAAGTCCGCTCCTTAAGATCAGTATTTAGCAGCTCTACTTGTTTCTCCGATTCGCAAGTGATTCTTACAAAAATTCATTGCGACTAAATATACCATTCATTAGTTCAAAAATAATTTAATAAGGGTGATCACAACTTCAGAAGTTTTAATTGGCATATATGAAGTTAAACCCGACCAGAGCATTCTTCAAGTTGATACTCAAATCTCACACCCACTGCAATTCGCACGTGGGGCCCGATGTGTGCTCTTTCAAAATTTCATATATATATATACTTTTTTTTTAAATATATATTTTGTGGAAAAGATATTTTAATGTAAAATAATCTATATGAAACTCAAAGCCCGTTGGTCTCGTAAACTAAGCACATAAACCGCGTGCACTGCTACACAACCTCTTCTGCATAAAGGATATAAAAATATAGGCTTGAAGCAGATATACTTAGCAGTTACCAACAAGCACTCTTGAAGCAGAGCAAAACTTTGTTTACGGTTCATTTTTTTATGCGATACCTGCTCGTATATAGTTAATATTTATTTATTTATATAATTGCATTGTTGTGAGTTTTTTTTTTTTTTCTCTAGTAATATGCTATCACACGTCAGTCGATCGGCTGGTGAGACTGGGCGACCGGGAGTGTATGACGACTTTATTGTGTCCGTCGCTCTCGACGACGATGGCCGTCTGTTGCTGCTGTCCCTCCCGGGCCCCAGTCAGTTGCTTGCCCTTGTAGCGCCGCCATGCCAGCTGGATGATGCGCGCGGCGTAAATTTCGCGCTGTCGCTTCATGGTGCTGCTGATGGGGTTATAGCCCTCGTGCTCTCTGGGCACGACCTCTATCTCGGCTGTCTCGTCGATTTGGTGCCCTTTCCTCTGGAAGAAGTCTTTGGTGAGAGCGTCGAGGATGTCCACGCAGAACACCATGTCGTTATCGCATAGCGGGATGTCCATCGATATGATCTTGTACTTGTTCGGCTTCGGTATCTGGAGCGGCTCCTCCAGTGTGTCCAGGAAAGTGCTCAGGGCCGAATACCGAATGAACTGAGTACCATCGGGGTCAAAGTTCTGCCAAATTTCGTAATACATGTCGTAGTCGTCATCCGTGAGGCCCTCCTGCACGTCCTCCGTGGCCTGGCTGTAATTCTCAAGGATGACGGCGATGTACATGTTGATGATGATCAGGAAGCTGATGATGAGGTAGGAGACGAGGTAGGCGACGGCGATGTTCCGACTGCCGCAGTCCCCGTTCTCGCCCTTCCTGCAGTCGTCCTCCTCCATGATGGCGGCCAGGACGCCGTCCCAGCCGGCGGAGGTGGACATCTGGAACAGCAGGATCATGGACTGGCCGAACGTCTCGAAGTTGAAGTTCTGGTCGACGCCGGCGCGGTGGCGCACGTTCATGAAGAAGGACATCCCGAAGATCGCGTAGATGAACATGACGAGGAAGAGCAGCAGGCAGATGTTGAACAGGGCGGGCAGGGACATGGCCAGGGCGAACAGCAGGGTCCGGATGCCGCGGGCGCCCTTCACCAGCCGGAGCACGCGGCCCACCTTCACCACGCGGACCACCCGGAGCAGGGTGGGGGACACGAAGTACTTCGCTATCAGGTCTTTCAGGACGATTCCTGCAACAAAAGCACACACACGCACACTTTAGAAGATATATTCCAATGAAAATATTTTATTCAGAACAGAAAAGGCAAATTATTTTTACGATGCATAAGACGCGAAAGGTCAGAGATTATTCCTTCTCATCTTTCACTCTTTCCAAAAAGAAAGAAAAGTTTTAGAATGCCAATGGTTTATTCCAGGGAAAATGAACCAGACTCTTAAAAGTAATAAATCAGCATTTAAACTCTATCTGTAAATTAGAGTAATTTGGATCTGAAGACGCTTAGTCCACTTATCATATCGATACCCATGTCTATATTTAAACGGTTTGAGACACTTTCCTAAAAATTACCTTAGGAACGTATTTATGTTACTAGCTAAAGTAGCAACGTTAACGGGTTAGTACGTAACGCAAATTTCCAAAAAAGCCTGAATTTTCGTCAGCATTGTAGGCGTACAAAGAATGGAATTAGTATATTGGCTATAGTATAGAAGGCAAAATTATTACTTCAGTGAATTGTTAAAACATTCCAGGCTAGAGAGTAACAAAGCATGAGTAAAATTGGCAATAGAGAATTTCTTTTCATTTTAAAAATTAAAGTTTTATTCTGGTTGAATGAGCTTTTGAAGTCAAGAGGTCATTCCTAACCTGTAACTAATTTTGCTTGATTCATTGTAGATATTTTAACTTTATGCCTCAAAAAAAAAAAAAAATTTGCACAATTTTTCACAAAATCTAAGAAAGCAAACAAACATTTTAAAAGGAGTTTTCAAATTTATTCAAAATTTTCCCAAAAATTTCGACATTTGTTGTTTCATTCGTTGGTGATCATGTTGCTAAACTTCATTGCATCGCCTTAACCCATTTTTAAAAGGATGCAAGAACAAACAATCACACGATTTTCTCAAATTCCCAAAATCTATGAAATATTATATAAAACAGTTTTGGCATTTAGTTTAAATTATCTTGCATGTAACATAATTCGAAATTTCATTCAAATCCATTGCTATTTTTTAGGAAAGGAAGAAACATGTACTGGGTTTTCGCAAAATCTTATTATCTAAAAAAAATTTTTTAAGTAGTTTGACGCCTATAGTTTCGACACCTAAAGTTTAGTGACCACCTACCATGGCCCCAAATTTCACATCACCACTATAAGGTTTAGTCGTTAATACGTGATGTGCAACAAATGTTTACACATTTTGAAACAATTTTCGCAAAATATCAGAATCTAATTAAACTTTTTTCCAATTTCAACACCTACAATGTAATTGAGTGACCACCTATCATGTCACCAAATTTGATATAATTCGCCTTAGTCTGTATTGCGTGATTCTCGAACAAATATGCACGCATTTTGAAAGAATTTTCGCAAAGTCTCAAAATTCAACCAAAATATTTTAAAAATTCGACGCCTATAGCAACTACCTATCACGTCACTAAATTTCACATAATACGCTTTCCTCGTTATTACGTGATGCTTGAACCAATATGTAAGCATTTTGAAAGATTTTTCGCAAAATCTGAAAATCTAATCAAATTATTTTAAAAATTAAGTTAAGTGACCGCCTATCATGTCGCAAAATTTGATTTCATTCGCTAACGTCATATTTACGTGATGCGCGAACATAAATGTCAGCAGTCTGAAACGCTTTTCGTAAAGATTCAAAATCTAATCCAACTTTTTAAAAAGTTCGACACCCCTAGTTTAAGTTGAGTGACCACGCATCATGTCACCAATTTTATTTCATTTGATTTAGTTGTTATGATGTAATGCACGAAAAGAGATTCACACAGTTTGAAAGAATTTTTGCAAATTCGGTGTGAATTAAATAAATATATATATATATATATATACTAGCTGAAGTACCCGTCCTTGACGGGTTAGTGAATGCAAATTTCCAAAAAGCAAGATTTTTCGTCAGCATTGTAGGAGTACACAGAATGGATGTAGTATGTTGCCAAATTAAAAAAAGCGAAGTTATAATTTTTATGTATTGTGAAAATATTACGGGTTAGAGAGTAACTAAGTACTATCATTTCATTCGCTTTAGTCGTAATTATTTGATTCGCGAACGAATATTTACGCATACTGAAATAATTTTCGCAAAATCTCAAAATCTAATCAAAATTTTTGAAAAATTTGAAGCCTACAATTTAAGTTGAGTGACAACCTATCATGTCACCCAATTTCGCTTCATTCCCTGCAGTCTTTATTTCGTGATGCTGGCACAAAATTTCAGCATTTTAAAACGATTTTCGCAAAATCTCAAAATGTAATCAAAATATTTTAAAAATTCAACACCTATAAATTAAGATTAGCAACTACCTATCCTATCACCAAATTTCGTATCATTCGTATTAGTCGTTATTACGTGATGTTTGAAGAAATATAAACGAATTTTGAGAGAATTTTCACAAAATCTCAAAATCTAATTAAAATGTTTAAAAAACTGGACACCTATAGTTTATATTGAGAAACCATCTATCATGTGACCCAATTTCATATCATTCGCTTTAGTCATTATTACGTAATGCGTGAACAAAGATTCACTCAGTTTTAAACGATTTTCGCAAAATCTCGAAATCGGATCGATTTTTTTTAATTAGATGCTTATAGTTTAAGGTGAGTGACCACCTATCATTTCACCAAATATCATTTTTTCACCTTTGCGGTTATTACGTGATGTGCGAACACAAATTTACGCAGTTTGTAATGATTTTCGCAAAATCTCAAAATCTAATCAAGATTTTTTTTTTAATTCGATGCCTATGTTTTAAGTTGAGGTAGCACCTATCGTGACACCCAATTTCATATCATTCGCTTCAGTCGTTTTTGCGTGATGCTTGAACACAAATTTACGCAGTTTGAAAGGATTTTCGCAAAATCTCAAAATCCAATCAAGATTTTTTTAAAATTGGACACCTATGTTTTAAGTTGAGTGACCACCTGTCCTGACACCCAATTTCATATTATTCGCTTCAGTCGTTTTTACGTGATGCTTGAACACAAATTTACGCAGTTTGAAAGGATTTTCGCCAAATCTCAAAATCCAATCAAGATTTTTTAAAAATTGGACACCTATGTTTTAAGTTGAGTGACCACCTATCCTGACACCCAATTTCATATTATTCGCTTCAGTCGTTTTTACGTGATGCTTGAACACAAATTTACGCAGTTTGAAAGGTTTTTCGCAAAATCTCAAAATCCAATCAAGATTTTTTAAAAATTCGACGCCTATGTTTTAAGTTGAGTGACCACCTATCATGACACCCAATTTCATATCATTCGCTTCAGTCGTTTTTACGTGATGCTTAAACAAAAAAAGCGTCACGGACAGAATGACAGAATGACAGACAGACAAACTTTTTTTTGAGGGTCGGATCGGATTCCCGGGTGCTTGAAACGGATAGAAATCGCAAAATTTTTGAATTCCAAGAAATGTACAGACAAAAGTCTAATTTTATTTATATAGATATATATACATACATATGACGGGGACATACATATACGGGTGATTTATATATATATATATACATATATATATATATATATATATATATATATATATATATATATATATATATATATATATATATATATATATATATATACACTAGCTGACCCGGCAAGCCTTGTTTTGCCATATAAATTATTCCTAGGATTATTTTAGTAGAAAGAAATGACTAACTTATATTGTAAGTGTGTGAAGATGTGGTATATGAGTGGAAGAGGCATGGAGCGCTGTGAACGATGCCGGAATGTAAAAATAACACAATACCAAACATTTATACTTTTAATTCATTGTAATTAATTCTTTATATTTATATATATCGCTAATTACAAAAATTTTACTAAAAAATAATATCAATCCCTTAACGGAATAGAGTGAACAATATTTTTTGTTATCCCATCTTTAGCTAACACAAACAAACTGCATGGTTTGCCCACTCGAGAGCATGCATGCCACGTATAATTGTCGGTGTGAAGAACATGATGTGCTCAAGTCTAAGCCACAAACTAACATATAGTTTGGCCTTGAGACTTATTGATAGTCATTCCATAAAACATTTTGTTCAAATAAACAGGGCCGTCCCTACTAGCAATTTTGCTCGGGCTACCACAGGCCACGAAGCCAGCCGATGACGGCCCGAGCAAAATTGCTAGTAGGGGTAGCGCTGGGGGCGCTATGTACAACTCAGTCCTGGAAAAACCTAAGCCCCCCTAGAGCAATTAACAGGCACCAGGAATACTTTTTTTAAAAAATAAGTTTTTACTGTATCTATCCTTATGTATAAAAATCCGGCCCGGACTGGCTAGATCGGCTGGACTCGCTACGCTCGCTTTCCGTGTGATGCATTCGGCCCCTAATAAGGCGTATTCGTAAAAAAAGCATAACTTCAAAAGAAAAAACTTAAGATTGGATCAGATAGAATGTTACCGAGCTACACATCGCTTGGTTATGCATGTTGTCTGGAACATAAAAATTTAAACTTCTCACAATTTTTAATTATGTAAAAGCTTTGGAAAACCTTGCGTATTTGCCACCCATGGCAATTTTTCATAATTTGGCGACTTACGTACATGTATAGTTAATAATTAGTTCGAAGAAAACAGTACTTTATATGTTTTCCTTGATAAAAACTACGGAACAGCTAGAATAACTTGCCACCCATGGCGACTTTCATTATTTGGCGATTTACACAAACTCATAACCAATAATTACTGCTCATGTAAGGTTTCCGTGTAAATCGTTATCCATGTATTCATATACCTGAACATATACTGAACCTAGCCGGCTTTGCTATAATCTGCATTTTAATTATTTTTCATTTTCAAGATACTGGGTGCTAACATTTTGAAAAACGCGTTTTAGAGTTACCCTGCTTGGAGAGACAGTCTTTTGCTAGATCGTACCTGTACCTGAGGCCAAAAAGGCGCTTTTTAAATCAGCTAAAATTAGTTATTCTGTTTTGGAAAAACGAATAACCGGTAATTCTAAACTCCTGTTATCTAAGGGAACTTTGTGTAACACACTTTGACATATTTATGTCCCAAACTTTTAAATTTGGCATACAATTGGTGTCATTCTCTTTCATGTTTGTCAGTTTCACGTGATACTGACTTGATACGTGAATTTTCAAATCTACACACTTATAATTGCTTTTTTGCAAAGGCATGAATGATTTTATGCTGGCAAAAATTGCCTAGCCTAGCAACCATTATACTTATTTTTTTCAGTTTTTTATTAATATCTTCTAAAATAATTCGAATTTCGAATTTTAAGTCAACTTATTGGCTTCCCGGAATTTTCCGAATTCGTGGACACCTTTGTCGAAACTCAAATCCTGACGGTTTCGAAGGAGATATCAGAACAAGCTTGCGGCAGCGGCCGTTACTTTTTTTTAGAATAGAGGGAAATAAAAGGTAGTCCACAATACTCAGGAATAGTGAAGCTTTCTGTTAGTGAAAACATCTTTAGAATCGGTTCAGTAGTCATAGAGATGTCCTTAGCGCGTAAAATAATAGAATTATTTTGATTGTCCATGTAAAAGAACTATTTATGCTATATGCATTAAAGGTACCCTTTAATACCCAGGAATAACGAAATTTTCTATGAGTGAGAAAATTTTCAAAATCGGCTTAATAGTTACAGAGGTACACATAGAGGGTAACGTAATTTTTATGAGTGTCCCTGTAAAAGAATTAAAGTATGCTATATACAAGAAAGGTAGCCTACAATACTCAGGAATAGTGCAGCTTTCCGTTCGTGAAAAGTTTTACAATCGGTTCATTAGTTCCAGAGATCGTAATGTAAATCGAATGAGTATCCCTGTAAAAGACTTATTTGTGATATATGTATGACAGGTAGCCCATATAATACTCAGGAATAGTGTAGCTTTCTATCAGTAAGAAAAAAAAATTAGGATCAGTACAGACGTCAAAGAAATACCCATGCAGCTTAATGCATTAGAATTAATTTGAGTGTCCCAGTAAAAGACCTATTTAACTTTTATTTTATTTTTAAGAAATTCATGAAAGGTAGCCAATTGCTGCAGAAAACTCTGTTTAATTTCTAGAGTCCAGTAGGAGTAGTCCATGTAAAAGAACTATTTATGCTATATGCATTAAAGGTACCCTTTAATACCCAGGAATAACGAAATTTTCTATGAGTGAGAAAATTTTCAAAATCGGCAAAGAGTAGAAAGTTCTAGTAATGAGTGCACTTGTTAGGATGAAACACTAACTTTATTGCTTGTAGCTGTACAAAATTCAAAGCACTAACCGCCAGTAACAGTCCGCTCAGTACCGAAGCTTTCACAGATGTTGTAATTCACACCCAATAAAGTACTTCCACAAGTAAAATATTCAGTGGAATCTTATGAGGGATTGCAGGAACAGTTCCTCAAGACTAAGCAATGAGGAATTTACACAGCGCTTAAAAACGCGATTTTAAAAACATGCAAATTACTGCTTCTATAAGCGCTAAGACAGAGTCTTATGGTCTCAACAGAACGGACGTCTATTTCTCATAGCAATCAAAAACAGCCAAACAAAACAGCTAGCAATCAAAACAGCTAACCGCCAGTAACAGTCCGCTCAGTACCGAAGCTTTCACAGATGTTGTAATTCACACCCAATAAAGTACTTCCACAAGTAAAATATTCAGTGGAATCTTATGAGGGATTGCAGGAACAGTTCCTCAAGACTAAGCAATGAGGAATTTACACAACGCTTAAAAACGCGATTTTAAAAACATGCAAATTACTGCTTCTATAAGCGCTAAGACAGAGTCTTATGGTCTCAACAGAACGGACGTCTATTTCTCATAGCAATCAAAAACAGACCGACTCAACCGGGTCCGCACGCTGTCGTATTTATAGGGAATGCAGAAGCTATTAGAAATTTCTCGAAGGATCCCCTTAAAGGGCGAATTTTGATTACGTCATAGGAATACAGTTGAATCATTAGACTATTATGCAATATTAATACAGGAAAATGAAATTTATAGGCCCCATTGGAAAAATCGCGCCAAATATCCGAAATATCGCCACGCCAGCAACTTTTTGGCGAAATATCGCCAAGTTTGGCGCCAAAAATAAGTGACCCCAAGAGTGACGTAAGCTAAGGTCTAACATCAATATTTCTCGGGATTTTACAAAATCCTATGCTAACCAATGGGGAAACCCAAAACTCCATATCTCCCGGTCTAGGTAACTGATTTTGATGCAACAAAATACGAAATTTAATTATTTGGCGCGTAGAATACGAATTTTAAGCTAGTTTACCCCTAGAACAGCCGATTGGCCCAAAAATTCGTGAAACTATAATACTTAGGAATAGAAGACTTCTATTATAGAAAAAGTTTTTGATTCGGTTCAACAGTTACAGAGATATTAGCTTCGTCGGGATTCAATTCTTAGGTTCCTCTTTCTAAAGTCCAGTGTATGTAGAAAGTTCTAGTAAAAAGTCCATTTGTCAGGATGGAACACAAATTTTATTTCTTCTAGAACTTCGTCGAACAATCAGCTGTGCAAAATTCACAGACACTAATGGCCAGTACCTTCCTTATAATAGTCCTCTCAGTACAGAAGCTTTCAGAGATGCTGTATTTCATACAAAAAAAACCACTTCCACTGGCAAAATTCAATTGAAACTTACAAAGGAAATCATAAACAGTCCATCGGAACTCAGAAATGAAGAATTTACACTCTATACTCAAAAACAAGCAAAATACTGCTTCCAATAGCACAATTTACAGAGTAATGCATCGAACTCAATTAGAGTTCGAATATAACTATCTCGAATATAACTAAAATGTGGCCTGCCCTGTCTCTATTTTTAGGTGTCGCAGAAGCTAAGCAAAAATTCTGGTAAGAGCTATTTCTCGAAGAACCCGCATAAAGCTCGAATTTTGATTATGTCACGGAAATGAAATTAGTAATACTAAGCTACAGCGCAATATTAATGCAGGAAAACAAGCATTACTGGCCCCATTGGTAAAAGCGCACCAAATGACTAAAATGTCGCCAAGCTTGGCGACTTTTTGGCGAAATATCGCCAAATTTGGCGTCAAAAATAAGTTCCCATAACTCAAATCACCAAAGCTCTAGCATCAATATTTCTCGAGATTTCTAGAAAACCCTATGTTAACCAATGGGCAAACCCAAAACTCCGTATGTCGCGTTCTAGTTAACCGATTTTGATGCAACAAAATGCAAAATTTAATTATTTGACTCGTATGGTACGAATTTTAGAATAATTTTAATATCTGGGAGGCAGAACAAACCGAAAATTCTTAACAATATATATATACAGGGTGTCCAGCCTTAATGTGACCCAATAGCTAATTCCCGAACCATTCGGTTTAGATATGCACTTCCAATTTGAAAAATGTTTCAAAGAAGGTAAAGAATGTTTTTACGTGCTTTTCGAACCAAAAAACCCATTTAGAAAAAAAATACAAAAATTAAATTTTTATACGGTCTCCAGGTCCTATCACTTATATTTAGGAAAAGATGCAGTACACAAAAACAAAGTAAACACAAAAAGTTTCATTTTATTACGATAAAAACTGACCAAGTTATGGAACTTTGAAAATCATACATTTCATCCATTTTCTCGGCCAATTTCAAGAAGCTAGTAAGGGACCGTCTCCAAAGTGAAATTAATTGGAACTCTGCCAGGAAACATTCGCTCTTGCACGTCACTCTTATGTAAATCGTTTTTAAATTTACAAGCGATGCAATTGCAAGCGACTACACAACAGATTTTTAACGTTCGCCATGATCAGTATCGCAGCAAATCAGTTTGAAGCCGCAGGCAAATAAGTCTATTTCTTTGGAACTGCTTTTGAAAAGTTTTCTTCGTCCAAAATATTTTATTTTATCTATGTTTTACACGTACACAGAATAAATTTTGTTTCTTAAGTACTCAATTATTGTAATATTAACGTAATGTATGTACTTTTAAATTTAAAAACGATTTACATAAGAGTGACGTGCAAGAGCGAAAGTTTCCTGGCAGAGTTCCAATTAATTTCACTTTGGAGACGTTCCCTTACTAGCTTGTTGAAATTGGCCGAAAAAATGGATGAAATGTATGATTTTCAAAGTTCCATAACTTGGTCAGTTTTTATCGTAATAAAATGAAACTTTTTGTGTTTACTTTGTTTTTGTGTACTGCATCTTTTCCTAAATATAAGTGATAGGACCTGGGGACCGTATAAAAATTTAATTTTTGTAATTTTTTTCTAAATGGGTTTTTTGGTTCAAAAAGCACGTAAAAACATTCTTTACCCTTTTTAAAACATTTTTTAAATTGGAAGTGCATATCTAAACCGAACGGTTCGGGAATTAGCTATTGGGTCACATTAAGGCTGGACACCCTGTATATATATACCGTTTAGTATTAGAGGTGCCTTCAGAGCGTAATGTAATTCTGATGAGTGTCGCTGCAAAAGAACTATGTGATATAATGGAGAAAGTTACCTTATAATACACGGGAATATTGTAACTTTCTGAGCATGAAAAATGTTTGAGAATCGGTTCAATATTTACCGAGATGCCATAGAGCGTAATCCAATTCTTATGAATCTCCCTGTAAAAGAATTATTTGTGAAATATGCATAAAAGGTAGCCTATAAAATACAGGTATGGTGTAGCTTTCTATTAGGGGAGAAAGTTTTAGAATTTGTATAGTACTTCCAGGGATGTACATAGAACGCAATGTATTAGAATTATTTTGAGCGTAACTGTCAAAGAACTATTTATGCTATATGCATAAAAGGTAGACTGCATATTAATCCAGGGCGTAAGCTATTTTCAGTTCAAATTTTACGCAAATCCGTTCTACGGTTTTTGCGTGATTGAGTCAAAAACACTCGAACACACAAAAATGCGAACTTTTACATTTATCATATTAGTAGAATAACTTTCAATAAAGAGACATAATTTTTTTAAATCAATGCTATAAAATACAGTATAATAATGCTTTTTAAAAATGTGGCTATAATATACTTTGAAACAATAGACTATACCTTTATTAAAAATCGCTTTTAACAAAGGGGCGTAACCGTTAGAATCAATCAAAATATGTACGGTATAACAATGCTCTTTAAGAAAGTGTGTCAATAATGTACGTTAAAACAGTGCACTAAACCTGACTTTCAACAAAGAGACGTTAATTGTTGGAAATAATGCAAAAATATACGGTATAACAATGTTCTTTAAAAATGTGCGTCAATAATATGCTTTGAAACTGTGGACTAAATCTTTATTTAAAATGACTTTCAACAAAGGGAAGTAATTGTTGGTAATATTGCAAAAATGCTCAGTATAACAATACCCTTTAAAAATGAGTGCCAATAATATACTTTGAATCAGTGGACTAAACTTTTATTTAAAATAACTTTGAACAAAGGGACGTAATTGTTGGAAATAATGCAAAAATACAGAATATAACAATGCTCTTTAAAAATGTGTGTCAATAATATACGTTAAAACAGTGGACTAAACCTTTATTTAAATGACTTTCAACAAAGGGACGTTAATTGTTGGAAATAATCAGAAATACACGGTATAACAATGCTCTTTAAGAAAGTTTGTCAATAATATACTTTGAAACAGTGGACTAAACCTTTATTTAAAATGACTTTCAACAAAGAGGCGTAATTGTTGAAAAAAAAGGCAAAAATACACGGTATAACAATGCTCTTTAAAAATGAGCGTCAATAATATACGTTAAAACAGTGGACTAAACCTTTATTTAAATGACTTTCAACAAAGGACGTTAATTGTTGGAAATAAGGCAGAAATACACGGTATAACAATGCTCTTTAAGAAATTGTTTCAATTATACTTTGAAACAGTGGACTAAACTTTTATTTAGAATGACTTCAACGAAGGAACGTAATTGTTGGAAATAAGGCAAAAATACAGGATATAACAATGGTCTTTAAAAATGTGCGTCAATAATATGCTTTGAAACTGTGGACTAAACCTTTATTTGAAATAACTTTGAACAAAGGGACGTAATTGTTGAAAATAAGGCAAAAATACAGTATGTAACAATGCTCTTTAAAAATGTGTGTCAATAATATACGTTAAAACAGTGGACTGAACCTTTATTTAAAATGACTTTCAACAAAGGGGCGTTCATTGTTGGAAATAATGTAGAAATACACGGTATAACAATGCAGTTTATGATGTGTGTCAATAATGGACATAGAATCAAAGGGTTTTATTAAAAATGCCTTTGAACAAAGGGACATCATCGTTAGACTAAAGGCAAAAATATACGGTATAACTATCCTTTTAAAAAATCCGCCAATAATATATTTCTAAACAATGGGCTAAATTTTTAAAGAATAAAATTAAACAAATGGAAGTAATTGTTTCAAATATATGTAAAAGTATGGGTTAAAGTTCTTATACACTGGATTGACTTATAGAAAATTTTTCATGTATTAGCATAAATAGTTCTACAAGGACACTCAAAACAATTCTAATTCATTACGGTCTCTGTAACCACCGAACTGAATCTGAATTTTTTTTTTGTCACTGATAGAGAGCTATGCTACTTCTAAGTAATATGAGTACCTTTCATACATATTGTTACGAATTTTCGAGGCAACCCGCTGTTCCGGGGCTTAAAATAGTTCAAAATTAGTATTTTACGCGTCCAATAGTTAAATTTTGCTTTTTGTTGCATCAAAATCGGTCAACTATCACCAGAGATACGGAGGTTTCGGTTTCCTCATTGTTTTTCTATGGGTTTCTAGAAATCTCGTGAAATATGGGTCCTAGGGTTTCGATCTCTTCACTTTTGGGGACTTACTTTTGGCGCCAAATTTGGCGATATTTCGCCAAAATTCGCCAAGCTTGGCGACATTTCGGTTATTTGGCGCGATTTTCCCAATGGGGCCTGAAAGTTGGTTTTTCCGCATTAAAAACGCATAATAACTAGGTATCGACCGATACCACATTTTCGCCGATGACCGATACCGATACTTTACCTATAAATCCATTTTCAGAAATAGCCGATACCGATACTTTTAAGTTATGGTATCGGCCGATACCGATACTTTATATAATTTAATGTCATTTAAACCTACATCTGTATTCTGGGCAGTTTTTGTAACGAGAGTGTAGTTTTCTTTAAACTGAATAACAGCATGATGAAATTTGAGCCCAGCTGAAAGCATTAAAAAGAAAAAGCAGTGGATACATTGAAGTGTGAATTTAGAGTAGATGCCGACGAATGGCCGAATTTATAAAAAGCTGAGCACAGGGAAGCGTCTTAGTGCGCAGGTTCGGAATTCTTTCTCCTCGCGTGGCTGTCGATCTAGTGGTCTAGAGTTTTGGGCGATTTTCTCCAGATGTTACGTGAATATGCGTTAGACTCCCTTAAAAAGTCCTCCGCCCAAGGCCCACATATAGATAGGCTTAACCCCTCATTTAGGCTTGTCAGAACACAAACACGGGGGTGGGGGTTAAAGGGATATATTAATAAGATAATCCATTACCAGTGCCGATTGGTGCAAATATTTAAATTAATTTTTCTCAACCTCTATTTTGTCGCCTAATTGTTGCTATGAGACAGATAAAAGGTTTCCATATTAGACCCAAAACAGCTTCCTGCTTGCTCTTTACTATATGTGTCTTTGTTTTTGGTTCATGCCTCGATTTTGTGCTTACAAAAGTAAACACGTGAAATACTTCAAAGCTTGCAAGCTTTGAAGTATTTCATGTGTGTTCATTCTTGCAACTTCAAAGCTTGCAAGTTTTATTTAGATTTTCTTTTATTATAATTCTTTCACATATGAAAATATTTTTTAGATTACTTAAACTGCATTAAATTGTGACTAATAAAATGCCTGTATATGAAGTTCTATAAGCTAAATAGAAACGAATTCCTCAAACGTATTTCGAAGGCTGAAATATTACACTTTAACACACATATGGGCAACGGCCGGCCCGCGGGACATTTGAAAACTCCGTATAAACCATTCAATAACCCATATAAATCCCAACGGCCCGCGACTTCGCTAACATCCTAAAGTTTGGTCCACAACTTTTCAAAGGTTGCCCATACCTGCTTTAACATTTTAAAGGTCATCATCCCCTGAAATATCAAACGATGTCAAGGACCCTCTCCCCCATCAATTTTGATATCTACACTGCTGGCCATCGTAAATGCAACACCCTGAAGGAAGCATGCAAATAATATGAAATTTACAACATGCATTAGCTGAGGTGAGATATGCAAATGATTAGAATTTCAGCGCAGACGCACATCAAGCGCGCCTGTGGCGCCACCTCAAAGCGCTATTTAAGGCTTGGAGATTTCGACGGTTTCAAGTACAGCAATTGTGTTTTTCTTGCTTTTTTTTCAAAAAAACGATAAATTATGCCTCGTAGGAAACAACGATCATCTTTTGATCAAGTATCCGAGTTTGACAGAGGAAGGATAGTGGCATACCGAGATTGTGGGTTATCTTTCAGGGAAATCGGTCGTCGTATTGGACGAAACCAAACAACTGTGATGCGGATATGTGATCGTTGGGTGCAGGAGGGTACGACGGACAGACGTGATCGACCGCATCGACCTCAGTGCACCACGTCACGTGATGACAGGCAGATTGTACGCATGGCAGTGACGGACCGCTCAGTCACATCACGAACCATATCACAGCAGATTCAGTCTGTAACGCATCATCCAGTGTCTGCGCGTACCATTCGACGTCGTTTACAGCAGAATGGTCTGTCCGCAAGACGTCCGTTGCTTTGTCTACCTCTGACGCGGAACCACAGACGTCTCCGCCGCCAATGGTGCGATGAAAGAAGGATGTGGACGACAGAATGGAATGAAATTCTCTTTACTGACGAGTCACGCTTCTGTATGCAACACCACGACGGTCGGATTCGAGTCTGGAGACACCGTGGAGAGAGGATGCTGAACAGCTGCATTATGCACCGTCACACTGGTCCTGCACCGGGTATTATGGTATGGGGCGGTATCGGATATCTCTCTCGCACTCCTCTAGTACGCATTGCCGGTACTTTAACCAGCCAGCGCTACATCTCCGAGGTGTTGGAGCCAGTTGTCCTTTCTTACCTTCAGGGCTTGCCAACAGCCATATTTCAGCAGGATAATGCACGGCCACACGTGGCACGCATTGTCCAAGGGTTCTTCGTCAATCACCAGATTGAATTGCTTCCCTGGCCGGCGCGCTCTCCGGATCTTTCGCCGATAGAAAACATGTGGTCCATGGTTGCTCAACGACTGACCCAGAGTTCATCCCCAGCTGTCACACCAGATCAACTTTGGCAACGTGTGGAAGCTGCTTGGTCTGCTGTACCCCAAGAACACATTCAAAGTCTCTTTGAATCAATGCCGAGGCGTGTGGCAGCTGTGATCTCCAACAACGGCGGCTACTCTGGGTACTGATTTTGGCAGGAACCACGCTTCATAGAATGCTGTAAATTTAATCATTTGTTACTTGGTCAACATGTTATCTACACAATAAATTTTGTTGTGATATCTCTTGTTTTTCTTGGTGTTGCAATTTGGGTGGCCAGCAGTGTATATCATACCCAAGCCGAATCAGAGGTCCTTGCGCCATTTTTTAAAATAAAAATTTAAAGCGTGTCTATTAAGCGTAAAATTTATATCAAGAGCTAGACTTTCTCCAACGATATCAAAAGCCTATGTATACAGTAGAATCTCTCAATAACGAAGTCCCCTTACAACGAATTTCTCCCTATAACGAAATTTTTCATGGACTTTAATGCTTAAATAACAGTACAACGTAACATTCTTCATATAACGAAGAGCTTATCTTCCGATAGCGAATATTTCAGATTTACCTTTGATTCTTTTTGCTATTTTTGAAGAAAATTTTAATTTTCGAAAAGACCCCCTTAGTGGAAGAGTAACAGTTGATAAAAATTGAGGCCAGGAAAGTGAAACTGACTCCGATAATGAAGACACCTCACCAGCGCCCGATTATGTTCAACAGGGGCACCGGGCATTGATAGATTTGGGGGCCCTGGGCAAAGTCCCGATTTGCCCATAAGGCCATGCGCAAGGCCCTGCGCTTCACGACCAAAACCACATCAAACTTTAATGCTTCAAACTTTCAAAACCATTAAAAAGAGGTTCCAAATGGAAGAAAATGTGCCTCACTCTATTTTCAGCGGACTTTTAAATGTGAATATTTTTATGAAAATTTAAAATTCCAGACTGCAAAACAATGTAAAATAACGGAATTTTGAAGTAAAATAAACGTAAGTGCATTACATATTTTATTCTCGAAATTCGTGGATTGTCTTTACTTTTGAACACTTCATTTATACAATGAAAAGTAAGAAACCGTAAGTTTAACAAATTTATAATAAATACCAATTTATGTTTAATGTCATAATTTAATACTTTTAAATAGCGAATGAAGTGAAATGTTTGTAATATTTGCTGAAATAACTGCAAAAAGCTCTAATCTCTGTACAACGAAATTTTCTCTATAGCAAATTTTTTAACTGGAATTCGAGCGAATTTTTTAACGAGCGAATTCGTTATAGGGAGATTCACTTGAGTGTGTATATATATGAATTAACTCTTTTTCGAGTCCACACAGTGAGAAAATAAACGTTTATAAAACTGATAATATTATAGCCTACCTCTCGACATTTGTTTTTTGCAATCCTTGCAGGTGGTGTATTTAGTGTTGAGCACCTATTCAAAATAATTTAGACGAATAGACGATTGTCCAGTTATAGACCATGGGACGCTCGCCCAATAAACACATGGAATTTAAATTCCGTTTGCCATAACTTGGGACTGCACAAATTTGTTATTAAAACCTTCTATTTGGTGCAATTTATTATTAATTGCAATGTTCCCACACTTAATCTTGCACATTGTTTTAAAATAAGTCAAATATACCTGGAACTATATTTCTGTCCTATTTGCAACTAATCTTAGAAATCACCACGAGATGGCGCATCGATAATCTCATTAATTTTTTTTTAAATGCTGCTAACTAATAATATACTTCTTTTTATTTCATATTATGTCAAAAAAAGCATTAATATGCCAATAAATACAGTTCGTATTTTCATTTCGGTTTTATTTCATCACCAATAAATGGCCATTGTAACCTTCCGCTGTTTGTTTACATTTCGACCGGCGGTTGAGCAGACGAACGTAAACAGACATCTTACGAAGTCCTACGTCCTACGTTTTAATTTTGAAAATTTCCTTTTTTTTTTTTTTTTTTTTTTTTTTAGAATATTGATCTTGAAATATACATATTAATATTTTTATATTTTCACTAGTATAAATTTTATAGGAAGTTGAAAAAATTAATAATATTTAATTTACTTACAAAAATATTACTAGATTTATTAAGGATTCATATCTGAATCTAAGTGACAAATATTTTGATTAGTACTAGTTGCCCAACAGGGATTCTACGGCATACCGAATATTTAATTAGTATTTTTTTTTATTTTACATGCACTTCTTCATTTTTCATATTTATTTGCATTAAAAAAATAAAAAGAAACTTTTCTAAAGATTTTTAAACTATGAATTAAATTCAAACACCTAAAAATAAATTTTACACTCTAGGTAGAGTTTTTTTTTTTTCAAATAATTGTTGCACATAATGTTTTAGTTACTTATAAAATTCATATGCTGTATTTATATATTTTTCTTTATTAAATCATATTCGTCCTGTCTTGTTGGAAGTACTCCACCACAAGTTCAGTATAGGCAGATGGTGTGTACATAAAAAAAAAAAAACTACTTTTTTTTTCCCCCACAACTTTGCTTCTACAAAAGTATGTGTAATGTACACTTTCAACCAGCTATTTTCTTCATTTAAATTAATCTTCATAGCATTTATTTTCCATAGAAAATGACAGAAGGTAAACACCTGACAGTGTTTCATTTTACCCCACATATCAGGAAAACAATAACACTCTAGGAACAAATAATATGGGACAGAAAGCAAATTTCAGCAAATGTGTTTTATTTACATTAATAACGAACATCAATGTCAGAGAAATATGAATGTAAATTGGAAAAAGTAATTTAAATAAAAAAATACTACTACATAAGCAATACTAGCTACAAGTTGTCATAAATCAATAAAAATACTACACTAGGGGCATACCTAAAAGTATAATAGTACTTTTTTTTTCTATTTCTAATGGCACAGATAAAAAGACAAATACAGCAAAGAATAGATATGAAAAAATACAGAGAACAGCTGTATCAAATAGTCTATGTATCCAGAAGCCCCCCTAGCCTCCCATATATGTCCACAAGAGAACGTTTGGATAAAGCTTGGCAGTGAGCGAGGTGGTAACCCGTCCAAGATCAAAGACTGCAGACATAGCACTTTAAAGGGCATATTTTTTCAATTAAAATGCTATACTACAAACTCTAAATCGATACATATAGTTGATCGATATAAAAAGTAATATTAGTATACGAAAAAGTATTACTTACATTAATTTATTCTGAACATTCGCTTAAATCACCAATACAATCTAAAACACATCTTTCATTGTAGAGTTTTAACAGTTACTCTCATAAGAGCAAAACTCTGAACATGCTGAATTATTCAACTTGCAAGTACATTTCTTTGACATACATGCAGTTTTAAGGCATGCACATGAGATGTGTTTCAGTAAGAAATCTGCTGCAATAGGCAAGTTACCCCACTGAACAGAAATGCAGTCATTTATAATCCATCCATGTTCAGGTGGGCTTGGAGCATTAATACAATTTTCCAAACACCTACGATAAATATTACATTGATAATTACATCGTTTCAGCCCATTTTCCGAAGTTCTCATCGTCCTTGAAACCTTTTAAAGCGTTTAAATGCTCAGATATTTCTTTTTCTTTGCCATCAAGAAACAACCCCCACTGTCTTAATTTTTTAAAGCTTTTGTCCGATAAAAGAATTAGATCATCATTTATATCTTCGAAAAGATGAATGCAGCAAAATGGGGCGGCAGTAGCACCCATTTCAAGGAGCGTTACTATTATAGCTTAAGAACGATGGGATGTCTTGTCAACAAACGAATGTACACAAACAAACGGCGGAGTGATATGCAGAAAGAAATCCGGTATAAATAAAATAAAGATGTGTAATTTTACTATATTTACATAGTATTAATTATTTTAATGACATGAAATGAATTAAAAACTAGCATTTTGAGTTTACAATGTTATTTATTTAATTTAGTAAAAAAAATTGCACACGCCATCTGGTGGCTATTCCATGTATGGCTGCAAACAAGACAAAAATATAGTTCGCGATAGAGTTGTTATTTTATATAAAACGTGCACTTTTAAGCGTGGGAACATTAAGATTTAAGATAAAATTTAACATTTAGAATAGTTTTATCATGCGTTTGCGTAGTCCCAAAGCATGGTAAACGAACTTGAAGAATATTAATGTTCGTCCCATAGTCTATTAAACTGTCATGTAACGATTCTTCGTCCATAATTTCGACCACACTTGGTGATACGACATCCATTAAGCGATGGTTAGAATTAGCACAGTTCGAAAACACTCGTGCAAACAAATGTGCCAATGAAACGACGCCTCTCATCTCATTACCAAAATAAAGATTCTAGAATGGTGGTGCGCCTGCGTGTTTTTCTTCTGAAAAGCGAAGTATCGGTTGAAAAGTATCGGTGAAAATGGATGAAAGCAACAGAAACCGATACTTTCCCGATACTTTTAGAATCGAAAGAACCGATACCGATACCTAAAAAAAACAGGAGGTATCGGCGCCGATACTATCGGTCGATCCCTAATAATAACCTAAAACTTCTCTTCTAACGTAATCAACATTCCCGCTTATCTGGAATCCTCGCGAAATAGACTTTTCTCGAAGATTCTTGTAGCTTCTGAGTCGGGTATAAATATAAGCATGTTTTTGAAGCCTCAGTTCAGAGTTGATCAAGCTTTGAGAGAGTGAGTACGCTTGCTTTGCTATGTGATAGAAGCGGTGTTTCGCGCTGTTTTTGAAGCTTTGAATTTAAGTGCTGTGTGTAAATTCTTGATTGCTGAATCTTAAGAGACTGTTAGTGTTATCTCTCGCATATTTTCACTGAATTTTTGCTAGTGAAAGTGTTTTATTTTGTGTGAGAAATACAGCATTTGTGACAGCTTCTGATCTAAGCGAACTGTTAAAAGCACATGACTGTTTAATTGTGCTTGTGAATTTTGTACAGCTGATTGTTCAACGAAGTTCTAGAAGCAATAAAGTCCTAACCAGTGGACTTTTTACTGGAACTTTCTACACCAACTGGACTTTAGAACGACGTACCCCGGAAACAAGCAGAGTATTTCTGCAACATATATAACAATTTTTCAGGAGCTCTCATAAGAAATACATAAAATTGGCATAATTGTAACCATTGACCAGATTCTAAAAATATTTCTCAGGTAGAAAGCTGCACTATTCCTGAGTATCATAAGCTAAAGTTCATGCATATAGCATAAATATTTCTTTTACAGGAATTGCCAAAATAATTTAAATGCAATACCCTCTATGGGTATATCTCTAACTACTGAACCGATTCACAAACTTTTCTCCCCAATAAAAAGCTACACTATTCCTGAAAATTATACACTGCCTTTCATGCAGGTATATGTAGATATATATATACATAATTTTTTTTCAGGGACACTCATAAGAATTATATTACGCTCTGTAGCCATCTGTGTAACTACAGAACTGATTCTTAAACTTTTTTTACTAATAGAAAGATAAATTATTCTTGATTATTATAGGCTGCATTCAATGTATGTAGCGTAAATAATTCTTTTACAGGGACACTCAAAATAATTATTATACATTTACACTCTATGGTTATCTCTCTAACTACTGAACCAATTCTAAAACTTTTCTCACCTATAGAAAGCTACTGAGTATTTTAGACTGCCTTTTTATGAATATATCAAAAATAATTGTTTTACAAGGACAGGCAAGTATTGCATTATGCTCTATGGGTATCTCTGTAAGTAGAAAACCAAATTTTTCGATAATATAAAGCTTCTATTTCGGAGTATTAAAGGCTAAGTTTCATGGATATAGTTTAGATAGTTCTTTTACAGGGACACACAAAATAATTGTAATACATTAAGCTGTATGGTTATTTCTTTAACTTCTGAACCGATTCTAAAACTTTTTTCATGGATAGAAAGCTACATTAGTCCGGAGTATTATGGCTACCTTTCATGGATATATCACAAATAGGTCTTTTGCGGTGATACTCATTCGATTTATATTACGACCTCTGGAACTAATGAACCGATTGTAAATTTTTTTACTTCCTTGTTGTATAAGGAAGTAATGTGATCCCGAATAATTTCGGGGGCCAAATTTCGATGAAAAATCGGATTTTGACTACCGCTAAATTTAATTTTAAGAATTTTTCAGGTGCATCTGATCGTAAGCTAGCATGCAGGATCATATAAATGCGTCTGCAACCCATTTTGACCAACGGTGAGTCTACTTTGACAAGTTTTTCTATGCCATTTGTACGCACATATGCATGTAACTCGCATATACCCAAAACTATTGGTCGTAGAATGATGAAATTTTGTATTTAGGATTGTTGTAATATCTAGTTGTACATTACCCCCCCCCCTTCCGGTCCTATTCAACTGGATAGTTTATCTACAGGGCCGCCCAAAAGATTTTAAATGCATTACGCTCAATGGGCAGATATTAATTAAAGCGCATTTTACAGGTATTAGACGACTTCAAAGGACTCAGAAGTGATATATGCTGTTAAGGGTTACAAAATGAATTTCTCCATCGAAAAAAGTGTCTTTATAGTTCTGCTACAGGAACACTCAAAAGATTTCCAATACATTACGGTCAATGGCAATTTTAAGGACTTTTTGATCCATTTCAAGCACGATACCGTCCAACCATATAGTTAGGTAATGGTCCGACCGCAGTTACGTGCCTTCCTCAAGAAATACACCAAAACTCGCCAAGCTTGGCGACTTTTGGTGTACATGTGTATGTATTTAACTCTTAAATCTCAAAAAACTATTAGTCGTCGAATGTTGAAATTTCATATATAAGATTGCTGTAACATCTAGTTTTGCATCTCGTTTTGTGTTCCAATCTACTGGAGAGTTTATTTACAGGACCACCCAAAAGAATTTCAGTACATTAATGTCTATGGACATCTTCAATATATTACATCTGTAGACAGTCATTGTTCGGTCCATGCTAAAATCTCGCCGTCTGTCGTTGACCTTGGCGAGTTTTACCCAAATATCGCCCAAATTGGCGATAGTCAGTCATTTGGTCCATGCCCAAAATATCGCCATTTGTCATTGTCCTTGGAAGGTTTTGGCGAAATATCGCCAAATTTGGCGATAGTCAGACATTGTTTGGTCCATGCCTAAAATCTCGCCATTTGTCGGCGAGTTTTTCCGAAATATCGCCAAATTTGGGGACAAAAATTATTACGTATTTTGCAAAACTCGAAAACTTTTACCCATAGAATTTTGAAATTTTGTATTTAGAACTATTGTAACATCTAACTGTGCATCTCCTTTGTGATTGCAATCCACTGGGTAATTTATTTACAGGGTCTGTCAAATGACGTAAAATACATTAAGGCGCATGGATACATTCAATTCATTGAAAGTCTGTGGTCTATGTCTACCATGGCTATACCCAAAATCTCGGAAACTATCTCAAGCTTGTGGGCTTGTCGTGAAATATCGGCAAATTAAATGTCAGAAGGAAATCTGTCAAATTGAACCCAGCTTGGCGATATCGGAAATATTCGGGTAGAATTCGCTAAACCTTACTATTACTGCAATATTTTATCTCTTTCAAACAAAATAAGTTTAGATGAAGTGGGCCGAAAATATTTTTGATTTAATAGATGTACAAGGAAGTCATGTGTTGTCCACATGAGATTTTCTTCACTGACGGAAAGCTACACTATTCCTGTGTAACATAAACTAAAATTGATGGCATATATCGTAAATAATTCCTTTACAAGGACACTCATATGAATTACACTGCGATCTGCGTGTATGTCTAACTACTGAATCGATTCAAAAAAATTTTTCACACAATACTATTCCTGATAGAAAGCTACACTATTCCTGAGTATTATAGGCTATCTTCCATGCATATAACACAAATAGTTCTTTTACGGGGACACTCAAAATCATTCTAATACATTACGCTAGACGGGCATGTCAGTAAATACTGAACCGATTCTAAAAATATTCTCATCAGCAGACAGAAGCAAACTGAAACTCAACTGGGACAATGTGCTGTCCTTTTATAGGTGTCGCAGAAGCTAGAGAAATTTCTCGAAGGATCCCCATAAAGCCCCAATTTTGAGTACGTCATAGAAATGCAGTTGAATCGCTAGGCTATTACGTAATATTAATGCAAGAAAACAAACTTTATATACTTTTAAACAAACTTTTACCCATTGTAAAAATCTCGCTAAATGTCCGAAATGTGGCGAGCTTGGCGACTTTTCGGAAAATATCGCCAAATTTGGCACCAAAAATAAGTCCCGAAGAGTGAGGTCAGCTAAGCACTAGCACCAGCATTTTTCGAGATTTACGAAACCCTATGTTAACCAATGGGGAACCCCAAAATTTCCTTTCTTCCCTTCTAGTTAACGAATTTTGATGCAACAAAATGCAAAATTTAATTATTTGACACGTAGAATACGAATTTTAAACTACTTTAAACCCCAGAACAGCCACAAAAATTCGAAACAATATTTCACAACTAATTCTTCTACAGGGATACTCATACGAATTACATTAGGATCTCTGGAATTAACGAACCGATCTAAAACTTCCAGTGATGGAAAACTGCACTATTCCTGAGTATTACAGGCTACCTTCCATGCGTATATTACAAATTTACACGGATACTCATAAAAATTACATTCTGCTCTAAGGGCATCTATGTAACCACTGAATCGATTCTAAAAAAATTTCAGTGATAGAAAGCTACATTATTTCTGAGTAACATAGCTAAAATTCATGCATGTATCACAAATAATTGTTTTAGAGGGACACTCGTATGATTTACATAGCGATCTATCTGTAGGTCTGTACTACGTATTAAAACCCCCTATATTTTGCGCCTTGGCGAAACTTTTGTATCGCCTACGCGCCAGTAAGATAAGGTAACCTTTTTTGTATCTTTAGACGGAACTCTGATTCCGAAGATGTCTGAAGGGAGTCGCCAGCCCTTGTAATACTGGCTTGAAAGTGTAATCTTAATTATATTTTGATTGTAAATAAATGGTTAAGTTTATTGTTAGAATTGATATATTCTTTATGGATATAATTCACCTGATGGACTTTAGCCCCATCATTTCTGGCGTCCGCGACAGGATAACTGAATGAACTGAGGTAAGCTCAGTTTAATTTCAATTTTATTGATTGATCTGATATTGATTGATTTCTGATATTGATTGCTTAAATATGTCGGAAAAGAGAAATTAGAACTTTAGAAACTTTGAAAAGAAGGCGCCAGGGTGTGCGCACTCAAACGACCAAATTACTCACAAAAATAAAAAACACACTCGATGATCAGAATATATCAGAAGAGGAAAGATTTGATATTTTAAACATATGTAAAGATCAATTAAATGAAAAACATGAAACTCTCAAAATTTTAAACGTAGATATCCAAAATATTATTCCAGATTCCGACGTAGAAACAGAAATTGAAAATGCTGAAGGCTATACGGAAAACATAATAGAATACAGATACAGAATTACAAAGGCCTTAAATCCACATCATTCGAAAAAGCAAGCTATTTTTGAAAATCAGGAACATGTTAAAAATGATTCATTCCAAATTTTCAATACTGAACGTGCCATGAAATTACCTAAAATTACTTTAGGAAAATTTTACGGAGATTCTAGCTCATGGTTGGATTTTTGGAGCCAATTTTCAAACGCAATTGACAAAAATCCCAGCTTAACTCCGATTGATAAATTTTCCTATTTGAAGTCTTTGCTTGGAGGAAGTGCTGCTAATGTTGTAGCAGGTTTTTCATTAACTGAAGAAAATTATAAATCTGCCATTGATTTGCTAAAAAATAGATTTGGTCGTAATGATTTAGTTATAAGTGCTCATATGAATAAGTTACTAAATTTAAAATCCGTGAAAAGTTCTTCCAATGTCACTGATTTAAGAAACCTCTATGATAACTGTGAAATTCAGATAAGAAACTTAAATTCTCTTGGTGTTGCATCAGGAAGCTACGGACACTTACTTTGTCCAATATTGATGAAATTAATACCTCCCGAAATCGCACTGGAATTTAATCGGCAAAGAAAGAAAGATAAAGATATGGATGTAAATGAGTTAATTTCTTTCCTTAAAGATGAAGTAGAATCGCGCGAAGCTACGTTGCATCTGAATAGTTTTGAAAATTATAGTCGTGACAAAAAAGAAAAATACAAATATCCTTCTCATAATTTCAAAAGGAGCGTTCCTTCAGCCTCAGCGTTAACAACAAGCATTAAAAATAGTTGTGTTTTTTGTGACTCTAATTCTCATAATTCTCAGAAATGTAAAGCTTTCTCTATTCCTGAAAAACGTGAAAAATTAAGAAAAGAAGGACGCTGCTACGTCTGTTTTAAAAAATTTCATATTTCTTCCAAATGTCGATTTAACTCCCAACAATGTAATTCTTGTAAAGGGAATTTTCACGATTCTTCAGTATGTTTGAATAATGTTCCAAAATCTGACCAAGGGCCTAAAGAAGATGCAGATTCCGCAATTGCTTCTGTGTCTCATTGCACGAGTGAAACAAAATCATCTGACATGCCTACTGAAGTTCTTTTACAAACCTGTTGTGTTAACGTAGAGTCTGGCTCAAAATCTAAATTAGCTATGTGTTTATTTGATTCTGGAAGTCAGAAAACCTTCGTTACACAAAAATTAGTTTCCGATTTACGCCCTCCAATTATTCGTAAAGAAAAGCTTGAGATATATTCTTTCGGAGCTTCAAAAGCCCAATTAAAATCGTACGATGTAGTACAGTTAAAGTTGACGCACGTGCATGATAAATCTCGTAGCATACTTATCGAGGCCTTAGTAACAGATGTTATTTCGAACGCGAAGTTTCACTCTCCCCCTCTTAGTAAACAAATAAGAACGAGACTAGCCTCTTACGAGCTGTCAAATTGGAACGAGTTATGTACCTCTGAGGTTCAAGTACTCGTGGGTGCGAATTATTACTATGTACTGAACTTTGGGGGGAAAGTAGAAAAAATCACGAAATCGCTCTTTCTATGCGAGAGTTTATTTGGATATTCTCTATGCGGTTCTTTAGAGAGCGATGAAAATGTCTATAACAGGGCATCTGTTCTAAATCTTTCTGCGTCAAGTGCAGAGCAGGAAAATTTGCGCATGTTATGGGATTTGGAATGCTTGGGAATAAAAACAGAGGAAAAGATTTCTGATATTGACAAAGAAATTATCGCTAAATTCGAAGATAATTTAAAATTTGTTAATAACAGGTACGAGACCAATTTATTATGGAAGGTTGGAAAGGAAAAAGTGGGAAATAATTTCAGAATCGCTAGAAAGCGTTTTGAGGAATTAAATCGTAAATTGGCGAAAGATCACAATTTATGTGAAAAATACAAAGCTATAGTATCGGAACAGGAATTAAGTGAGGTTGTGGAAGATTGTCCTAATAAAATTACTGAGAGTGGATATTTTTTACCCCACAGACCGGTTTTAAGAGAGGATAAGTCAACTACGAAAATTAGAATGGTGTTTGATGCTTCCTCAAAAGAAAGTCACCTTAATTCTTTAAACGACTGTTTATGGCCTGGCCCTAGTCTTAACCCCTGTGTGTTAGACCTGTTAATTAATTTCAGAATTCATGAAGTTGCGTTCTGCGCCGATTTAGAGAAGGCGTTCCTTCAAATCGGGATCGCAGAGCAAGATCGCGATTATTTAAAATTTGTGTGGTTTCCTGACGAAAAGGGAAATTTGAAATTTTTGAGATTCACTAGAGCCCCTTTTGGAGTTTCGTGCAGCCCTTTCATCTTAGCTGCCACAATCAAACACCATATTCGAAAATTCAAAGATCATCCCGAAGTTGTTAAGATATTGGATACTCAATTATACGTGGATGATTTAATAACTGGCTCGAAGTCTGATGATGAAGCTTATTATTTATCGTCAACAGCTTCAGATATTTTTAGAAAGGCAGGAATGAACTTAAGGAAGTTCAGCACTAATTCCGTGACACTTAGAAAACTGTGGGAAGAAAATCAACTAGATCAGGATAGTTCAAACGGTCCTAAAAAAATATTGGGATTATTATGGAATTGCAACTCAGATAGTTTTAATTTAGATATGCAAGCAATTCCCGACGATTGGAGAATCAATCCCACAAAGCGAATAGTTCTTAAGGCCATGTTAAAGATATTTGATCCTATTGGATTGGTAGCCCCATTTACAGTCCGCATGAAAAGTTTGTTACAAGAAATTTGGCGTCGAGGTTTAGAATGGGACACTGATTTGCCTAAAGATCTAAAAAACGAATGGGAAAGTTGGGTTACCGAAGTTCAAGAGATACATGAGTTTGAGGTTTCCCGGAAATATTTTCCGGTAGGTATTACATTTTCTGACGTAAATCAAATTCATATATTTTCAGATGCGAGCCCTAAAATTTTTGGAGCCGTTGGATATCTCAGGTGTAACTCAACCGATAATAAAACTAAGACAAGCCTAATTTTTGCGAAATGTAGAGTATCCCCTATCAAACAATTAACCATACCTAGATTGGAATTAATGGGTGCTGTAATAGGTGCTCGAATGGGTAGCTATTTAAGAAGAATTCTTGATATTCCGAATTTAGATATCCATTATTGGTCAGACTCTACAATAACACTTCATTGGATAAAGGGTTCAGCTTTGCAATGGAAGCCCTTTGTTTCGAACAGAGTCACAGAAATTCAGTCTTTGTCAGAACCAGCTAATTGGCATTACTGTCCTGGTAAAAACAACCCAGCCGATCTTTTGACGAGAGGTGAAAATTTAACAAAACTCCGAGAGAACAATCTTTGGTTCTATGGACCAGAGTGGCTGTCAATGCCGGAAAGTTGTTGGCCATTAAATGAAGAAACTAAACTTCCCGAAAACATATTTGATGAAAAAAGATCAAATTCGTTAACTCAATTATCGTGTGCGGTTAATGTATCTCAAAGTCCAATACTGGAATTACAAAGGTTTAGTAGCCTCAATAGAGTGCTTAATGTAACCGCTTGGATTATGCGTTTTTTAAACAATGCTAATAAAAATAATTCTAAATTATCGGGTCCTTTATCAACTTCAGAAATTGAAAAGGCTGAGATTTATTGGATAAAACAGGCGCAAGAATCAGTTTTTAATCACGAAATAGACTCGCTAAAATCCGGAAACGCAATTGCCAAGGAATCTCCAATCTACAATCTGAATCCCATGTTAGATGAAAATGGGCTATTGATTTTAAGTGGAAGATTGCAATTAAGCGAGTTCTCTCTAAGAGAAAAACATCCTTGGGTACTTCCAAGTGCGTGTACTTTCACCAATTTGTTAATAAGACAAGCCCACGAAAATATGTTCCATTTCGGAGTGGCTACCACCTTGTCTCATCTCCGGGAAAAATACTTCATAATTAAAGGTCGAAAATGTGTGAAGTCAGTCATAAAAAATTGCGTAATTTGTAAAAAATTTAAAGTAACTCCGGGAAGCAGGAGATCGCTCCATTACCGAAAGACAGAATTACAGAATCTCCTCCATTCGAAACATGTGCAGTGGATTTTGCTGGGCCTATTTATATTAAAACAAAGGCAGCCTCAGAAAAGGCGTATATTGTACTTTTCACTTGCGCTGTAACCAGAGCCGTGCACCTGGAATTAGCTAGCAATTTAAGCACGGACAATTTCTTACTAGCTTTTAAACGTTTTATTTCTCGCAGAGGATTGTGTAAAACCATCTACAGTGATAATGCTAAAACTTTTATTAAATCAGATAAATTGTTAAAAGAGGTTTGGAGTTGCATTTCTAAAGATGAAATTATTCGTTTTTCTTCTAAAAACAGAATCGTCTGGAAATTTATTGTGCCTAGAGCAAGCTGGTGGGGTGGATTTTGGGAACGCATGGTGCGTTCTGTAAAAACTCCCTTGAAAAAAGTTCTTGGGAGATCTTGCCTCACTTATGAAGAGATCCAAACAACACTAACAGAAATAGAAGCCGTTATCAATGGACGACCTCTGACATACGTGTACGGAGAAAACAACGAACCTTTCCCACTTACGCCTTCACATTTTTTGATAGGCAAACGAATAAATTCTTTGCCTAGCAATTCCAAATCATCTGAACCTAAATCCAACAGAGTAATTCTGACGAAGAAGATACGATACCGAGACCAGATCATGAACCATTTCTGGAAACGTTGGCGCAAGGAATACTTGCTTGAACTCCGATCCGCTAACTTAAAAACTCCAGTTACTGCATCAACGAGCTTTAAAGTAGGAGATGTCGTCTTTATCCATGAAGACAAAGTTCCAAAGCATATGTGGAAATGTGGACGCATTAAGGAGCTGTTTTTCGGTAGAGATTCCAAAGTACGGTCCTGTGCTCTAGAAACAGCTTCTGGACTTATAAAGCGACCTATACAATTATTATATAAACTGGAACTTGATGCTGATTATTGAACATTTAACGAACATTTTTCTTATATGTTTATTTCTATTTGTTTAACTAATTCAATTTTATATATTTAGTAGATTTCTCAGTTTTCTGTAACCTGGAAATTTCGTAAGTATGTGGTAATTTGTTTTTTTTTTTGTAAGTTTTTGGTTTGTTTCATGTTTGCAAAATGTTTTGATTTGATTTCTGAACAATTGTAATTGTTCATCCGGGGGCAGTGTATTAAAACCCCCTATATTTTGCGCCTTGGCGAAACTTTTGTACCGCCTACGCGCCAGTAAGATAAGGTAACCTTTTTTGTATCTTTAGACGGAACTCTGATTCCGAAGATGTCTGAAGGGAGTCGCCAGCCCTTGTAATACTGGCTTGAAAGTGTAATCTTAATTATATTTTGATTGTAAATAAATGGTTAAGTTTATTGTTAGAATTGATATATTCTTTATGGATATAATTCACCTGATGGACTTTAGCCCCATCACTACGGAATCAATTCTAAAAAATTTTTCACGCTACACTATTCCTGAGTCCTTCCTTCGATAGGCTATCTTTCATGTATATAGCACAAATAGTTCTTTTACCGGGCCACTTAAAATTATTCTAATGCATTAAGCTCTACGGGCGTCCCAGTAACTTCTGAAACGATTCTAAAACTTTTTCACTGATAGAAAGCTGCATTATTCCTGTGTAATATATGCTACCTTTCATGCATATATCGCAGTTTTTTTACAGCGTCACTCATAAGAATTACATTACGTTCCATGGGCACCTCTGAAATTACTGAGCTGTTTCTACAACTTTTTTCACTGATGGAAATCTACACTATTCCTGAGTAGTACAGGCTAATTTTAATGCATATTGCATAAATAGCTTTTTTACAGGGAGACTCATAGAATTACATTACGTTCTAAGGGTATCTCTGTAACTATTGAACCGATACGAAAACTTTCTTCACTGATAGAAAGCTGCTCTATTCCTGAGTATTATAGGCTAATTTTAATTCATATAACATAAATATAGCTCTTTTCCAGGGACACTTAAAATAATTCTAGTACATCATGCTCTATAGGTATTTGTAACTACTAGACGGGTTCTTAAACTTTTTCACTGATTGAAAGCTACATTATTTCAGAGTATTATAGGCTACCTTTTATGCATACATCATAAATAGTTCTTTTACAGGGACACTCATAAGAATTACATTAAGCTCCATTTGTATCTCTGTAATGACAGAACTGATTCTAAAACATTTTCGCTGACAAAAAGGTACACTATTCTTAAGTAATATAGGCTACCTTTCTAGCACATATCACAATTTTACAGGGACACTTATAAGAATTACATTATTCTTGATTGCCATCTCTGTAACCACTGAACCGAGTCTAAAACTTTGTCACTATTAGCAATCTACCCTGTCTTGAGTAACATAAGCTAAAATTTATGCACAACTAGTTCTTTTACTGGAACACTCAAAATAATTCTAATACATTACGCTCTATGGGCATCTCTGTAAATACTGAATTGTTCCTGATATATATATATATATATATATATATGCGTGTGTTATATATGTCTACGTGTGTATATATGAAAGCCCCCCTTGGAAAATTTGGAGCCCCCTCTATAAAAGCGGAATAGCTACGGCCCTGGTGTGAAGATGTGCTATATGAGTGGAAGAGGCATGGAGCGCTGTGAACGATGCTGGAATGTAAAAATAATACAATACCAAACATTTATACTTTTAATTCATTGTAATTTATTCTTTATATTTATATACATCGCTAATTACAAAAATTTTACTAAAAAATTAATATCAATCCCTTAACGGAATAGAGTGAACAATATTTTTTGTTATCCCATCTTTGGCTAACACAAACAAACTGCATGGTTTGCCCACTCGAGAGCATGCCACGTATAATTGTCGGTGTGAAAAACATGGTATGCTCAAATCTAAACCACAAACAAACATAGTTTGGCCTTGAGACTTATTGATAGTCATTCCATAAAACATTTTGTCCAAAAAAAAAAAAATAATAATAGGATGAAAATCTGAAACATTTTCAGACTTTAAATACGCACTATAGTGCTATATATTAAAATCGTATCATAATTTACGCGCCGTCCCTATTTTTCTTCCATATTCCATTAAGTTGGAAAGTGTATCATTATTCATGACTGTGCTGTATTTTTCTTTCTTGTTTCGTAAACCCATCTTTGGAATCGAAATCTATCTTAAAATAGCCTACTAAAACTATTTTACAATATTCGCCAAGTATATTACAACTACACTTCATCGTTCTATATATTGTTTCGAATGCGCATCATAATCCATGCGTGTACCATGTTTGTCTTTCTTGGGTTGATTCCTACTTTAACGCCTCGACTCTCGCCAAGGTGGCGATCATTAAACATATGTAGTTACCATGACAATTTTTTTGCATTTATGTGGCAATCGTAATTTAGAATTAAAATGGCGAGTTGGAACAACATGTAAGTACAGCATGCCGTTACATTTTTATTTATTTTGGATTGCCAATTAATGTCGTTGTAACAATTAAGTGTCTTCAAATTCCTTAACTGATGCCTTTATCGCTAATTTGTTTACTTTAGTTTTCATCTAGTTCTTTTGGGAGCGCTGAAACGGTACTTACGTCTTATCCCGGCGGTCACTTCCGCCAAGCTACTTTTTCGTCAAATTTGCTGGCAAAGTGTTGCCAATCGTATTCCAAACCATCAACAATTTCATGTGCCCGGCATTTACATAGGTGAAAAATTGCTTGTCTTGGCAGACCGCCGGGATAATACGTAAGTACCGTTGAAACTTGTGCATAACTCCCAGAGACCCATGACTGCAAAGCTCGCCAAAGTACGGGATTTTTTAGGTTGGCGAGAGTGGGGGCGTTAAAATAGGAATCAACTCTTTCTTGTACCATAAAATACATCTTTGGAATCGAAATCTATCTAAAATCGCCTACTGAAACTGTTTTACAATCTATGCCAAGCATATTCTTCCTGTAGGCATATTCCAACTATACCGCTAAGACATTTTAAAAACTATTTGGAATGGGCACTATAATCCATGAGTGTACCGTGTTTTCCTTTCTTGTTCCACAGAGCATTTCTTCGGAATAGAAATCTATATTAAAATCGCCTAATTAAACTGTTTTACAATATACTCCAGGCGTTTTCTAACTATACTCGAAATATATTTATAATAAATTGTCAGGTTTTGGCATCCCATTTAGCGATCAATTATCAAAAATTGCAAACCTTGTGCGACTTTCAACATTTTATTAACGCCCGCCCCTCCACATTATCTGGCAAACAATTTGAAAAGTGACTCGACACGCTAATGTCTACACAAAAAACCTGATTGAAATTAATAGCACTCTGGGGCTAAAAATTTTTGAGGTGGACCGCCCTTATGACTTAGGGGTATGAGACATAGTTATAAACCTATTCTGAGACCTAACGAATATATATATAAAATTTCATTAAATCGATCGAGCCGTTTCGGAGGACTATGGTGACTAACACCGTGTCAGGAGAATTTTATATATTAGATATATATATAAAGGCAGTGAAAGCATAACAACATAACTCACGAGAACTAGGGGCGTACGAGATACACCAAGTATAAGTCTTACCTAATATAGAAAGCGTTACTACCACGAAATCAAAGACGTTCCATGGTTCTTTAAAGTAATACATGCGAAGGGCAAAAATTTTGAGCACACACTCCGCCGTAAAGATGGCGATGAAGAATATGTTTAGTCGCTCTAAAATAGTATCATACAGTTCTTCCGGGCTATAATGGTCCATAGCCATAACCGTCATGTTCAGACAAATGAAGATCATGATCGCCATATCAAATTTCTTATTCGTCGTCAGATCAAACACCACTGCTTGCAATTTGAACTGAAATAAAAGAAGGAAACAGTCAATTCCTAAAAGAATTGCACACGAAATTTATCAATAGTGGAATTTTTATCAATTCTATATTGTTTCAAAATGATTTTAAGCTCTAGAACCACTTTGAAACGGGTAATTCTGATTCAATAATCATATTTCACGTTTTATTTTAGAAATTTGTAGTAAAATGAGCATAATTTGTGGACTGGCTAGCGATTCTTAACATGCGACACATTTTGCAGAGTTAAGCATTTTTACACCCGATATAACTAATAGCAAAAATGCCAATGTAATAGTTAGGAAACTCTTTTCGATTTAAAGGTTCGGTCGGTTCATATGCATTCCGAACCTCTCTCTTTCATATGTTCTACAGCACAAATGGACAACCTCTGGTCCTCCACGGTTTTTGATTCGGCCCGTGGAACATATCAAAACCATTCAAAATCCCATATAAATCCCAATCATACGGCCCGCGACTTCGCTAAAATTCTAAAGTTTGGCCCGTAACTTTTCAAAGGTTGCTCA